>CM069863.1:82514522-83114522 GCA_036172795.1 Pelodytes ibericus | reverse complement strand
TGGGCAAATAAATGGACAAATAACACTGGCAAATGGGCAAATAAATGGCAAATGGGCAAAATAACACTGGCAAATGGGCAAATAAATGGCAAATGGGCAAATAGATGGCAAAATAACACTGGCAAATGGGCAAATAGATGGCAAATGGACAAAATAACACGGGCAAATAAATGGAAAATGGGCAAAATAACACTGGCAAATGGGCAAATAAATGGCAAATGGGCAAAATAACACTGGCAAATGGGCAAATAAATGGCAAATGGGCAAAATAAAACTGGCAAATAAATGGCAAATGGGCAAAATAACACTGACAAATGGGAAAATAAATGGCAAATGGGCAAAATAACACTGGCAAATGGGCAAAATAACACTGGCAAATGGGCAAATAAATGGCAAATGGGCAAAATAACACTGGCAAATGGGCAAATAAATGGCAAATGGGCAAATAACACTGGCAAATAGGAAAAATAACACTGGCAAATTGGCAAATAACTGGCAATTACATGCTTTGGCATATTAATGGGAAAATTGGCTGTGGCCAAAGTGATACTGTGGCATGTTCTGTGGGGCAAAATAACATGTACTATGGGTGAAAGTGACACTGTGGCATGTTCTGCAGGGGCAGTTCAGTGGGACAAAGTGACACTGTGGTATGTTCTGGCTTGCAAATTTAGACTGTGGCATGCCAAATCGTGTGGGTGCCATATGAGTACAAGCCAAGTGCTGTGGGTACTGTATAGTGCTGTGTTAAGACCTTTAGATGCAAAATAACACTGGCAAATGGGCAAAATAACACTGGCAAATGGGCAAATAAATGGCAAATGGGCAAAATAACACTGGCAAATGGGCAAATAACACTGGCAAATGGGCACTGGCAAATGGGCAAATAACACTGGCAAATTTAGACTGTGGCATGCCAAATCGTGTGGGTGCCATATGAGTACAAGCCAAGTGCTGTGGGTACTGTATAGTGCTGTGTTAAGACCTTTAGATGCAAAATAACACTGGCAAATGGGCAAATAAATGGGCAAAATAACACTAGCAAATGGGCATATAAATGGCAAATGGGAAAATAACACTGAGGTGCAGAGAAATGTAATAAAAATAAGAAATTAACAATTTTTCAATAACGTTTTCATTACATATGAATATAGTTGAATATAATATTAAAAAGTTCATATAAGTATAGATGCTTTGGGGTCCACCTCAAGCTTTTGAAAAGGATGGAAATATTTTAATGTTTTTTTTGTGGTCAGAAAAGTAATATTTACTGAGAGGGTGGTTGAGGAGATGTTAATATATGAAGGCGTTTAAGCATGCATGGGATAGACATAAAGCTACCCTAGATATAAGATAAGGTCAGGGACTAATGAAAGTATTACTTTACAGAGAAGGTAGTGGATGCATGGAATAGTTTGCCAGCAGAAGTGGTAGAGGTTAATACAGTGAAGGAGTTTAAGCGTGCATGGGATAGGTATAAGGCTATCCTAGATATAAGACAAGGCCAGGCACAAAGTGGAACAGTTGGGAGGCATGTAAGTGACATTTCTGGGGTGGAGTTGCATGGTGAGGTCGGGGGGCCCTGGGGCAATTTTTGCACCGGAGCCCGGTGGTTTCTAGTTACGCCTCTGACAGCTATGATTAACATTACATTCGTACTAAACTTTCATTCATGCATTTCATACATACTATCATTCATTCTGTGTCACAGAGGGTATCAAACAGATTTAATCAAGTTTAATCATCTGGGCCTGGTGAAGCTTTTGGATCACAATATCGATACCATTTGGACCATATTTTCCAATAGTTCGGGAGATTATTGGTCCATACAAAGTGTCGTTTTTCCATATTTGCTTGGTTTGTGACTTGTTCCCTGATCTCTAATAGTGATAGTATTGAGGGTTTCCTCCAATGTCTGGATAAACACACTTTCACAGCTGATGTAATATTTATGGCTAATATTTTATCTTTCAAATTTATCTTTCAAATTTTTGATCTAAATTAAATAAGAACCATTGTGGCTCCATGATAATATTCAATTCAAATACAGCAACAAATATGTTGGTAACTATATTTTTGAGGTCAGAGAGAACTGAACAATTCCACCAGATATGGAATATATCTCTTTTTAGATTGTTGCAGCGCCAACATAAATTAGTAGCCATCTCCGAAAAGGGACATAGATGTGATGGGACTAAGTACCATCGATGAAGTATTTTGAAAGTATTCTCTTACGTATGTTCAAACATTGAATCGCCTTTTTGTTTTGTTTCATATTGAGTACCAGGTCTCTGTGTCATATGTTTTTGCAATGTCCTGTTCCCATTTTAGTATGGAAAGTGGTTTAATACTGATTCGGAGATCCTGAAATATTTTCATACATCTCGAAATAATTTTGGTTTTATGTTGACTAATTATAAACTCGTCCAATCTTAAGACAGAGTCTTTTTTACTGTTTGTAATTGTGTAGAAGCTTTTCCAGTTCAAAATTGTGGATTGTTAAAATATTTTGAATCATATTTTATGATTTCTTTGGTAGTAAGCTATATGATATGATGAAAATAATGGTAGAGCAAGAAAACCCTTCTTATGCTGATTAAAACAATCTATAATTTGGGTTCAGTAAATGAGAACAAACATGGGAAGGTGCTCATCATAGACCAGACCTAGCAAAAAATAAAAAAAATTAACAATGGTTCATTCTTAAAAGCCATTGTGATGAGACTTCATAGTTGTGAGAGTCCGGCAATAAGTGACAAAGCTTCTTCTTCTTTTTCAGTTACTTTTATGTTGAGTGAGGTATTTGAATGAAAGACTATGTCTCTTTATAGACACACCTCTGTTATATGTTTTCGATATATTGTATCCAAGACCATTTTGATCTAATTGTTGTATATCTAATATCTTCAATATATTGTAGTTTTGTATATTTCTAATAAAATAAAGTAAATGAGAAGAAGAAATTTATGCTAAACACAAACTCAGCAGAAATGTTAAAACACTAATGGTAATATAAACCCAAAAAATCATGTCACTAAGAGGTTAAGCATGACCATGCAAATTATGCCACTTACTATATGACTATAGATTAGTGAAATTCTATTCTCCTCACCCATGTTTACATAATACAGTTCACAAATAATGTGCTGTTTTTTCCAGAACAAAAAAGGTCAAACTTAATTTATCTCCACGCTAGGACACAAAATAAATAAACCTTTTGCAGGGGTGACGGGTGACATTAACACCAACGCCAGGTCTCGTTTTGCTGGTCACTAAGACAACCTGGCAGCCGGAATGTGTCAAGCCCTGTATTATGGGGTTCATAATAACCCGGCAAAAACTTTACAATGTACAGATTGAACACTAACCGAAGCATCAAAGTCGGTTTGATATCTGAATTGCGGCTTTAAAGGATGCAGGTTGTGAACAGGGTTGCCTTTCTTTTAAACCGGCCTCACATAATTTCTTCTTGCTGCCTTAGGATATGTAGAATATATATGTGACCTGAAGGAGATCAGTTATCATATCATCGTCTATGTAATGCAAACAAGAGTTATATGCGACTGGTAGAAAATGGCCAAGGTGGAAACTCTAGTTGTGACGGAACACTTATCCCTTTAAAGCGGGATAATGTTCCTCCCCTCACCTCAATATTCTTTTGTACATTAAGAGCTCCCTGTTACATATTATTTTGAATGGTACTCCTGGGAAAAACTTGATTTGTTTGAGAACTTCCCTATTGTATTATTGAACAATAAATCTCATTGTCACATTGCACTGGACCAGGACAAAGAGTAAATATTAGCTGAAAGTCACAATCTGCAAGGAAACATAAACTAATAGTGAAAAGCTGTACTTCTATAAAAATCCATACATCTTTATTGAGTCTTCAATTAAAAGAGTATTAAAACATATGTGAGCTCCCTAAAATAGACATATAGCTTTGAGGAAATAAACCTAATGTGTTTTGTGCATGTGATCAGCACTTAGAAGACTTGTACACATAATAATTAAAGTGGAATTGGTTGCTCTGAATTGTACTACCCCTCATATTCGAAAAAATGGGACTGCAGGATTGTGGTCCTGAATCCTACTGAACTCTACCTCTGTCCCAAAAAGGACAGATAGGGGTATGACTATAAGACTAGGATCCAGGTCCCCCGCAGAGCTGCAGGGGACCTGGATACTCCTCACAAGCAGCCGGTTGCAATGCGTGCTGACATCCTCCGGTGCTGCCCAGCACTTTCACTAGGACTTCTACAGCGGGTTGTCTTATATTCAAGCTCTTTATTTTTTTCCTAAATTAATATCCAATGTTAAGGTGAGTAGTCTTATATATATATATATATATATATAGAGTACCTGTGGGTGGGTGGGGTACTACACCCAAAATCTGGTCAGGCTTCAAATAGTCATACAAAAACAAGGGAATGGGGAAAATAACTCTAAAACTGCAAATTTAATTATTGGTTGTACACTGATATTTCCATATATTTGTTTGGTGCTTCTGGCAGGCCACACAGAAATCTTCATAAACAGCCCTGGTGAAGGCTGCATAGTTTATTGTGTCTTAAATCAGACATGCCAAAACTTGGATGATAGGAGGTATGAATTTCATTTTCAAGTTCTTTCAGTGTAGTAAGCAGTAGGGAAAAACACTTTGTAAAAAGGCATACTGAAATCCGTAACTTTTAAACAGTGATTAAACCATAACCCACAATAATTTAAAAGGAACATTAAACATTCCTTGAAGGAAGCAAGGTTTAAATAAAACATGTCCCGGGACATTTAAGTAAACCCGACGTGTATCTTAATAGATACACGCGGGGTTACTATCTGCTGTCTCTCACATGCGAGACACAGCAGATCCTGGTTTGTCAGAAGGTGCTCGCCTTACTCTGACAGTCGAAAGCGAGGGTCTCCCCCCTGCTGATCCCATGCAAAAACTAGGGTCTCTCTCTGTGCTAACACAGAGCTGCATGGTACCTGGATCCTCCTCACAAGCTGGTAGATGTCCTCTGATGTTGCCCAACACTTCCACCAGGGTCACATGACCTCCCGTTGGAAGAGTCGGGCAGCATCAGAGAATGACTGTGTGCACCGAGCAGTCCCACTAGACAGCAGGGAGTGTGCTGGAAGAGCTTTGGCAACTCAGGAGGCATATCTAGGGACTAGTTGTTAAGTTTGGGGACATATTGTTTAGTCTAGGGGCATATTATTAAGTTTTGGAGCATATTGGCTAGTCTAGGGTGCATTGGCAAGTCTAATGGCACATTGGCAAATTAAAAGTGAGTAAATACAATGCATTTTGTTTATAATATTTTTTTATTAAATATGAAAAAAACTGTTTACATTTAAAGGAATATTAACTTGTAAAACCTTTTTCTAAAGGGCCTATTATTTAGGCTTTTTAAAAAAAAATTCCTTAACTAATATACAAAGTTTGGGAAGGTTGTCTTATGATCAGGGTAATACGTTATATCGATATATAATTCCCGCTATTAAAGCACAGTAATGGCCCATATGCATAGACAAGTAAAATCAATAAAAGACAAGTAAAATAATATATATTCTCATTAACCTGCAATCATAAATATGAATTAAAACACATGGAAACACAACAATATAAAAAAAGACAAAATTATTCCATATATAGGAAATTAATTATTATGAGAATCCAATCCAAATATATGATAGAAATAGATCCATGAGAACCAAAGCAAAATAATATATGTATACAAATAATATTTATAACAATAACCCTATAAATAAAAAGTACATGATATATAGTATACTTCTCTCAATGTGAGCTGGCCAAATTACTAGGGAATCAGGTTGTTGCATAATACTGGGAAATGAAGCTGGGCATATTACTGGGCAATGAGGTTGTGGCATATTACTGAGAAATCAGGCTGGGCATATTACTGGGCAATCAGGTTGTGGCATATTACTGGGCAATCAGGCTTCGCATATTACTGGGCAATCAGGTTGTTGCATATTACTGGGCAATCAGGCTGTGGCATATTACTGGGCAATCAGGCTGTGGAATATTACTGAGCAATCAGTTTGCGGTATATTACTGGGCAATGAGGCTGGGCATATTACTGGGCAATCAGGTTGTGGCATATTACTGGGCAATCAGGTTGTGGCATAATACAGGGCAATCAGGCTGCAGCATATTACTGGGCAATCTGGCTGTGGCATATTACAAGGCAATCAGGCTGTGGCATATTAATTTGCAATCTGGTTGTGGCATATTAATGGCCTGGCTAATAGTGGCATATTAATGGGAAATTAGTAGCCAAAGTGATGCTGTGGCATGTTCTGTGGGGCAAAATAACATATACTATGGGGGAAGGGACACTTTGGTATGTTCTGGGGGGGGGGGGGGGGGGGGCAAACTGACTCTGTAACATGCCAAATTGTGTGGGTGCAATATGAGTACAAGCCAACTGCTGTGTGTACTGTATGGTGCTGTGTTAAGTCCTTTAGGTGCAATGTTGGTGCAGAAAAATGGAATAAAAACAGGAAATTAATTTATTACATAGGAAAATAGTTGAATATAATATTTAAAAAGTTCATATACTTATAAATGCAACTAGTTATATACATATATATGGGGTCCACCTCAAGCTTTTGAAAAGGCTGAAAATAGTTAATATTTTAAAGTATTTTTGTGGTCAGAAACGTCTTCTAGCAGAAGTGATAGAGGTTAATACAGTGAAGTTGTTTAAGCATGCATGGGATAGCTATAAGACTATCCTAGATATAGGATAAGGCCAGGGACTAATGAACGTATTACTTTACTGAGAGGGTAGTGGATGCATGGAATAGTCTTCCAGTAGAAGTGGTAGGGGTTAATACAGTGAAGGAGTTTAAGCATGCTTGGGATAGGTATAAGGCTATCCTAGATATAAGATAAGGGCAGGCACTAATGAACGTATTACTTTACTGATAGGGTAGTGGATACATGGATTGGCCTTCCAGCAGAAGTGTCAGAGGTTCATAATAATGTTTGTTTTATGGTGTAGACACATCTCTCTGACTGAAGCACATCTGCACAAGGTCTTACTACCGTATTTGCTCGAATATAAGACGAGGTTTTTTTCATGCTCTTACATTCGAGGTCATCTTATAATCTGACCTCAAATTGAGGTCAGACTATAAGACATGGATCCAGGTCCCCAGCAGAGCTGCAGGGGACCTGGATCCCCCTCTCTAACAGCAGGGGAGGTCTGCGCGACGAGCGCAGACCTCCCCTGCTGCCGCCCGGCACGACCGCCGGGACTTCTGTCCGCAAGGGTTCTCCATGCTGCCCGACATGGCAGTCTATTATGACGGACCGGCTGTCCGTCATAATAGACTGCCGTGTCGGGCAGCATGGAGACGTGCAGACATCCCCGGCTGCCCCCACTAGCCACCAGGGAACGAAACCAGGTGAGGGGGAAGGACACAGACAGACAAGGGGGGGGGGGGGGAGAGAAAAGGGGAGGGGGGGATAGAGAGAGACAAAGGGAGGGGGGGGGAGGAGACACAGACAGACAAGGGGAGGGAGGGGGACAGAGAAAAGGGGAGGGGGGATAGATAGAGACAAGGGGAAGGGGGAAGAGAGAGAAGTTTTGGGGGGAGAGAGAGAGACAACGCTGGGGGGGAAAGAGACAGCTGGGGGAGGGGGAGAAAGGCCGCATTGGCACATAAAAGGAAATAAAAACAAGAAATGCATTTGTATAATATAAATGTTTTATTAAATATTAAAAAGCAATTTACATATATACAAGTTAAACTTTTTTCCTATAGGGTAGTCTTATAATCAGGCTTTTAGTTTTTTTTTCCTAAAGGAATGTACAAATTTGGGGGGGTCGTCTTATAATCAGGGTCGTCTTATAATCGAGCAAATACGGTATATTTCATATAAAAGTGAATGCACCTGCCTGATGAAGATGTTGTGCTGTGAATGTATCTGTTGTGCACCAAAGATGCATGGTAATGTTGGTGGGAACTTGGTGATATAATCTACACTGTGACAAGTAGGTGGAGTTAAATTATGCTAATTATATGGAGTGGGCAGAGCTGTTGACAGTAGGTGTGGTCAATTGGAAGCTGAGCTGTAAAGTGTCCCTTGAAATTTTTTCTAAATGTTGGACAACTATGGGTTTGTCCCTGCACAATGTGTAGCGAAATTGGTCACCTGAACTCACTTGCTACTCATCAATTAGGGAATAGGGCCCACAGACCTACAGCTAACATTACAAAAGTCCGGCTGCTTAGTGAACCTTTCCCCCAAATCCTTTCTGCTCCGTGGGGCCAGGTGCACTGCACCATTGGTACCTGCCTAGAACCGATTATGGTTGCTACATCTGGGATCTAGGTATTTGATTTCTTTTTAGCCACCGCTTTCACAATCTTAGCTAAATGGTGTCTTTTCTTATTTACAGGAAATTAAGTATTGGACAGAACTGCGAGGAACAAAGCTTTTTCTTTACAGTGATAAAAAACAAGAAAAGGTAAAGTTTTTGTTTATATTTAAATCTAAATTTTGTTATACTTTTGTAATTATGCATTGTTAAAAGATCATTCTGGTCTGAAGAAAAAAGTTTGGACAAAAAAATGCAAAGCTACTATGTATTTATTTGTTTAAGTTCGTATTCTTTGCAGTGATTCATTTTAAAATATTTATTTTGTAAGCTTTCTTCCTGGGGTTGATCCAGCCCAGAGACATCACTAGGGTTGGTGTCACCCCCCTGGATTTCCTCCAATATCATGCCAAACAGATTCCTTAGGAATGCCAGTCAGATGGCCCCACAGAACATGCCACAGCATCACTTTGCCATTTCAAATAAGCCACTGTCAGGTACCAATTAACATTCCACTGTCACTTTGTCATTAACACAGGGCTTGACAAATTTAATTTAGTTTTAGGAGCCAGCCAAAAAATTTAGGAGCCAGACAACGGCACATCACAAAATCGCACGGACACAGTGGCATACACCCACCTCACATACACAGCCAGTTACATTCACACATACATACATACATACACACACACACACACACACACCACATACACAGCCAGTTACATTCACACACACCACATACACAGCCAGTTACATTCACACACACCACATACACAGCCAGTTACATTCACACACAACACATACACAGCCAGTTACATTCACACACACCACATACAGTCAGTTACATTCACACACACACACCACATACAGTCAGTTACATTCACACACACACCACATACAGTCAGTTACATTCACACACACACCACATACAGTCAGTTACATTCACACACACCACATAGTCAGTTACATTCACACACACCACATACAGTCAGTTACATTCACACACACCACATACAGTCAGTTACATTCACACACACAGCAAGTTACATTCACACATACATACACACACACACACACACACACACACCATATACACAGTCAGTTACATTCACTCATACATACACACAGACCACATACACAGCCAGTTACATTCACTCATACATACACACAGACCACATACACAGCCAGTTACATTCACTCATACATACACACAGACCACATACACAGCCAGTTACATTCACACACACCACATACAGCAAGTTACATTCACACATACATACACAGCCAGTTACATTCACACACACACCACATACAGTCAGTTACATTCACATACACAGTCAGTTACATTCACACATACATACACAGTCAGTTACATTCACACATACATACACAGTCAGTTACATTCACACACACCACATACAGTCAGTTACATTCACTCATACATACACACAGACCACATACACAGCCAGTTACATTCACACATACATACACACACACAGACCACATACACAGCCAGTTACATTCACTCATACATACACACAGACCACATACACAGCCAGTTATATACACACATACACACACCATTTATTTTTATTTTTTTAAAGAACAAAATAATATTTCTTACAGTGTCATCCCTCCCTGCTGCTTACCTCATTGCAGGCAAAGGGGACATTTATGCTGGAGCCCGATCTTCTTTCGGTTCCTGTGCCGTGTTGTCACGTGACACTCGGCACTACAGCGTGTTGCGCGAGAGGGCGGAGCTTACAGTCTGTGTGATCCGCACAGACTTTCTCCCCTCGCGCTGAAAAAGAAAGTAAAAGAAAAACGGATGGCAGCCGGCAAGGGCTCCCTGTGACAAACAGCACCCGGGCGCCAGGTCTGATTTCCTGGTCGCCATGGCGACCTGGCGCCCGGGGTTTGTCGAGCCCTGCATTAACATATGCAACAGCCTATTACAATATGCCACCCTTTGTCCATAATATGCCATAGCCAGCTTGCCAATTAATATGCCACAGCCAATTTGACCATTAATATGTCACTGTTAGTTTGCCCATTAAAATGCCATAGCAAATTTGTCCATTAATATACCACATATAATTTTCCCATTAATATGCCAGTGTTATTGAAAGGACCAAGCTGATCAATCACTTGATAATTGTCCCTGGCCGTCTCCTTCATGCAGTCTTCCCTCCTCCTTGCGATGCCACTGATGCAGTACACATTAGAAGCTCAATAGTCATTTCACATGTTCAGCAATATCGCACAATGGTTCTGACCCTTTAATCACAAATTAAACAAAACAGAGTGGCAGTTATTAGATTCTGAATGAAGTTGTTACTGCAAATGCTCATGAACTGATGACCCAGTGCACCTGCACTGGTCCTCTTGCAACATGAACCTTTGCAAGAAATTCCTAAGGATTTCCTAACACTAATAGGTGAATTAAAATGAGTTCACTGCCTGGAGAGGCCCTTTGCTTAGCATGGTTGCTTTTTCAAGCCTAGTAACCATAAGCGATTATTGACTTGCTAAAGTGTTCAGTGGATCATCCCTTTTTACTGTATCTTTTACGTTCCGAATCCTATTCCGCCTGATCAGATGGTAATATTTAGGGAATAGCTTCTCATAATGATTTTGTGTTGGTTCAATTAGAATGAAAGTTACAAAGCTGTTGAGCTGACTTGAATAAATATTTTTATTTGCATTGTTGCCAGGGACTTTTGTTATATATAGCAATGACGAATAATGTTTGTTAGGTCCTTTTGTGTGGGTGTGCTTTAGAAATATTTTTCCTTGGTATAGGTTTGTATATATTATGTGCCTCCTTGACCACACCCTATTATGTTATCACCGTACCATTTCTTAAACATGCTTAATAAACAATAGATGCAAAACAAGATGATTAAATTGATATCAGGATGACACGTTTCTATTAACTTTTTCCAGGGAGAATTAGCTTTTCTGCAGAGGATACTTGGCATCCACATGGGTATTTGAAAGCAGAGTTAATTTAAGGGGGAAGTGCAGGTTTAGACAGGTAACTCTTGAACGGGGTTGCCATTGTTTTCAGGGCCAGCCTTAAGGGTGTGCGACGTGTGCGAGTGCACAGGGTGCAACACCTCAGGGGGCTCCACTAGGGTTGCCACCTGGCCGGTATTTTAACGGCAGGCCGGTAAAAAATTGGCTTGACCACAATGTTAAGCCTATGGAGGAAGTACCAAGGCCGGTATTTTTTTGAAGAAAAGGTGGCAACCCTAGGCTCCACCCACACAAAAAAAGTTTTAAAAAAGTTTGCTGGTAGAGGCACTAGATGGGGAGATCAAAAGATCCCCCCTCACCAGCCCTCTGCTCTGCTATTCTTTAGGATTTTAGGCACTTCCTATGCTTAGTGATAATGCAGGGTATCGGTAATCCAATACCCTGCATTATCACTGTGTGTGGGCAGCACAATGGGAGGGGGAGGGAGAAAAGAGGAGGGGGAGGAGAGAGCAGAGGAAGGGTGGGAGAGAGAGAAAAGAAGAAGGGGGGGGAGAGAGAGAAAAGAGGAAGGGGGAGAGAGAACAGAGTAAGGGGGAGACAGAACAGAGAAAGGGAGGAGGAGAGAGAGAACAGAGGAAGGGGGAGAGAGAGAACAGAGGAAAGGGGAAGAGAACAGAGGAAGGGGGGAGAGAGAGAACAGAGGAAGGGGGAGAGAGAGAACAGAGGAAGGGTTGAGAGAGAGAAATTGTGGTTATGGACATAACATTGTATGGATTATATTAAAGACTGCTAAATACGGCCTTAATAAGAAATCGTAATAACTGGAATTATAACAGAAACTGTAAACTGCAGGTTTAGTTATGTGTTTTAAAGGTAACTTTTTTGCTTTACTCATATTAGTTTTTAAACACATTAATATTAAATACTATGCCAGGTCACCATGGCAACCAGGAAATGAGACCCGGTCCTTGGGTATTGTCATCCACATGGTTCTCCTCCACACTGTGACCATTTTTTTGCAGGGTAGTGCAGCGTGAGGGGGCAAAGTTGGTTCTGGCTGCACCGTCTTTTGGAGTTTAAGGGCCAGAGGAGACACCTGCCTTCTGGTGCCTCTTCTGTCAGAGGCACTGGCTCAAGAGATCAAAAGATCTCCCCCACCAGCCCTCTCTGCACAGAGGCCGTTAACTGGATATCTATGTGCTGCACAGACACACAGACATCCACTCAAGCTGCCTCTCACACTCCCGCTTTTCTACTGAAGTCAGAGAGTCGGGGGTCATGGGGCATGTCCTGGGTGTACAATCTGGGTGCTGGGGCAAGTGTGCAATCTGAGTAGTGGCATCGCTAGGGGTGAGCTACTGCGTAAAGCCCCCTGTCACACTAACATTCGGCGTCTGCACTTCCTTCCTTGCCGTTATGGTTTTTTTTTATTTGCTATTCGCGTGTGGTCCTGAGCTTCTCATGGACCGCATGCTATTAACTTTGTAAAAAGGACTGCACCGCTCCGCCCCCATTGCCAGCAGAAGAAGCAGCGACTGCAAATTTAAGATTGTGAGCTTCTCCATGCAGGTTCCCTGACAGGTAGGGAGGGAGGGGAACATTCATGGACTCATGGATGTCTGGACTCTGCATGTACATTCCCCGCAGCCCTGATGCTCATTATGTGAATCTAAGTCCTAGTCCTCTAATGATGGTCATTAAATATGCTGGCTGAGTGTGTGAGTGAGTGAGCATGTGCAGGCTGAGTGTGTGAGTGAGTGAGCATGTGCTGAGCTGCTGGCTGAGTGTGTGAGTGTGTTCTGGCTGAGTGTGTGTGTAAGTGAGCATGTGCTGGCTGTGTGTGTGAGTGAGAATGTGCTGGCTGAGTGTGTGTGTGAATGAGTATGTGCTGGCTGAGTGTGCGAGAGAGTGAGCATGTGCTGGCTGAGTGTGTGTGAGTGAGCATGTGCTGGCTGAGTGAGTGACTGTGTGTGTGTGTGAGAATGTGCTTGCTGAGAGTGTGAGTGAGCATGTGCTCGCTGAGTGTCTGAGTGTGTGCTGGCTGAGTGTGTGAGTGAGTGTGTTCTGGCTGTGTGAGTGAGCATGTGCTGGCTGAGTGTGAGTGAGCATGTGCATCTGCTGGCTGAGTGTGTGAGTGTGTTCTGGCTGTGTGGGTGAGCATGTGCTGGCTGAGTGTGTGAGTGAGCGTGTGCTGGCTGAGTGTGTGTGAGTGAGCATGTGCTGAGTGAGTGTGTGCTGGCTGTGTGAGTGAGCATGTGCTGGATGAGTGTGTGAGTGAACATGTGCATCTGCTGGCTGAGTGTGTGAGTGTGTTCTGGCTGAGTGTGTGTGTAAGTGAGCATGTGATGGCTGAGTGTGTGCTGGCTGTGTGAGTGAGCATGTGCCAGATGAGTGTGTGAGTGAGCATGTGCTAGCTGAGGGTGTGAGTGAGTGTGTGCTGGCTGAGTGAGTGAGCATGTGCTGGCTGAGTGTGTGAGTGTGTGCTGGCTGGGTGTGTGTGTAAGTGAGCATGTGCTGGCTGAGTGTGTGAGTGAACATGTGCATCTGCTGGTTGAGTGTGTGAGTGTGTTCTGGCTGAGTGTGTGTGTAAGTGAGCATGTGATGGCTGAGTGTGTGAGTAAGTGTGTGCTGGCTGTGTGAGTGAGCATGTGCCAGATGAGTGTGAGTGGGCATGTGCTGGCTGCGCGTGTGAGTGTGTGCTGGCTGAGTGTGTGAGAGAGTGAGCGTGTGCTGGCTGAGTGTGTGTGTGTGAGTAAGCATGTGAGGGCTGAGTGTCTGTGTGAGCATGTGCATGTGCTGGCTGAGTGTGTTAGTGTGTTCTGGCTGAGTGTGTGAGTGAGTGTGTGCTGGCTGTGTGAGTGAGCATGTGCTGGCTGAGTGTGTGAGTCAGTGTGTGCTGGCTGCGCGTGTGAGTGAGTGTGTGCTGGCTGAGTGTGTGAGAGAGTGAGCGTGTGCTGGCTGAGTGTGTGTGTGTGAGTAAGCATGTGAGGGCTGAGTGTCTGTGTGAGCATGTGCATGTGCTGGCTGAGTGTGTTAGTGGGCATGTGCTAGCTGAGTGTGTGAGTGAGTGTGTGCTGGCTGTGTGAGTGATCATGTGCTGGCTGAGTGTGTGTGTGAATGAGTATGTGCTGGCTGCGCGTGTGAGTGAGTGTGTGCTGGCTGAGTGTGTGAGAGAGTGAGCGTGTGAGAGAGTGAGCGTGTGCTGGCTGAGTGTGTGTGTGTGAGTAAGCATGTGAGGGCTGAGTGTCTGTGTGAGCATGTGCATGTGCCAGATGAGTGTGTGAGTGGGCATGTGCTAGCTGAGGGTGTGAGTGAGTGTGTGCTGGCTGTGTGAGTGATCATGTGCTGGCTGAGTGTGTGTGTGAATGAGTATGTGCTGGCTGCGCGTGTGAGTGAGTGTGTGCTGGCTGAGTGTGTGAGAGAGTGAGTGTGTGCTGGCTGAGTGTGTGTGTGTGAGTAAGCATGTGAGGGCTGAGTGTCTGTGTGAGCATGTGCATCTGCTGGCTGAGTGTGTTAGTGTGTTCTGGCTTAGTGTGTGTGTAAGTGAGCATGTGCTGGCTGAGTGTGTGAGTGAGTGTGTGCTGGCTGTGTAAGTGAGCATGTGCTGGCTGAGTGTGTGAGTGAGTGTGTGCTGACTGTGTGAGTGAGCATGTGCTGGATGAGTGTGTGAGTAAGCATGTGCTGGCTGAGTGTGTGAGTGAGTGAGCATGTGCAGTGTGAGAAAGTGCTGTTTGAGGGTATGCTGAATGAGTGTGTGTGTGAGACAGCGAGTGTGTGTATATGCTGGCTGTGTGTGTCTGAGTTCCTGTGTGCTGGCTGAGTGTAACTGTGAGGGTGTGCTGACTGAGTGTGTCTGTGAGGGTGTGCTGGCTGAGTGTGTCTGTGAGTGAGTGTGTGTTTGATGACTGTGTCTGCAGGAAGGAGGAATAAAAGTGACCTGATGACAGATGTGGATTACAAGAGAGGAGCCACATGTCAGTTTGCAATATGTGCCCACCATTTTAGCACTCCTAGCTATACATACATTTTCAATTTCACTGGGGATATTGCATGTTTGTTTCTTCCGCTAGTGTGCCACATTATACAGAAGGCCATTAGCATTGCTGGTTATATTAATTATAACAAAACAAAATTAAATAGAACAAAATGCTCTATTGCATGGGCGTCCAACCTGTGGCCCACGGGCCAAATGCGGCCAGCCGGGCATCTGAGCTCTGCTCCGGTAGCCGCACCTCGAACTGCACAACGCACGGGAAGCTGTGTCAGGGAACAAAGTTCCCTACACAGAGCGCTGCTGCTCTCATGCGCATATCCCCTCCTCTACCCTGCGCGTGAGGTCATGCGCAAGGGTCAGAGGGAGGGAAGAAGCGTACCAGCATGAAGATAACGGGGAGCCCACAACCTCCACAGCCCCATTTAAAAAAAGAAAGAAAACTGTTTGGTAAGTGTGTGTTTTCGAGTGTGTGTATAATTGTGTATGTGTGTGGGGTAAGTGTATGTATGTGAGTGTATGTGTGTGTATAAATGTGTATCTGGGGTAAGTGTATGAATGTATGTATGTATGTATACATGTGAGTGTGTGTGTATAAATGTGTATGTTTGTGGGGGTTAAGTGTATGTATGTATGTGAGTGTGTGTGTGGGGGGGGGGTAAATGTATGTATGTGAGTGTGTGTGTGGGGTAAGTGTATGCATAAATGTATATGTGTGTGTGGGGTAAGTGTGACTCTGTGTGTGGGAAGGGGGGGGAGGTAAGTGTTACTGTGTATGCATGTGTTTTTTTGTAATTAATGTGACCACTGCACATTAGTGTGAATTATATATCACACACATGTATATAATTATATGTATTATTCTCTGAATGAATGTGGCCCACGCACACATACATTTCTAGCTAAGTGGCCCTTTGCAGAATAAACTTGGACACCCCTGCTCTATTGTGTAAGCATCTGATGGCTGACATTTGTGTGCTATTTTGCATTAGGATGGGGAATCCTTTATACTCTAGAGTGAAATAGCGGAGTTTGTGTAAAACCCATGCATATATATTTTATCAGAACTTATGCCCAACGATTAGGGGATAGTATACTGCATACACACATAACCATGTTTTAGATGATCACAGAAAAAGAGAATGTATTAATTAACTTTAAAAATACATTTAAAACTTAACTTTTATTAGTATCTTGATAAAAGGATCAGTATACACATTGATACAAAGCAATTGAGAAGAAAAGCAATGTGATAAGTGCAGTGATTTAAAAAAAAAAAAAAACTAGCATTTAATATTTATTATGGTAGAAAAAATGACCATCCAATGTTATACAAGCTGTTTAAAAAAAAAAAATGGGGTAGTTTACAGATGTCCAATAAGGATTTTTATGTACTACTCCAAAGACCTTAAAGACCTTTGTTATCTTTCAGAGTTACCCCTTAGATAAGGTCTTTAAATTCTTAAATCCCAAAATTTGGATGGTTATTATTTTTGTACCATAATTAAATATTAAACGCTAGTTTCTTATAAAATCACTGCAATTATCACATTGTTTTTCCTCATGATTGTTTTGTATACATCTGAAGTGTTTCCTCCATGTATTTAAGTTCAACACTCTATATAAATGTTTTTCTATTACTTGGTTAATAGACTGAAAACTGGCACATAACAGTGCATGATGGGAGTAGAAGTTTGAAATACATACCCATAATGCCTAACCTGGTTATTTTGGCATGTAATCCACTGTTGCCGGGGTGCTTACAATTAGCAATAACTACGTTTGCTCATCAAACAACATCTGTGTATATAACTTAACAGGAATCATTTAACAGAGGTGCAGTATTAGAGCTGTACAGATTTTACAGACGAAGAAGTAATCTTTATTGCTCATTATAAATAGAATCTGATAAAAATTTATTCACCAAGTTAAGGTAAAATGACATTAGCATAACTGTTTGAAACAATTACATGCTAATTTATCCCCCTGTATTACTTCCCATACGACTTTATTAAGATGGTAGTGGATGTATGGAATTGCCTTCCAGCAGAAGTGGTAGAGGTGGATGAATGGATAGGCATGAATCTATCCTAGATAAAAGATTGGGCCAGGCACTTATTTCAATATTCCTTAAATTATGTAGACTAGATGCACCAAATGGTTTGTACCTGCCAACACATTCTATCCCATATGCTATGCTAAAACAAATATTTATACATTGCATCATAAATAGGAAATAGTATTGCTGTAGATCTCTGATACCCAGATCTCACATTATTAAATGTTTCTAAGACATGTGCATGATATCTGTGTATGTGTGTTAATTTTGGTGATGGGGTGAAGAGCACAGGGGGCCCAATCAAATGCTTGCCCTGGGTCCAATCAATATTAAAGACGGCCCTGACCATGTAAAACGTCACTAAATTGTCCCCTTGTGTATACTTTGCAAAAAACAACCTTGAATATGTATTAAAATTCATTGCTCTTATGTCTGTTTATTCTCTCTCTCTAAAAAAAAAAAAAAAGGGATGGGAACCTTATTGAAACATGTATTTTATTTTTCAAACTCTTCTGTTAGCTGGTATGTGGTGTGAGACAGCGAGTGTGTGTGTGAGACAGCGAGTGAGCGTGTGTGAGACAGCGAGTGTGTGTGTGTGTAGGACAGCAAGCATGTGTGTGAGAGAGAATGTGCATTTACAGCCCATAGGCATCATATACATTATCATATACATTATTTAGATATTCCCATTGGTATAAAGCCTTGCATATAATGTTATTGTTAATTGACATCAAATACATCATTTATATGTATTTATAGTTTAATATTATATATATCCTATATACCGTATTTGCTCGAATATAAGATGACCCTGATTATAAGATGACCCTCCAAACTTTTGATATTCCCTTAGGAAAAAAACTAAAAGCCTGAATATAAGACTACCTTATAGGAAAAAAAGTTTCACATGACCTCCCGGCTTCAGTCATAGTCCCAGCGGACGTGCCGGGCAGCAACAGAGGATGTCTGCGTGCATCCACCACTGCTTGCGAGGGGGATCCAGGTCCTCTGCAGCTCTGCGGGGAACCTGGATCAAAGTCTTATAGTCAAACCTCGATTTGAGGTCAGACTATAAGACGACCTTGATTATAAGAATTGTCTTAAAATCCAGCACGGTACCTATTGACATCATCTAAATCCTTCATATGGCCACCTAAGCATGTGAGCTTCTTTACTTCACTTCTATCAAACCTGCTCCAGCCCCAGATCTTTTAGAGACCTAGATACGCCCCTGAATCTGGGTGCAGATTGAGGCTCTGGCAAGACCTGCATGTGTTTTGGCAAGACATGAGTGCAATCATGGTGCTCTGGCAAGACCTGTTGTTGCAAGCTGGGTGCTGTTTCATGTGCCGTGTATGCTGCAAGGAATGTAATCTGAACACTGAAGGCCTACCCTGCTGGCTAATGTATATCTGACTGTTTGTGTGTGTGTTTGGCTGTATGTATGTGTGTGTGTGTCTGTGACAGTCTGTACGCGTGCTTGACTGTGTGTTCATGTGACTGCATGATTGTGTGTATGTTTGCCTTTTTGTGAGTATGTGCTGATGTCTGGCTCCTATATTTTTTTTGTTCATGCTCCCGAAATTGGTGGAATTCGATGATTTTATGCTTAAATCAGGAATATTGGGTAGCAAAATGGCAGATTTTTCCACAGCTCAGCTTTATGCCTCATTCTGGCCAAACTCCATCCATATAGACGTGCCTTTTGATCCAAGAAACACATTGGATCTACCAGCCTATTAAGCTTTGGCACTTTAATAATTATCCATTGGTTTATGCAGTTAACCTCATGGGAAAACAAAAGAGAAGGGTTTGACGATAAATATTTTAAACAGTCAAATTCGAAAATATTCACAACATAAACAATGTTACGGTACACTCCGGTATAGGAGAGGTTTATACCGCTGAGGACGTTCCCTTTCCGAATGATGAAGCAGCTAACAGCAGTTCCAATTAGCCGAACAGGAACCATTCGAAATCCTTCACGAACCAAACAGGCGCAAGAGTAAATCATACGAATCCCATACCCCCAGGTACGAGACCAATCTCCGTGTTGAGGGTTAAACAGAGATCTACTTTATTTGTGTAACAACACAGACTTATAAAAAGACATAAACATGACATCACAGACATTAGTATACAATGGGGGGGGGGGGGGTGGAACTAAACATAGTTCTCCAACTAACTGGGGCTGAGAACACAGACTTTCAGACTGCAACCAAATTACCAAACAGTGAGTAGACCTAATTGCAAAACACACAGTAAGAGACATAATGAACCCAACATAATCAGTTAATCCAGTTAATACAGAACAATGGATGTTGGAGTAAACTATCCAGGATTGTCACTGACACATTATAAACCTTTAGAGTGGTCTACTCACAGAATTAAACATTACATGTAAAGCAATATAACAGAATGTGACTAACTAACAATATTGATAACTTTCACAACATGCGTCACATTCCCCTAAAACATACCTTTTTCAGAATCAAACAATTCCACCCAGTAGTTTATTCGGTAGTTTGTGAAATAAATGAACGGAGGGTACGGACAGGCAATTAACCGAAAGATAGACGAAGGCAACGGAATAGAAGTATAGTTCCAAGACAGAGGGGTCTGTCACACGGCTCCCCCTTTGTGGGACACTCCGGCAGACCCGGCTTGAACCTTTGCGGGTCAACTTGGGGATGACCGGACTAGGAGGCTGTAGGAATGTCAGTTTGCCGAGATAATCTGTCAGCATTCCCGTTGTGCTTACCAGGTCGGTAGCTGATGGTGAAGTTGTAGGGTTGCAGGGCTAAGCTCCACCATAGCAACCTACCATTGTCTCCTGAGACCCGGTTAAGCCAGACCAAGGGATTGTGGTCAGTCACAAGGGAAAATTCCTGTCCGTATAAATAAGGGTTCAGTTTTTTCAGTGCCCAAACCACCTAACTGGGGCTAGGAACACATTAGACTTTCAGACTGCAACCAAATTACCATACAGTGAGTAGACCTAATTGCAAAACACACAGTAAGAGACATAATGAACCCAACATAATCAGTTAAGACAGTTAATACAGAACAATGGATGTTGGAGTAAACTATCCAGGATTGTCACTGATACATTATAGACCTTTAGAGTGGTCTACTCACAGAATTAAACATTACATGTAAAGCAATATTCTCACAGAATGTGTGTGGAGAACGTACCGTGGTTCTGAAGTGGAGCCCCAATTTGCAGAAGCGACAGCCCTTGCCAGACACCACAATACTGGAGAGTATGGTAAGCTGCAGCAGTGATATCGGGCACGAGTGCCAACAGAAGAATCGTCAGGAGAAAGCCGGGTCGGGGAGCCAGAAGGTAGAGGAATCGATAAACAGGCCGGGGTCGGGTTTCCAGAAGACAGCATAAACCAGGGATGAAGCCAAAACACGGGAACCAGAAAACAGGAGAATCCAAATAGAGAAGCCGGGTCAAAAGGTCAGGTAGAGTACGCCAGAGAACAAACGAACACAGGAACTAGCTTGATAATACTCAAGCAATTTGTGATAATGCGCGCCTTGATTTTAAAGGGCTATAGCCCCGCCCCCATGACGCGTGATACGTGCGCCATGCTGTCCGTTTCCATAGCGACGCTTGGGACAGAAAAGCTACAGAATTGTTGCACGCGCGCGTGAGTTGCCATTGCCGCGCGCGCACTAAGCGGGGGATCTGACGGCGAGGGACACTGGAGCTGCGAGTACCCGATCGCGGGGACCTCCTGGTGACAGATCTGGTAGGGGGGTGACGGGAGGTACCTTTGCTGACCTTACAATGTGACTAACTAACAATATAGATAACTTTCAAAATATGCATCACATTCCCCTAAAACATACCTTTTTCAGAATCAGACAATTCCACCCAGTAGTTTATTCGGTAGTTTATGAAATAAATGAACGGAGGGTACGGACAGGCAATTAACCGAAAGATAGACGAAGGCAACGGAATAGAAGTATAGTTCCAAGACAGAGGGGTCTGTCACAAACGATATTAATGGATGATATCAGATACTTAATGCTAAAATTAATTCCATTATATATACCCTTGTTAAAGGACCAAACCAGTCCCTTATCTGATTTTTGGATGATCTATCTACTAAAATAAATAATCTTTCATTTGGTATTGGAGCGGACTTCAGTTGTATGGTGGACCCTAAGCTTGATAAAAAATAGGATGTGTACACTAGTTTGATGCTGAAAAAGCACTCTGCTGAATCATTTGGACATTTGTAGACATAGTATTGGAGAAATTTGGTATAATTTGAAATTTTAGGAACAACACTATGGCCCTTTATTCTGACTCACAAGCAAATATAGTTAGTTTGTATGTAATTTATTTCTTATTAAAAATGGCACCAGGCAAGGATGTCCTTTACCCCCATTGCTATACATCATGACTATAGAACCCGTGGCTACAATAATTAGATAGAGCCTAGATGTGAGTGGAGTTCAAATTGGTACCCCAAATGATGCTTTACGTTAACAATGTTTTCCTGTCCCTGATGAATCCTTTACAGTCAATTCCTAAGGTTTTACAAATCATAGAAAGATATAGTAATTATCCTAATTATAAAATTAATATTACCGTATTATCGGTATAAGACAACCCTTATTATAAGACGATCCCCCAAACTTTGGATATTCCTTTAGGAAAAAACTAAAAGCCTGAATATAAGACTACCCTATATGAAAAAAGTTTAACTTGTATATATTCACATGTAAATTGCTTTTTAATATTTAAAAAAATTATGATACAAAAAAATTAATTTCTTGTTTTTATTTCCTTTTATGTGCCAATGCTGCCTCTCTCTCCCCTTCCCCCCAGCGTTATCTCTCCCTCCCCCTTTGTGTTGTCTCTTTCTCTCCCCCCAGTGTTACGTGCAGACATCCTCCGCTGCTGCCCGGCACTTCCACTGGGACTTCTGTGATGAAGCCGGAAGGTCCCGGCTTCATCATAGAAGTCCCGACGGACGTGCTGGGCAGCAGCGGAAGGATGTCTGCGCACATCACGTAGACATCCACCGGCTGTTAGCGAAGGGGGACCTGGATCCCAGTCTTAGAGTCTGACCTTGATTTGAGGTCAGACTATAAGACGACCTCGAATATAAGATGAGGGGTCTTTTTCAGAGCATTTGCAAAAAAAACTTGTCTTATATTCGAGCAAATACGGTAATAAAACTCAAACTCTCTGACATCTTTTGTGTCACATGATGGGCTATTAAGATATCTTATGATCTAGCTAATTTGGTCAAATATTATTATTTACATCTGCTAAAAGAGTTTAAGAAACAACTTGCCTCATAGAAGGGGTTCCAAATATTGTGGCTTGGCTGCATAAATACAGTAAACACATATCTAATACCAAAGGTTTTATACTTACTTGGAGTTATACCTTTTAATGTTCATATACAAATTCTTAAGTTAGTTCAAAAAGTTTTTTCTGGCATTATCTAGTTGGGGAAAAGTCAAGAATTTCCCAAAACTACTTTTAAAAAATGTACTCATATATATTATCAAATATATATGAAAATGCAAGCATTAATTACAAAATACATAAAATAAAAGTTACCGATTACAATCAATTAAAAAAAAAGAAAAACAATACTTGATGAGATCTCAGGATCAATTTAGATAACGAATGAATTAGATACTTCCCATAAAGTTTTTCCTGTTAAGAATTTCCTGTTAAACTGGGAGAGAGATATTAACTCTTTTTCCCTCGAGGAATGGCTCCAGGGTATATTGCTAGTTAGGAATAATATTAATTGCATATACCTACAAGAATTACACTTTAAATGATATACCGTTGGTATTTGGTACCCCTGAGGTTAAATAAAATCTCGAGCTCTATCTCTAATATATGCTGCCGCCGTTTAACGAACGCGTGAAGGCCTCATATATGGTGGAAATGTATCAATTTTTAAATAAGCTATTTCCAGGGCCGTCTTTAATGCGGGGCAAACGGGGCAGCTGCCCTTGGCCCAGTTACTCCTGGGGGGCCCAAGGCAGCTGTCCCGTGGGCTCCCAGCCCCTGCTTGCCACATTCACAGCGCATTGCGCTGGATGTGGGGACCGGGAAAAAAAAAAAAACTGACGTAACGTCACATCCGGTGACTGTTTCCCTCGTCCATGCAGTGCACGGAGGAGACATCCGGCTGGGGACACGGAGAAGAAGCATTCGGCAAGTACTGGGAGGGGGGGTTGGGGGAATTAAAGGCATCTGACTGGTACAATATTACTGGGCTCTGACTGGCACAATATTACAGGCATCTGACTGGCACAATATTACTGGGCTCTGACTGGCACAATATTACTGGGCTCTGATTGGCACACTATTACTGGGCTCTGATTGTCACAATATTACTGGGCTCTGACTGGCACAATATTACTGGTATCTGACTGGCACAATATTACTGGTATCTGACTGGCACAATATTCCTGGGCTCTGACTGGCACAATATTACTGGTATCTGACTGGCACAATATTACTGGGCTCTGACTGGCACATTATTACTGGGCTCTGAGTGGCACAATATTCCTGGGCTCTGACTGGCACAATATTCCTGGTATCTGACTGGCACAATATTCCTGGGCTCTGACTGGCACAATATTACTGGTATCTGACTGGCACAATATTACTGGTATCTGACTGGCACACTATTACTGGGCTCTGACTGGCACACTATTACTCGACTCTGACTGGTGCAATATTCCTGGTATCTGACTGGCACAATATTCCTGGGCTCTGACTGGCACAATATTACTGGTATCTGACTGGCACACTATTACTTGGCTCTGACTGGCACACTATTACGTGGCTCTGACTGGCACACTATTACTGGGCTCTGACTGGCACAATATTCCTGGGCTCTGACTGGTACAATATTACTGGGCTCTGACTGGCACAATATTACTGGGCTCTGACTGGCACACTATTACTTGGCTCTGACTGGCACAATATTACAGGCATCTGACTGGCACAATATTACTGGGCTCTGATTGGCACAATATTACTGGGCTCTGACTGGCACACTATTACTTGGCTCTGACTGGCACAATATTCCTGGGCTCTGACTGGCACACTATTACTTGGCTCTGACTGACACAATATTACAGGCATCTGACTGGCACAATATTACTGGGCTCTGATTGGCACAATGTTAATGGGTTCTGACTGGCACAATATTACTGGTATCTGACTGGCACAATATTCCTGGTATCTGACTGGCACAATATTCCTGGGCTCTGACTGGCACAATATTCCTGGGCTATGACTGGCACAATATTCCTGGGCTCTGACTGTGACAATATTCCTGGTATCTGACTGGCACAATATTCCTGGGCTCTGACTGGCACAATATTACTGGTATCTGACTGACACAATATTACTGGGCTCCGATTGGCACAATATTACTGGGCTCTGACTGGCACAATATTCCTGGTTTCTGACTGGCACAATATTCCTGGGCTCTGACTGGCACAATATTACTGGTATCTGACTGGCACAATATTACTGGGCTCTGATTGGCACAATATTACTGGGCTCTGAGTGGCACAATATTCATGGGCTCTGAGTGGCACAATATTACTGGTATCTGACTGGCACAATATTCCTGGGCTCTGACTATCACAATATTACTGGGCTCTGATTGGCACACTATTACTGGGCTCTGATTGGCACAATATTACTGGGCTCTGACTGGCACAATATTACTGGGCTCTGACTGGCACAATATTACTGGTATCTGACTGGCACAATATACCTGGTATCTGACTGGCACAATATTCCTGGGCTCTGACTGGCACAATATTACTGGTATCTGACTGGCACAATATTACTGGGCTCTGATTGGCACAGTATTACTGGGCTCTGAGTGGCACAATATTCCTGGGCTCTGAGTGGCACAATATTACTGGTATCTGACTGGCACAATATTCCTGGGCTCTGACTAGCACAATATTCCTGGGCTCTGACTAGCACAATATTACTGGTATCTGACTGGCACACTATTACTGGGCTCTGACTGGCACACTATTACTGGGCTCTGAGTGGCACAATATTACTGGGCTCTGAGTGGCACAATATTCCTGGGCTCTGACTGGCACAATATTCCTGGTATCTGACTGGCACACTATTCCTGGGCTCTTACTGGCACAATATTCCTGGGCTCTGACTAGCACAATATTACTGGTATCTGACTGGCACACTATTACTGGGCTCTGACTGGCACAATATTCCTGGGCTCTGACTGGCACAATATTCCTGGGCTCTGACTGGCACAATATTCCTGGGCTCTGACTGACACAATATTCCTGGTATCTGACTGGCACAATATTCCTGGTATCTGACTGGCACAATATTCCTGGGCTCTGACTGGCACAATATTACTGGTATCTGACTGGCACACTATTACTGGGCTCTGACTGGCACACTATTACTGGGCTCTGACTGGCACACTATTACTGGGCTCTGACTGGCACAATATTACTGGGCTCTGACTGGCACACTATTACTCTGCTCTGACTGGCACAATATTACAGGCATCTGACTGGCACAATATTACTGGGCTCTGACTGGCACAATATTCCTGGGCTCTGACTGGGACAATATTCCTGGGCTCTGACTGGGACAATATTACTGGACTCTGAGTGGCACAATATTACTGGGCTCTGACTGGCACAATATTACTGGGCTCTGACTGGCACAATATTCCTGGGCTCTGACTGGCATAATATTACTCGTATCTGACTGGCATAATATTCCTGGGCTCTGACTGGCACAATATTACTGGGCTCTGACTGGCACAATATTACTGGTATCTGACTGGCACAATATTACTGGGCTCTGATTGGCACAGTATTACTGGGCTCTGAGTGGCACAATATTCCTGGGCTCTGAGTGGCACAATATTACTGGTATCTGACTGGCACAATATTCCTGGGCTCTGACTGGCACAATATTCCTGGGCTCTGACTAGCACAATATTACTGGTATCTGACTGGCACACTATTACTGGGCTCTGACTGGCACACTATTACTGGGCTCTGAGTGGCACAATATTACTGGGCTCTGACTGGCACAATATTACTGGTATCTGACTGGCACAATATTCCTGGTATCTGACTGGCACAATATTCCTGGGCTCTGACTGGCACAATATTACTGGTATCTGACTGACACAATATTACTGGGCTCCGATTGGCACAATATTACTGGGCTCTGACTGGCACAATATTCCTGGTTTCTGACTGGCACAATATTCCTGGGCTCTGACTGGCACAATATTACTGGTATCTGACTGGCACAATATTACTGGGCTCTGATTGGCACAATATTACTGGGCTCTGAGTGGCACAATATTCATGGGCTCTGAGTGGCACAATATTACTGGTATCTGACTGGCACAATATTCCTGGGCTCTGACTATCACAATATTACTGGGCTCTGATTGGCACACTATTACTGGGCTCTGATTGGCACAATATTACTGGGCTCTGACTGGCACAATATTACTGGGCTCTGACTGGCACAATATTACTGGTATCTGACTGGCACAATATACCTGGTATCTGACTGGCACAATATTCCTGGGCTCTGACTGGCACAATATTACTGGTATCTGACTGGCACAATATTACTGGGCTCTGATTGGCACAGTATTACTGGGCTCTGAGTGGCACAATATTCCTGGGCTCTGAGTGGCACAATATTACTGGTATCTGACTGGCACAATATTCCTGGGCTCTGACTAGCACAATATTCCTGGGCTCTGACTAGCACAATATTACTGGTATCTGACTGGCACACTATTACTGGGCTCTGACTGGCACACTATTACTGGGCTCTGAGTGGCACAATATTACTGGGCTCTGAGTGGCACAATATTCCTGGGCTCTGACTGGCACAATATTCCTGGTATCTGACTGGCACACTATTCCTGGGCTCTTACTGGCACAATATTCCTGGGCTCTGACTAGCACAATATTACTGGTATCTGACTGGCACACTATTACTGGGCTCTGACTGGCACAATATTCCTGGGCTCTGACTGGCACAATATTCCTGGGCTCTGACTGGCACAATATTCCTGGGCTCTTACTGACACAATATTCCTGGTATCTGACTGGCACAATATTCCTGGTATCTGACTGGCACAATATTCCTGGGCTCTGACTGGCACAATATTACTGGTATCTGACTGGCACACTATTACTGGGCTCTGACTGGCACACTATTACTGGGCTCTGACTGGCACAATATTACTGGGCTCTGACTGGCACACTATTACTCTGCTCTGACTGGCACAATATTACAGGCATCTGACTGGCACAATATTACTGGGCTCTGACTGGCACAATATTCCTGGGCTCTGACTGGGACAATATTCCTGGGCTCTGACTGGGACAATATTACTGGACTCTGAGTGGCACAATATTACTGGGCTCTGACTGGCACAATATTACTGGGCTCTGACTGGCACAATATTACTCATATCTGACTGGCACAATATTACTGGGCTCTGACTGGCACAATATTCCTGGGCTCTGACTGGCACAATATTCCTGGGCTCTGACTGGCATAATATTACTCGTATCTGACTGGCATAATATTCCTGGGCTCTGACTGGCACAATATTACTGGGCTCTGACTGGCACAATATTACTGGTATCTGACTGGCACAATATTACTGGGCTCTGATTGGCACAGTATTACTGGGCTCTGAGTGGCACAATATTCCTGGGCTCTGAGTGGCACAATATTACTGGTATCTGACTGGCACAATATTCCTGGGCTCTGACTGGCACAATATTCCTGGGCTCTGACTAGCACAATATTACTGGTATCTGACTGGCACACTATTACTGGGCTCTGACTGGCACACTATTACTGGGCTCTGAGTGGCACAATATTACTGGGCTCTGACTGGCACAATATTACTGGTATCTGACTGGCACAATATTCCTGGTATCTGACTGGCACAATATTCCTGGGCTCTGACTGGCACAATATTACTGGTATCTGACTGGCACAATATTACTGGGCTCTGATTGGCACAGTATTACTGGGCTCTGAGTGGCACAATATTCCTGGGCTCTGAGTGGCACAATATTACTGGTATCTGACTGGCACAATATTCCTGGGCTCTGACTAGCACAATATTCCTGGGCTCTGACTAGCACAATATTACTGGTATCTGACTGGCACACTATTACTGGGCTCTGACTGGCACACTATTACTGGGCTCTGAGTGGCACAATATTCCTGGGCTCTGAGTGGCACAATATTCCTGGGCTCTGACTGGCACAATATTCCTGGTATCTGACTGGCACACTATTCCTGGGCTCTTACTGGCACAATATTCCTGGGCTCTGACTAGCACAATATTACTGGTATCTGACTGGCACACTATTACTGGGCTCTGACTGGCACAATATTCCTGGGCTCTGACTGGCACAATATTCCTGGGCTCTGACTGGCACAATATTCCTGGGCTCTGACTGACACAATATTCCTGGTATCTGACTGGCACAATATTCCTGGTATCTGACTGGCACAATATTCCTGGGCTCTGACTGGCACAATATTACTGGTATCTGACTGGCACACTATTACTGGGCTCTGACTGGCACACTATTACTGGGCTCTGACTGGCACACTATTACTGGGCTCTGACTGGCACAATATTACTGGGCTCTGACTGGCACACTATTACTCTGCTCTGACTGGCACAATATTACAGGCATCTGACTGGCACAATATTACTGGGCTCTGACTGGCACAATATTCCTGGGCTCTGACTGGGACAATATTCCTGGGCTCTGACTGGGACAATATTACTGGACTCTGAGTGGCACAATATTACTGGGCTCTGACTGGCACAATATTACTCATATCTGACTGGCACAATATTCCTGGGCTCTGACTGGCACAATATTCCTGGGCTCTGACTGGCATAATATTACTCGTATCTGACTGGCATAATATTCCTGGGCTCTGACTGGCACAATATTACTGGGCTCTGACTGGCACAATATTACTGGTATCTGACTGGCACAATATTACTGGGCTCTGATTGGCACAGTATTACTGGGCTCTGAGTGGCACAATATTCCTGGGCTCTGAGTGGCACAATATTACTGGTATCTGACTGGCACAATATTCCTGGGCTCTGACTGGCACAATATTCCTGGGCTCTGACTAGCACAATATTACTGGTATCTGACTGGCACACTATTACTGGGCTCTGACTGGCACACTATTACTGGGCTCTGAGTGGCACAATATTACTGGGCTCTGAGTGGCACAATATTCCTGGGCTCTGACTGGCACAATATTCCTGGTATCTGACTGGCACACTATTCCTGGGCTCTGACTAGCACAATATTACTGGTATCTGACTGGCACACTATTACTGGGCTCTGACTGGCACAATATTCCTGGGCTCTGACTGGCACAATATTCCTGGGCTCTGACTGACACAATATTCCTGGTATCTGACTGGCACAATATTCCTGGTATCTGACTGGCACAATATTCCTGGGCTCTGACTGGCACAATATTACTGGTATCTGACTGGCACACTATTACTGGGCTCTGACTGGCACACTATTACTGGGCTCTGACTGGCACAATATTACTGGGCTCTGACTGGCACACTATTACTCTGCTCTGACTGGCACAATATTACAGGCATCTGACTGGCACAATATTACTGGGCTCTGACTGGCACAATATTCCTGGGCTCTGACTGGGACAATATTCCTGGGCTCTGACTGGCATAATATTACTCGTATCTGACTGGCATAATATTCCTGGGCTCTGACTGGCACAATATTACTGGGCTCTGACTGGCACAATATTACTGGTATCTGACTGGCACAATATTACTGGGCTCTGATTGGCACAGTATTACTGGGCTCTGAGTGGCACAATATTCCTGGGCTCTGAGTGGCACAATATTACTGGTATCTGACTGGCACAATATTCCTGGGCTCTGACTGGCACAATATTCATGGGCTCTGACTAGCACAATATTACTGGTATCTGACTGGCACACTATTACTGGGCTCTGACTGGCACACTATTACTGGGCTCTGAGTGGCACAATATTACTGGGCTCTGAGTGGCACAAAATTCTTGGGCTCTGACTGGCACAATATTCCTGGTATCTGACTGGCACACTATTCCTGGGCTCTTACTGGCACAATATTCCTGGGCTCTGACTAGCACAATATTACTGGGCTCTGACTGGCACACTATTACTGGGCTCTGACTGGCACAATATTACTGGGCTCTGACTGGCACACTATTACTCTGCTATGACTGGCACAATATTACAGGCATCTGACTGGCACAATATTCCTGGGCTCTGACTGGCACAATATTCCTGGGCTCTGACTGGGACAATATTCCTGGGCTCTGACTGGGACAATATTACTGGACTCTGAGTGGCACAATATTACTGGGCTCTGACTGGCACAATATTACTGGGCTCTGACTGGCACAATATTACTCATATCTGACTGGCACAATATTCCTGGGCTCTGACTGGCACAATATTCCTGGGCTCTGACTGGCATAATATTACTCGTATCTGACTGGCATAATATTCCTGGGCTCTGACTGGCACAATATTACTGGGCTCTGACTGGCACAATATTACTGGGCTCTGACTGGCACAATATTCCTGGGCTCTGACTGGCACAATATTCCTGGGCTCTGACTGGCACAATATTCCTGGGCTCTGACTGGCACAATATTCCTGGGCTCTGACTGGCACAATATTCCTGGGCTCTGACTGGCACAATAATTCCTGGTATCTGAATGGTATAATATTACTGGGCTCTGAATGGCACAATATTACTGGGCTCTGACTGGCAAAGTATTACTGGGCTCTGAATGGCACAATATTACAGGCATCTGACTGGCACAATATTACTGGTATCTGACTGGCACAATATTCCTGGTATCTGACTGGCACAATATTCCTGGGCTCTGACTGGCACAATATTCCTGGGCTCTGACTGGCATAATATTACTCGTATCTGACTGGCATAATATTCCTGGGCTCTGACTGGCACAATATTACTGGGCTCTGACTGGCACAATATTACTGGGCTCTGACTGGCACAATATTACTGTGCTCTGAGTGGCACAATATTCCTGGGCTCTGACTGGCACAATATTCCTGGGCTCTGACTGGCACAATATTCCTGGGCTCTGACTGGCACAATAATACTGGGCTCTGACTGGCACAATATTCCTGGGCTCTGACTGGCACAATAATTCCTGGTATCTGAATGGTATAATATTACTGGGCTCTGAATGGCACAATATTACTGGGCTCTGACTGGCAAAGTATTACTGGGCTCTGAATGGCACAATATTACAGGCATCTGACTGGCACAATATTACTGGTATCTGACTGGCACAATATTCCTGGTATCTGACTGGCACAATATTCCTGGGCTCTGACTGGCACAATATTCCTGGGCTATGACTGGCACAATATTCCTGGGCTCTGACTGTGACAATATTCCTGGTATCTGACTGGCACAATATTCCTGGGCTCTGACTGGCACAATATTACTGGTATCTGACTGACACAATATTACTGGGCTCCGATTGGCACAATATTACTGGGCTCTGACTGGCACAATATTCCTGGTTTCTGACTGGCACAATATTCCTGGGCTCTGACTGGCACAATATTACTGGTATCTGACTGGCACAATATTACTGGGCTCTGATTGGCACAATATTACTGGGCTCTGAGTGGCACAATATTCATGGGCTCTGAGTGGCACAATATTACTGGTATCTGACTGGCACAATATTCCTGGGCTCTGACTAGCACAATATTACTGGTATCTGACTGGCACAATATTACTGGGCTCTGATTGGCACACTATTACTGGGCTCTGATTGGCACAATATTACTGGGCTCTGACTGGCACAATATTACTGGTATCTGACTGGCACAATATTCCTGGTATCTGACTGGCACAATATTCCTGGGCTCTGACTGGCACAATATTACTGGTATCTGACTGGCACAATATTACTGGGCTCTGATTGGCACAGTATTACTGGGCTCTGAGTGGCACAATATTCCTGGGCTCTGAGTGGCACAATATTACTGGTATCTGACTGGCACAATATTCCTGGGCTCTGACTGGCACAATATTCCTGGGCTCTGACTAGCACAATATTACTGGTATCTGACTGGCACACTATTACTGGGCTCTGACTGGCACACTATTACTGGGCTCTGAGTGGCACAATATTACTGGGCTCTGAGTGGCACAATATTCCTGAGCTCTGACTGGCACAATATTCCTGGTATCTGACTGGCACACTATTCCTGGGCTCTTACTGGCACAATATTCCTGGGCTCTGACTAGCACAATATTACTGGTATCTGACTGGCACACTATTACTGGGCTCTGACTGGCACAATATTCCTGGGCTCTGACTGGCACAATATTCCTGGGCTCTGACTGGCACAATATTCCTGGGCTCTGACTGACACAATATTCCTGGTATCTGACTGGCACAATATTCCTGGTATCTGACTGGCACAATATTCCTGGGCTCTGACTGGCACAATATTACTGGTATCTGACTGGCACACTATTACTGGGCTCTGACTGTCACACTATTACTGGGCTCTGACTGGCACACTATTACTGGGCTCTGACTGGCACAATATTACTGGGCTCTGACTGGCACACTATTACTCTGCTCTGACTGGCACAATATTACAGGCATCTGACTGGCACAATATTACTGGGCTCTGACTGGCACAATATTCCTGGGCTCTGACTGGGACAATATTCCTGGGCTCTGACTGGCACAATATTACTGGGCTCTGACTGGCACAATATTACTCATATCTGACTGGCACAATATTCCTGGGCTCTGACTGGCACAATATTCCTGGGCTCTGACTGGCACAATATTCCTGGGCTCTGACTGGCATAATATTACTCGTATCTGACTGGCATAATATTCCTGGGCTCTGACTGGCACAATATTACTGGGCTCTGACTGGCACAATATTACTGGGCTCTGACTGGCACAATATTACTGTGCTCTGAGTGGCACAATATTCCTGGGCTCTGACTGGCACAATATTCCTGGGCTCTGACTGGCACAATATTCCTGGGCTCTGACTGGCACAATAATACTGGGCTCTGACTGGCACAATATTCCTGGGCTCTGACTGGCACAATAATTCCTGGTATCTGAATGGTATAATATTACTGGGCTCTGAATGGCACAATATTACTGGGCTCTGACTGGCACAGTATTACTGGGCTCTGAATGGCACAATATTACAGGCATCTGACTGGCACAATAATCCTGGTATCTGAATGGGACAAGATTACTGCCATCTGAATGGCACAATATTACTGGCACAATATTCCTGGGCTCTGACTGGCACAATATTCCTGGGCTCTGACTAGCACAATATTACTGGTATCTGACTGGCACACTATTACTGGGCTCTGAGTGGCACAATATTACTGGGCTCTGAGTGGCACAATATTCCTGGGCTCTGACTGGCACAATATTCCTGGTATCTGACTGGCACAATATTCCTGGTATCTGACTGGCACACTATTCCTGGGCTCTGACTAGCACAATATTACTGGTATCTGACTGGCACACTATTACTGGGCTCTGACTGGCACACTATTACTGGGCTCTGACTGGCACAATATTCCTGGGCTCTGACTGACACAATATTCCTGGTATCTGACTGGCACAATATTCCTGGTATCTGACTGGCACAATATTCCTGGGCTCTGACTGGCACAATATTACTGGTATCTGACTGGCACACTATTACTGGGCTCTGACTGGCACACTATTACTGGGCTCTGACTGGCACACTATTACTGGGCTCTGACTGGCACAATATTACTGGGCTCTGACTGGCACACTATTACTCTGCTCTGACTGGCACAATATTACAGGTATCTGACTGGCACACTATTCCTGGGCTCTTACTGGCACAATATTCCTGGGCTCTGACTAGCACAATATTACTGGTATCTGACTGGCACACTATTACTGGGCTCTGACTGGCACAATATTCCTGGGCTCTGACTGGCACAATATTCCTGGGCTCTGACTGGCACAATATTCCTGGGCTCTGACTGGCACAATATTCCTGGTATCTGACTGGCACACTATTCCTGGGCTCTTACTGGCACAATATTCCTGGGCTCTGACTAGCACAATATTACTGGTATCTGACTGGCACACTATTACTGGGCTCTGACTGGCACAATATTCCTGGGCTCTGACTGGCACAATATTCCTGGGCTCTGACTGGCACAATATTCCTGGGCTCTGACTGACACAATATTCCTGGTATCTGACTGGCACAATATTCCTGGTATCTGACTGGCACAATATTCCTGGGCTCTGACTGGCACAATATTACTGGTATCTGACTGGCACACTATTACTGGGCTCTGACTGGCACACTATTACTGGGCTCTGACTGGCACACTATTACTGGGCTCTGACTGGCACAATATTACTGGGCTCTGACTGGCACACTATTACTCTGCTCTGACTGGCACAATATTACAGGCATCTGACTGGCACAATATTACTGGGCTCTGACTGGCACAATATTCCTGGGCTCTGACTGGGACAATATTCCTGGGCTCTGACTGGCACAATATTACTGGGCTCTGACTGGCACAATATTACTCATATCTGACTGGCACAATATTCCTGAGCTCTGACTGGCACAATATTCCTGGGCTCTGACTGGCATAATATTACTCGTATCTGACTGGCATAATATTCCTGGGCTCTGACTGGCACAATATTACTGGGCTCTGACTGGCACAATATTACTGGGCTCTGACTGGCACAATATTACTGTGCTCTGAGTGGCACAATATTCCTGGGCTCTGACTGGCACAATATTCCTGGGCTCTGACTGGCACAATATTCCTGGGCTCTGACTGGCACAATAATACTGGGCTCTGACTGGCACAATATTCCTGGGCTCTGACTGGCACAATAATTCCTGGTATCTGAATGGTATAATATTACTGGGCTCTGAATGGCACAATATTACTGGGCTCTGACTGGCACAGTATTACTGGGCTCTGAATGGCACAATATTACAGGCATCTGACTGGCACAATAATCCTGGTATCTGAATGGGACAAGATTACTGCCATCTGAATGGCACAATATTACTGGCACAATATTCCTGGGCTCTGACTGGCACAATATTCCTGGGCTCTGACTAGCACAATATTACTGGTATCTGACTGGCACACTATTACTGGGCTCTGAGTGGCACAATATTACTGGGCTCTGAGTGGCACAATATTCCTGGGCTCTGACTGGCACAATATTCCTGGTATCTGACTGGCACAATATTCCTGGTATCTGACTGGCACACTATTCCTGGGCTCTGACTAGCACAATATTACTGGTATCTGACTGGCACACTATTACTGGGCTCTGACTGGCACACTATTACTGGGCTCTGACTGGCACAATATTCCTGGGCTCTGACTGACACAATATTCCTGGTATCTGACTGGCACAATATTCCTGGTATCTGACTGGCACAATATTCCTGGGCTCTGACTGGCACAATATTACTGGTATCTGACTGGCACACTATTACTGGGCTCTGACTGGCACACTATTACTGGGCTCTGACTGGCACACTATTACTGGGCTCTGACTGGCACAATATTACTGGGCTCTGACTGGCACACTATTACTCTGCTCTGACTGGCACAATATTACAGGCATCTGACTGGCACAATATTACTGGGCTCTGACTGGCACAATATTCCTGGGCTCTGACTGGGACAATATTCCTGGGCTCTGAGTGGCACAATATTACTGGGCTCTGAGTGGCACAATATTCCTGGGCTCTGACTGGCACAATATTCCTGGTATCTGACTGGCACAATATTCCTGGTATCTGACTGGCACACTATTCCTGGGCTCTGACTAGCACAATATTACTGGTATCTGACTGGCACACTATTACTGGGCTCTGACTGGCACACTATTACTGGGCTCTGACTGGCACAATATTCCTGGGCTCTGACTGACACAATATTCCTGGTATCTGACTGGCACAATATTCCTGGTATCTGACTGGCACAATATTCCTGGGCTCTGACTGGCACAATATTACTGGTATCTGACTGGCACACTATTACTGGGCTCTGACTGGCACACTATTACTGGGCTCTGACTGGCACACTATTACTGGGCTCTGACTGGCACAATATTACTGGGCTCTGACTGGCACACTATTACTCTGCTCTGACTGGCACAATATTACAGGCATCTGACTGGCACAATATTACTGGGCTCTGACTGGCACAATATTCCTGGGCTCTGACTGGGACAATATTCCTGGGCTCTGACTGGGACAATATTACTGGACTCTGAGTGGCACAATATTACTGGGCTCTGACTGGCACAATATTACTCATATCTGACTGGCACAATATTCCTGGGCTCTGACTGGCACAATATTCCTGGGCTCTGACTGGCACAATATTCCTGGGCTCTGACTGGCACAATATTACTGGGCTCTGACTGGCATAATATTACTCGTATCTGACTGGCATAATATTCCTGGGCTCTGACTGGCACAATATTACTGGGCTCTGACTGGCACAATATTCCTGGGCTCTGACTGGCACAATATTCCTGGGCTCTGACTGGCACAATATTCCTGGGCTCTGACTGGCACAATATTCCTGGGCTCTGACTGACACAATATTCCTGGTATCTGACTGGCACAATATTCCTGGTATCTGACTGGCACAATATTCCTGGGCTCTGACTGGCACAATATTACTGGTATCTGACTGGCACACTATTACTGGGCTCTGACTGGCACACTATTACTGGGCTCTGACTGGCACACTATTACTGGGCTCTGACTGGCACAATATTACTGGGCTCTGACTGGCAGACTATTACTCTGCTCTGACTGGCACAATATTACAGGCATCTGACTGGCACAATATTACTGGGCTCTTACTGGCACAATATTCCTGGGCTCTGACTGGGACAATATTCCTGGGCTCTGACTGGGACAATATTACTGGACTCTGAGTGGCACAATATTACTGGGCTCTGACTGGCACAATATTACTGGGCTCTGACTGGCACAATATTACTCATATCTGACTGGCACAATATTCCTGGGCTCTGACTGGCACAATATTCCTGGGCTCTGACTGGCACAATATTCCTGGGCTCTGACTGGCACAATATTACTGGGCACTGACTGGCATAATATTACTCGTATCTGACTGGCATAATATTCCTGGGCTCTGACTGGCACAATATTACTGGGCTCTGACTGGCACAATATTACTGGGCTCTGACTGGCACAATATTACTGTGCTCTGAGTGGCACAATATTCCTGGGCTCTGACTGGCACAATATTCCTGGGCTCTGACTGGCACAATATTCCTGGGCTCTGACTGGCACAATAATACTGGGCTCTGACTGGCACAATATTCCTGGGCTCTGAATGGCACTATATTACTGGGCTCTGACTGGCACACTATTACTGGGCTCTGACTGGCACAATATTACTGGGCACTGACTGGCACACTATTACTCTGCTCTGACTGGCACAATATTACAGGCATCTGACTGGCACAATATTACTGGGCTCTGACTGGCACAATATTCCTGGGCTCTGACTGGGACAATATTCCTGGGCTCTGACTGGGACAATATTACTGGACTCTGAGTGGCACAATATTACTGTGCTCTGACTGGCACAATATTACTGGGCTCTGACTGGCACAATATTACTCATATCTGACTGGCACAATATTCCTGGGCTCTGACTGGCACAATATTCCTGGGCTCTGACTGGCACAATATTCCTGGGCTCTGACTCGCACAATATTACTGGGCTCTGACTGGCATAATATTACTCGTATCTGACTGGCATAATATTCCTGGGCTCTGACTGGCACAATATTACTGGGCTCTGACTGGCACAATATTACTGGGCTCTGACTGGCACAATATTACTGGGCTCTGACTGGCACAATATTACTGTGCTCTGAGTGGCACAATATTCCTGGGCTCTGACTGGCACAATATTCCTGGGCTCTGACTGGCACAATATTCCTGGGCTCTGACTGGCACAATAATACTGGGCTCTGACTGGCACAATATTCCTGGGCTCTGAATGGCACAATATTACTGGGCTCTGACTGGCACAGTATTACTGGGCTCTGAATGGCACAATATTACAGGCATCTGACTGGCACAATAATCCTGGTATCTGAATGGGACAATATTACTGGCATCTGAATGGGACAATATTACTGGCATCTGAAAGGTACAATATTACAGGCATCTGAATGGCACAATATTACTGGCATCTTACTGGCACAATATTCCTGGTATCTGACTGGCACAATATTACTGGCATCTGAATGGCACAATATTACTGGCATCTGAATGGCACAACAATTATGGCATCTTAATGGTACAATAATACTGGTATCTTAATGGGCAAATTGGCTGGGGCATCTTAATAGTACAATATTACTGGTATCTGAATGGCACAATAATATTGGCATATTGATGGAAAAAATGTCTGTGGCCTATTAATGGCAAAATAATACTGCATATTAATGGCAAAATAATACTGGCATATTGATGGGCAAATTGGCTGGGGCATTTTAAAAGTACAATATTACTGGTATCTGAATGGCACAATAATATTGGCATATTGATGGAAAAAATGTCTGTGGCCTATTAATGGCAAAATAATACTGCATATTAATGGCAAAATAATACTGGCATATTGATGGGCAAATTGGCTGGGGCATTTTAAAAGTACAATATTACTGGTATCTGAATGGCCCAATAATATTGGCATATTGATGGGAAAAATGTCTGTGGCATATTAATGACAAGATAATACTGGCATATTGATGGGCACATTGACCGTGGCATATTTAATGGACAAACGGTGTCATATTTAACAGGCAAACTGTCTGTTGCATATGCAATGACAAAGTGACTGTGGCATGTTCTCTGGGGAAAAATAACATGTACTATGGGGAAAAGTGATAATATGGCTTTTTTCTTCATGGGCAAACTGTGGCATGTTCTGTGGGGCAAATTTACACTGTTGTGTGGGTTCAATATGAGTGCAATCCATGTGCTGTTGGTGCAATAAAGGTGCATGACAAGTGCTGTGGGTGCAATATAGGTGCATGACAAGTGTTGTGGCTACTCTATGGGGCTGTGTTATGTCCTTTAGGTGCAATGTGGGTGCAGAAAAAGGGAATAAAAACAAGAAATGCAACTCTTCAATAACATTTTTATTACATATGAAAATAGTTGAATATAATATTAAGAAGTCCATATAAGTATAAATGCAACTAGTGAGAGAGAGTGAGATGTGTATAGATATTTATCAATATATACGAACATATGTAAGTGCTCTCTAATATCTGTGTATATCTTTGTCATTTGGGTAATGAGTAGTTGTAGTGCAGTGTTGCATAGTAAGATGGTATACATATTGCAGCCATATATAGACATTTTGTATCCAAATATACAGTTTATACACTGCAATTATACACGTAAAATACACATTTTATTCAATGCAATAAAAATACTCTCTGCAAAAAAAGTCCAATTGTGTGTGTGCTTATTTTTATGTCTTTTTGTGTGTGTGTCGGGGGGGGGGGGGGGGGGGTAACATTGCGATGGATGGAGTGATTGCATGCAGGGGAGGGGGCATGGTCCAGGGGGCCCAAGCAAATGCTTGCCCAGGGTCCGATCACTATTAAAGACGGCCCTGGCTATTTCTTTTATTAACAATATACCTCCCCAGACATTTCTTTTTAATTTAGGCATGCCAGTTTGTAAAAAACGTCAAAAATGTGTGGCAAAAATATGCATTGTTTGAAATCGGAAAAAAGCTGAGCCTATTAACTGATATGAGGTATATAACCTAATGGAATTAAAGACTAGTACCAAATCTTCCAAGATATATGTAATTGTTCCCGCACCTTTGACTGATGTGATGTATGTTTGTATATAGAGCGAACAATGTACTATTTATGCTGTAATTATTTAGCACTTATATATTTACTTGGATCAAATCAATGTTTAATGATGCATATTGCATTTGCATTATGTACTGATCTTTCTGTATATTTTTTTAAAATGCTCTCTATTAAATAAATAATAAAAAAGTACATTTTAGTACAGTCAGTTTATCCTTATACTAGTGCTACTCATGTTTCTATATCAAAATCCTAAGTGAAAAAAAAGTTTAGTGGCTCTTTAACTTTCCTTGCATCTGTCTAATGGTAATGCCTGTTTATTCATGTATTCAGTGAATTGTACTGAAATGACAACCATATCGTAATACTTGGCCCATATCACTATTTTGGAACAGCTCTACTGTTTTGGCCTATGTTTTTAAACTGTGTTGCCAATTCACTGTTTAGTGGACAAGTTCCATAACATCCCTTTCAAGTACAATGAACATGTGTTACACATAAAGTACCTCCCAGCAGTGCCCCCTGGCAATGCTTAAAAAAGGACAGTAGAGAGACATGTTACAGTCAAACACAGTTACTTGCAGGAGAAGTTCTTACTTTTTGGGGCTCCACCACATCTGTCTATTCTTAGTTGGCCGTGTTGGGCAGTTTTAATACACTTACATGATGGCATCACCCCTAATCATGTTGTTTTACAGTTGCTTAAAATTATTGTAAGTTAATTTAATAAGTTTGCTTTTCTTTAGTACACAGAAAAAATTGACCTGCAAAATCTGGTGTCCGTGGCAGATCAGTACCCCATGCAGAAGCAATGTCCTGTAGTTACTTTGACCTTGGAGAATGAGGAAGTTCATATAAAGGTGTGTGAGTGAAATTGCCATGTTATGCAATCTAAAAAGAGAGAAATCTTATGGAAGCCTTCCATGTTTGTCGAGTCATCTATATTTACTGATTCATACCTGGCACAATAACCCTTTTGTTTGTTTTTTGTTGTTGCACACAAAACAGTGTTGTTATAAATCAGAACATGTGACAGATGTCTCTTCTGTATCTCTTAATGACAAACAGAACACTAGGCCAATATTCGGAATGAGTTGCAGAAATCACGAAAATGACCAAAGTGCACATTTATTTATATTGACTTCTAATGTTAAAGTGACACTAATGGTGCAGGGAAAAAAAAGCTCTTTATATACAGGACGTGTTATTAGGGGAATTATAGCTGTGTCGATATAAACAGAGAGACTTATTTAATTATTTAAATTTCCGAACAATATGCAAGCTCCTTCTCGTCTTTGCTAACAAGGTAGTGTAATGTTGAGCGGTTTCATTGAGTTTAAGAAGTCATAGCATTCTGCAGCTAATAGTCACCAAAAAGGAAAGAGCTGGGATATTTGTGTTTCTGGACAGCTTTTTTTCCATTAAAAGGAGATTTAATCACACCATATACTACGCCAAATTATTTGAATACAGTCACAATCATTTGTGGGAGCCAGGAACATCTATCTAACCTTTTTATAAGACATAATAGACACTGTGATATTTTCTGCATAATCATTGTTCTGTCTTGTAATGTTATTTTATTTATGCAAGATTCTTATTTTATGTCTTAGACAGAACTTTCAGAGGATGCTGAAGAGTGGAAAGGCTTCATTCGCACTGTGGTTGAGGTACACTAGTTTATCTATCTAACACGAGGCTGAAGTTGGTTTATTATTCGGCCAGTTTCTCATTCTCACTGAAATAAAAGTGTGTTAATGTTTTAAGACCAGCAGCTTGCCTAGCCTAAAATGCAACCAATAGCGAGCCTTTGCTCCCACTAGGGTTGCCACCTGGCCGGTATTTTACCGGCAGGCCGGTAAAAAATTGGCATCAGGCCAGTGTTAAGTCTATTGAGACAGTACCAAGGCCGGTATTTTTTTGAAGAAAAGGTGGCAACCCTAGCTCCCACAATCCCCCCATATGTTTAGGGTCCCTTCCACGAACAAGATCTTGGGTGAGATCTGGCACACCCGTTATCATCTTCCATCTGACAGGTGAAGGGGAAGTGCTATTAATGAAATTACTCTGTGTCTGTCGAGTGAATGACTGGCGCTACCCCCCATTTAGTACAACTCTGTATAACACAATAATACGGAGCATTTAAAATGTGTTCACTACAAAATTTTATTTTGTGTTTAGCTGTCTGTTCCAAATTGCCTGTCTTTGTTACCTGGACAACTAATCAGACTAAAAGAAGTGCTAGCAAAAGAAACAACCAGGAGGGCTTCTGAAGTAAACAATGAGGAACCTGACTGCATATCTCCAGATTCATCTTTTGAAACATATGAGGATGTATCCAGAATGCCATTGTAAGTGGATTTTTATAAAAACAAGGTTTTTAAGAGTGTTAATGTAAGAGTTCAGAAAAATGTATTCATTATATGTGCAAATTTAATGATGTTCTTATCTAATAGTTAGAAATGAGCAAACTTCAGTATTGTTTACCAAATTTACCCGACAAATGTAAACATTTTTGCCCTTGTGTACAGCAGGGATTGGGATAAACGAAAAGTAATATTGAAGACATGGGTGGAACAGCAGTGGTGCTTTTATCCCAATTGCGAATTCCAATTGAGGATTCTCCCACCCAGTGGCAGAAAAAAACCACTGAGGGCCCTGGTGTAGCAATAACTACTGCACCACCTGTAGCTCCACCCCTGCTCCACTGCTGGTAATGGCAAACCATGGTGAGGAGGATGGTACAATTGTTTGAACATCTCAGCACAAAACCCCTATGTACCATATGCAAAGGCAAGGAGCTGAGATCAGCAGGACTTCCAGAGCAGAGGACTGTAAAGTAGGCCCCCAGAGAGGTGCCATCTGGAATATATGGGGACACTATCAGTGATTCGGTAGGTTAAGTTAAATTGAATTGAAAGATTGCATCAAGTGTAGGGATTTTAAATGGAGATGCCTTAATGAAAGAATACAAATAAAATACCTTATTGAGCATCCATAGCACTATTGGGTCAGACATGTAGTTTAGAATCTTGGGTCAGATGGAGGAAGAGCTGACCTTTCTACCCCCTGATAGATATTTCAGAGCAAAGAGGGTCCAATAAAGTACTTTATATGTTTTTTTTCCATGAAAGCATTTCTATTTAAGAGGCCTGCATTTGATGCAATCTTTCAATTATACATAAATTCATTTTTTTTGCCGACAGTTGTCCTTTAATGTCCTTACAGTGGGTGGAAGGTTATAGGACAGGGGCGTCCAAGTTTTTTTTGCACGGGGCCACTTCTTTAAAAATGTATGTGTGCGTGGGCCGCATTAATTTTTCATTGAGAAAAAAAAGTACACACATTTATATATATATCTATCTATATATCTATATATATATAGATATATATATCTATATATATATATATATATATATATATATATATATATATATATATATATGTGTGTGTGTGCAGTGAGTACATCACAGACTCAACAACAATACAACTCATGGTGAATTGCATTATGTGAGTGTATCAATATTTAAGTATTTGCAATAAATAAACTGAAGTTTTAATTATTGTTTTTCTTCATTTCTATGTTTTTTTCATTTCTCAGTCCTTTGTGGATAAATTGTTTTATTTTTGATTTATTATTTTAAATAGTGCTGGTGACACACACAGTCACACTCACAGTCATTCACAGACACACAGTCACACACACAACCACACTCACACACTTACATACACACACACAAACACAGAGTCACAAACACAGAGAGTCACACACACAGAGTCACACTTGCACACAGAGTCACACTTGCACTCACACACACAGTCACACTTGCACTCACACACACAGTCACACTTGCACTCACACACACAGAGTCACACTTGCACTCACACACACAGAGTCACACTTGCACTCACACACACAGAGTCACACTTGCACTCACACACACAGAGAGTCACACTTGCACTCACACACACAGAGAGTCACACTTGCACTCACACACACAGAGAGTCACACTTGCACTCACACACAGAGAGTCACACTTGCATGCACACACAGAGAGTCATACTTGCACGCACACACAGAGTCACACACAGACAGTCACACGCCCACACACACAGCCACACTCACACACTTACATACACACACACACAGAGTCACACTTGCACACACACACAGACACACTTGCACACACACACAAACACATTTGCACACACACAGACACACTTGCACACACACAGAGTCAAACTTGCACACACACACAGAGTCAAACTTGCACACACACACACAGAGCATCACACTTGCACACACACACAGAGCATCACACTTGCACACACACACACAGAGCATCACACTTGCACACACACACACAGCATCACACTTGCACTCACACACAGTCACACTTACCCACACAGAGCATCACACTTACCCACACAGAGCATCACACTTACACACACAGAGCATCACACTTACACACACAGGGCATCACACTTACCCACACAGAGCATCACACTTACCCACACAGAGCATCACACTTACCCACACAGAGCATCACACTTACCCATACAGAGCATCACACTTACCCACACAGAGCATCACACTTACCACACACAGAGCCTCACACTTACACATACAGAGCATCACACTAAGCCACACAGAGCATCACACTTACCCACACAGAGCATCACACTTACACATGACAGTTGTAGCCTCGACTACCAGGCTGTATCTTTACCATAAAATAGAGACACATGGCACAGACGTAGTGGGTAGAAAAGGCCACAGCCATTTTATTTATAACATATGTCATTGCCTCCAACCTTAACATAACACATTGTAATAAATACATATAGATATACAAATTAGGCAATGACAAACCCACATATTCACACATATGTCAAAATGACATGAACCTCAAAATTAACATAATTTACCAATAACTTTATTAACATAGTTAACATAACACGGAACATGTCCCACACCAACTTGCTCCCCAGGGGTCCACCGTCCATTGAATCCATTGCCAGGCAGACCTTCTGCCCAGCCCACCAACAGGCTAAGAGCTCCAGCTTAGCTCAGAACCTCTCCCGTAATCCATTTGCACTATGGCTGACTCCCGATATTCCAGCCATAGACCCCCCTAAGGTGCAAGTTACCGCCAAAGCCCTTCTGAGTGAATCCTCACTACAGAAGGGCTACCCCATCCAATAAAAAGAGAGCCTTTTCTACCCCTTCCTGAACTCCCAACAGGAAAACATCCCAACCAAGGTCAGACAAATGCACTCCATCCTTAGCTATCAAGCCTTTCCGATCTCCTTCCAAAGTGCGATGTCTGACCACCACTCCTTTTTGTTTCCGTACAAAAATCGACATTAACTTATTAATCTTCCCCCTGCTGCGCTCCATTGCCCTGACATCTCTTGCATACCTCCATTGGTCTCTTGGTACCATTTCGGACCATACAATTTTTACCCCGGGAACCCGTGATAGAATGTGGGTAACATCCTTCTGCATGATCTGGACCAACTCCCTCTGTGGAACCAACCCCAAATCGTTCCCCCCGGCGTGTATCACTATGACATTAGGCAGCACCCCTCGGTCAATGAAGCGCAGCAGCATGGTTAAGACCCCCGCCCAGCGCATACCCCGGGCCCCGAACCACTTCACCTGAAGTAATTCGTCAGGAAAGCCCAGCCGTAGGCCCGCTGGCCTAACTGCAGCCCTCCGTCTAGCCCAGAACACGTAAGAGTGGCCAATTATCCACACCACGTAGATGGACCCTACAAATAAAAGGAAGGGAGAGGAAAAGGAGTGGGAAGGGAACTAACATGTTGCTCTCATCGCCCGACTTTTACAGCAACCGATGCGGCCTCACATAAGTTCTAAACCTGTTAGACTCCCACCTGCCAATACGCTTAACCACGTCGTCACCTAATCCTAACCACGCCGCCTCTGTGGCCGCCCCTATCCGAAAGGAGTGAGTGCCATATTCCTTTTCCGGCAAACCCAACTTACTCAACCCCAACCTGAACACCCTCAGAAATTGGAACCTGGAAAGTGACCTTCCACTCCTGTGTACCAATAGGGAACCCTCTACCGCAGGCCTAACCAACAAGTAGCCCTGCAGGCCTGCCACCGGGCAGGCCACACTGCCCGGTACCCCATATAATACCACTCGGGTCCCTCTTCCCGATTGATCCGTTTTGGATGAGCGTAACAACACTATTACTTGATCTGCTGTGCAAGAAACATCACAAAATCGAAGGCCCCCTGCCACCTGACGCGAGCTGCTGACCAGCTCAGATATCCGAAAGGCCCCAAAGAAAGCCAGTGAAAAGGCAGCCTTGAATAGCAATGATTCGAACTCTGAAGAGCAAACATCACTTAGGACTCCTATTACCCTACCTAAGACTCCCATGGATACTGGGCGACGGTGATCCTGAACCGCCTTACCCCTCCTTAAACCCTTCATAGCCTGCCGGATCACAAAGTGTTTTGTGATATCCTCCTGCCCCCTTAATTTGAACATAAACGCCAGTGCAGCTAGCTTTGCGCTCAGCTGAGCAGGGGAAGTCCCTCGCGACGCCAACCGGAATAAAAACCAGAATAATATGTCCAACTGATTTTCCTCTATTGCTTCCCTCCCTGCCCAGGCAGCCAAATCGTCCCACTCCTGCCATACCCTATTATAAGCCGTCCACGTAGCAGGGGCCAATGAAGACTTCACCCATCCCTGCAACATTCGGTCCCGAGCTTCCACACTACCTCCGGGCAAGGGGAACCCTCGGCCTCCGCCCCTGGCGCCGCCTGCCTGAATCTGTCCCACTGTAAGGGAGAGAGAGAATCCGCAATGACATTCTGGTAACCCGGAACATGTTTTGCCCTAAATGCCACATTAAGCTCCATGCACAGCAACACGAAGCAATACCTCAGAAGCTTGACCACGGCAGGTGAAGATGCGGAGACCTTATTAACAGAATATACCACAGCCAGGTTGTCTGAATAGAAGACCACTCGCCTATCCCTCATGGACCATCCCCACAGTGAAAGTGCCACCACCAACGGAAATAGTTCCAGAAAGGCCAGGTTAAAGGTGACGACTTCCACTCCTCTGGCCATGCAGCCGCACTCCACTTACCCCCATAGTATGCCTCAAAGCCCACACTCCCGGAAGCATCCGTATAGAGCTCCAAGGCCGGTGCCGAGACCGTCGGCTTTTGGAAGAAAGCCCGGCCGTTGAATTTTTCCAGGAATACTCTCCATACCAACAGGTCAGCTCTCATGGCCTTTGACATTCTTAGAAAGTGATGTCCCTCACGTATTCCTACTGTCGCACGCGACAGCGACCTCAGGAACACTCGACCAGCCACTATAATTCGACACGCAAAATTAAGCCTCCCAATCACAGACTGAATCTGCCTGAGCGTGACCTTCTTTGCCTGCAATACCTCAGCTAGCACCCTCCTCAAGACGACAAGCTTATCATCCGGTAACCGACATATCCCTTTAACTGTGTCAATTTCCAAGCCCAAGAAACTAAGCCGGGTGGTTTGGCCTTCCGTATTTTCCGCAGCTAAGGGAACACCAAAGGATTTTGCAACTAATTGCATAGTCCTCAGTAAATGGGTGCAATCTGACGAAGCCTCTGGCCCCATGCATAGGAAGTCGTCTAAGTAGTGTACCAATGTTTCAACTCCCGATTCCTGCTTAACCACCCACTCCAGAAAAGTGCTGAACTTCTCGAAGTAAGCGCAGGAGATAGAGCAACCCATTGGTAAGCACATGTCCACAAAAAACCTATCCTGGAACCAGCACCCCAGCAGATGATGGCATTCCGGGTGCACTGGCAAAAGCCGGAATGACGCCTCAATATCCACCTTAGCTAGCAGAGCCCCAGGGCCCGCAGATCTAACCACGTCAATTGCTCTATCGAATGACGTATAGGATACCGAACACAGCTCACGATCTATGTCATCATTCACCGACAAGCCTTTCGGGTAAGACAGGTGGTGTATCAACCGAAATTTACCTGCCTCCTTCTTGGGAACCACCCCCAAAGGGGAGACACGTAAATTAGGCAGCGGAAGGGGCCACGAAGGGGCCCGCCATCCTCCCTAAGTTCACCTCTTTCATCAACTTTTCCCCCACCACCTCTGGAAAGGATTGTACTGACTTGAGAATTCGTTTAGACCCTAACGCACCTTTGGGCACGAAAGGAATACGAAACCCTTTGTCAAACCCTTCATCCAGGAACAACGCGTCCTCTTGCTTACCATAGCGTTTTAGCCACGGCAGCATCGCGCTTCTGCTCACTGGAGAGTTCCCCTTTTGCCCCCAATGCCCCGGTTGTTCCTCCCGACTTCCCCTTCTTAAAACACTTAGTGTAGCTGTGGCTACCTCCACATCCGGTGCACTCATGCCGGAAACGGCATGAACTGCCCCATTTGCACTGACTGTCGTTAATCAGCCAGCAACAACCCTTTTTTCCGGAGGCCGGTGAAGAACTTGATGTTCCTGCACCGGCCCCTGCCTGAAAGGGCGCAGATTTTTGCGCCAACATGAGTTTGAGCCAGAGAGTGATGTCCATGTGATCCCACCTCATTGTGGGATTGGCAGCCAAGCGTTGATGAAACTGTTCGTCATACTGCCACCACACCAGCCCTCCATACACCCTGTATGCGTCCCAAATCCCGTCCAAGTATGAGAACAGCGCCGAACACTTCTCCGGCGCCCTCTGGCCCACAACGCTTCCTAGTATACAAAAAGCCCTCAACCAATTCCCAAAGGTCTTGGGAAGCTTGCTGTAACGCTTTTTCCTCTCTTCCCCCTCCTTCTTTGCCCTATCCTCTTTTTTCACATCCTCTTTCAGGTCGACCGACTCTTCCAGAGGAAGCAAAGAAAACAACTCTAAATATTCCCCTTTCCAGATTTTTTCTTTTGTCTCTAATTGTAAATGCGCCCCCAAGGGGCCCGAATAGGACAAATATGAATTATAAACCGCCGCGTCGGGTACCCCGTCCCGCAGTTCATCTGCTCCGTCCTTCCCTGACCCTTCCTCAACTGCCCTTGATGTCCCCACGACCTCTCCCACATCGAGAACCTTCTATCGCGCCCCTTCCGCTTTCTGCGCTAGATGCGACCCAAGCTGCTGCCGCCGACGGCGGACCTGCTCTTTTCTTACCCTCTGACCAGGAATTTAAAAAGGCCTGTAACCCAGCCATCAAGCCCCCATCCCCCGTAGCCCCCTCGAGGCCCTTGTGTGTTATGTGTAAAATATCAGAACCCTCACCGGTTGTTCCTCCAGCCGTCCCAGACTTCGGATCAGAACTCCCAGATGTGTTGTTTTCGGGAACCGCACCGCCGGCTGTTGCCCCACACGAACCCTGGGTGGCTGGTCTCCTGTTGTCATCGTTGGTTCTCCTGGAATGGGAAACAGATTTGGGGAGTGCTGCTGATGGATGTCCTTCCCTTTCCCTGCGCCCGCCCCTTCGCGGTGAATGCTCAGCCTACTGCCCGTCCGCCACCCCGACCCTGCCGGACCTGCCCCCAGAACGGGATCTTATGCTACCGGGATGAGGTGATAAAGATGAACGGTGGGCCCTATGCCTCCTACAGCGCTCCCTAGAAGATGAATCTGAAGCACTGACGCTGCGCGGATGAGGGCTACGTCTGCGGTGTGTATGCCCCCCGCCATGGCCTCTGGAGGACCTGTCCTGGGACCTCCCCCTCTCAACGCTACTACCGCTACCTGGATCCCTACCCGCCGGAACCTGGCGCCAGCTAACCCTACCTGGACTAGCCCTGGATGAATGCCCCATCCTGCCCCTGGGAGATCTACCCATATCGCCCCCCCATCTGCCACTCTTACCCCGGGACCCCTGCCTAGGTGAAACCCTCCCGTGGCTCCTTGAGGCCCGAGCCCCAGGGAAAACCCTACGGCTGGCCTGAGTAGGGGTAACGTCCCTAGGTACTCGCCTTTTCGTTCCCACTCCAGACATCCTGGGCCTCTTGGATCCTGGCGCCGCCCGCCCACGGTTGTGACCTGGACGCGCTGCTGCCGTCCTCGTAGCGCCTGCGGAAATGCTCGGCATGGCCTCTTCCTCTTCCTGGGCCCGTACGGTAGGCCCCTGGTCGACATCCCTTCTAGCCTCCTGGTATGCTTCCGCCGCCTCGGCTCTGTCACTGCTCCAGCCTGAATCGGACCGGTCCCCCTCTGGACTTCGGCCCGGGGCTTGGTCCCCTGAGGCCTGACCATCCTCCAGCGATATCCTGCGGTCCTGCAACACCCCATGCTCTGTTACACCTAACCACCGACCTCAGCAGCCAAGGCCTCCCCTTCAGGATTGTCCCTTCCCCTGATCGCACTTCGGTGCCCTCCTGGATCCAGCAGTCACCTCACCCCAGCCTGGCAGTCCTGCTGCCACACCTCCTCCATCCTGGACCTCCCCTGGACTTCGTGTCCACCAGCAGCCTGTCGGGGCCTACCTTCTGTGTCCCTCTCCCGGCCACCATGCTACTTCACCAGTTCCCACGTGGTCGCGGCCCTGTCAGGTCCCCGTCATCCACCGCCGTCGTTTTCGCCCGCCGGGCCTCCCTGTCCTGTCACGTGGTCCCTCCGCTGCTCTCCTGCGCCGCTCGCTCCACTTCCGGTAGGCCTCAATCCACCGGATGCCACCAACGGAGCTCCTCTCCTCTTCTGGCCTGGGGCTTAGTCCCCTGAGGCCTCCGCTGCCGCGCTGGAACCCTTCCCTCTTCGCAGTGCCGCTGCTCCAGTCCCGCTTCCGGAGGCCTTCTCCCGGTCCACCAGTCGGCCACGTGGTGCTCCTCCCGAGGTCCCATCATCCGCAGCCATCCGTCCTCGCGCAGGGGATCCAGGGCTCAGTCTCTGCGGCGGACGGGTCCTCCTCACCGGGCATGCAGCAGGATCAGGTACTGTCACCAGATGTTCCATGCTCTTGCCCATCCAGGTCCTTTCTTCCTTGCAGCCTCGCAGATCCCAGCCAGGAGCCTTTCCAGCGAAGAATCCATCCTGAAACAGAAGAAGGGAGAAAGCAGGGAGACAGAAGCAAGCAGAAAATTCTGGTAGGCCAAAAAATTATGAGATTTTCCAATATTGTACAGCCTTAAATACCCTCTGATCCCCTCCCCCAACTCCTCCCCTAAAACCTTACACCAATGTGTGCAGCCTTGCTACAGCACAATCTGTCAAGGCCCTCCTGCACCTAGGCGTCTCCGGGGGCTGCATACAGAGCATCACACTTACATAGAGAGAGATACTTTTTTCTGTCGGCTCCGGATGGGGCTGCTTCTACACGCTTGCAGTGATGTGGAGTTTTTTTCTCCTTCCCTCTGACCCGTGCGCATGACGCTACGCGCAGGGCAGAGGAAGGATTATGGACCTACATGATCGGCAGCGTTCCTTCGGGAACGCTGCATCTAGCTAACATTTGTGGTTGGTGAAGCGGTTACCGCTTCAGCTTTCCCACGGGCCGCACCTCCGTTTCGCGTGGGCCGCATTTGGCCCGCGGGCCGCATGTTGGACGCCCTGGTTATAGGAGATAATTAGGGGTATAGTTTAGTCATCTGCTTTTTGGTAACCCGTAAGGAGGTCTGTATGTACCCACCAAGCTTCTGCTCTGGCCAACTGGTTGTTAGTATTGGGTGTAACATAAGTTGTAATGGAGCTTAGTAAGAACAATTTAATAATCAGTTAAGTTAATATTTGTCCTTATTGTCATAAATTGTGATGGTAAATAAATGCTGTGACCTATTGAATCACCAGAATCAAAATCTGGTGTATTTATGCACTTATGGATAACCTGGCTCAATGGAGTTTGTTACTCTTTTGTATAAACATATTTCAAACAAAACTACAGCCCGTACAAACATTATTCATGGTCAATCTAGTGCAGAGTCATATCACTTTATGTGACATTACTAGGGTTGCCACCCAGATGGGATATTACCAGCAGGCTGGCAAAAACAATTGTCTTGAGGCTATATTAGGTATATAAAGGCAATAGCACGGACAGCATTTTTTTAAGGAATATGAGGCAGTGCATGACCCTGTGTGGCATTCTCTCCACCTCCCAGGCTCAGGTTGTGTGTGTTACAATAAATATATCTCTTGACATTAACAGCTAATTTTGTTCTAATTTGTTGTATAGCTTAGTCTTTTTGAGAAATGATAATTTATACTATTCTCATACTCCATTTATATAGTATACTTATTTAACAATCTAGTTACACAAATTCTGAATATGTTCTCTGGACTCAAATATAGATAGGTCCTTTTATCTGTGTAATATATTGACCAAAGATAAGTTTCTGAAATCCATAGTTGTGTATGTGTGTGACTAATTCAGTCCACTCCCTTTTTTATCAGATATTTAGCACACAGCCATGCACCTGTGACTTCATATTAATTATATTAAAAGCACCATCAGAGACTATCAGACAGTGCGGCATGCAAGGCCGTATGCAAGGTTTATTAATATCTTATTTATGATAATTGCATGCTTCACAGAAACCAATGCATTTTTTTTTTTCAAGGTGACAACCAAACTTTTTTTCTCAGCTACTTAAAAGCCAAATTTTATAGATGTATTTGGTTAAATGAACACTGCATTGTACTGATTTAATCCTTCAAGTATTCCCTTTTCTCTATAAACGTCACAGGATAAACCCAGAGTTAATTTTTTTTTGTTTACAATTAATAATAGCACAAAAGCAGGTCTAAAGGACTAAAGTGATGTTACACCTGCTAAATTAAATAGTCAGATAATTAAAGCAATAAGATTGTTACCTAATTAATTGTTAATGCTAACAATATGGCCAAAAACAAAATTATTTCATTATATCAAATTTTGCTCCATGAATATTCTTCCAGCCAGATTAATTCTATGTTGCAGAAGTTGAGACCATAGCAGGATAAGAGTATGATTCCATAACAGCGTTAACTTAACCATTTCTATGTTTTACTTACATGTTTATCACTATTTACGGTTCTGCTTCATTTCATTGGTCTAGATTTACATTTAATATTGTGGTCCCTGTATATTAAGAACAAAACCATACTATAAACCCCAATGATACATGTCTATACCCCAGTGATACATGCCTATACTGTGAACCCATATTGTTTTTCCTCTAAGGTGTTACCACAATTTGACACGCCCGGAGGCTGCAGACTTACTTGTGAAGATGCATCAGCATGGGAGCCTGATTCTAAGACCTGGCGCAGACTCCAAGAATTATGCTGTGTCTATCAGAGAACAATCTGAGTATGTTAATGATGTAATGAATACATGCATTTTAATCTTTTCATCCATGCCGATTTGCCCTCCAGTGCGATTATAACACTCATCACTGCAAAATGTTAAAAGAGTTAAACTGGTTGACACATGCCTCCAGGCGCACTCTCCACCTAGCGTACTTAGTGCATAACCACTTCTCTGGAAAGCTCCGCCTATACCTGAGCAGCATAATCACTCTTACTCCCTGCACATCCCACAATCTCAGATCCTGCACCAGCCCCTTACTAGCTGTCCCTCACGTCAAAAAGGAAGCAGGTCAAGCTGTGGAATAGCCTCCCTGATTTCTCCAAATCACCCTCTGGTCTAAAATCCCTGGAAATGAGTGTCTCCCAAATCCTAAAAACAGAACGTACCTGTTATTAGTTTACAAACTCCTATATATTCTGTACATGATGTTGTTGTTTTATCTTTTAGTTTTTGTTGGATCAGTAATGATTTTCCCTGTATGTTCTCTTCCCAACTTGTATAAATATATGTATGTATGTATGTAATTTTTAATCTATTTTTAAATGTGAAACTCTGTGTAATACAGTCCTGGACTTGGTTCCCAAGACATACTTAAAAACAAGAGTAATGTATTAATTCATACACTCAAATATATCTTAGTTTGGGGGGGGGGGGGGGGGGGAACTATTAGTGGCTGATAAACAAGCATTTGATTTAATTAAGTTCTAGGCTCTTATGTTATTGCTTGCAATATACATAGTTTGGGATGCAAATATGCCCGTACTCAGAAAAAGCTACAGTTAGGAAATTTGATAGCAAAGTATTTGTGAGTAAAGAACCAGTGATATTTACTTTTTTAGGAAGTGAACCTAGAAGTGTTTAAATAAAAGCAGAAGAATCACGTACCATTGTGTGCCATTTCATTTACTTAATATTTACACACATAACCAGCAGACATGAATGGCCTTTATAATAACTCAGAAGCTTAATGGGACCTTGTCACCTTTAACAATGCATTGTTTATACTGTGAGTGTAGAGAATAAAAAATAATGAAACATGATTCATAATGTGTTTATACTCTACAGTCACAGTATAAACCATGTTTAGATTCATAGAGTCCCTGTAAAGTTGCATAATGGTTTTAACTTTTGCTTCTTTAAAGGACCACTGTCTTACCTTACTTTACAGTCTTTGCAAGCACTGCCAGCTTGGGTTGGGTCTCTCCAGATCATAGACAAGTTGCTGCCCATGCAGTATCCCACATGTGAAATCACGATAAATCGCACTTCAATGTCAAGCCTGTGCATCTCGTAGCTTGTGCACCTGCCGCCATGTCAGGTGTAAGAGCTGCACAATGCCCAGTCGTTTTGTGAAAGCGTGATCTCGTGTGATGTCACATGCACCATCTCGCACAGGGAGGCGGGACTTATGGCAGCTTACTTCAAATCGTGTGTGTTCTGAACAAAAATGTCACCACTGATTTGGATGCTAGCACGCTCAGCCAATCAGAGCCCCCATGCGCTACACATCTATCTTGGTCTGTCAGGTCTGACTGTCTATCTTTTGCTATTTTTAATTACAATGCTCACTTTTCAAGATCTGAATGTGGTAGTGTTCAGTCTGACATGGGAAATGTCGCCAAAGCTCAAAATGAGGCAGGGACCCACAGAGTCAGGTTTCTGCCTATGTGTCCATGGCAAAAAGTTTTGCAGTCGCAGTTTTGGCGTTTTGTTCCTTAAAGACCAAAGTGTCATCAGAATGGAAGGGTTAAAATAAATTTGCATATTGTTTTTACTTTGTAATTTCCTTTTTTAATCAGCTGCCCAAGTAAAAAATATATACAATTTACATGATTCCGGAGTCTCTCTAAGACCCACACACAAAGCCAATACAGAGTCATCATTCCCCAGCAACGGAATTCAGACTGCTCCATATTGGTTCCTGAGTAGCAATTTATTCCACAGTTTAACTGCCCGAACAGTAAATATGGTTAGGATGATAGCTCCTTTCTACCAATCTTAAAGGAACTGTATCACCTGAACATTGTTTTTACTGTGCATGTAGAGCATAAACAATGATTGAAAATTATATATTAGCACAACTGCAAGCTAATGCCTAAATTAGGAGAAATATTTGTTTTAATTGTGTCTGAGTCTCCTGCTTTTGACATCACCTGTCTGGTATGCAAATTACACATTTCCCATTGAAAATAAGTTAATTAGCATACTGTGCCACAGGTGATGTCATAAGCAGGAGACTCCACAGACACAAATAAACCACATTTTTCTCCTAACAGACTCCTTTAGACATTTGCTTGCAATTTTGCTAATGCAGTATATTGATCATTTTCAATATTTTTTATGTTCTACATTTACAGCAAAAACTATTTTCAGGTGATACAGTAGCTTTAAGTGATGACCCATATGAATCAATTTCATAGCTTGTCTCTAAACCAAGTCCAGTCCAGATGCAGCTCAGACCTTTTTTTTGTTTACCAATGTGCATAAAGGTCGAGTTAAATTTAGTGTGCGTTTGCGACAACCTAATAGTGTTTTGAACAAATATTATCTCAAACCTGCACAATCCCTGGACCAGATCCCAACACATGCCAGGTTAGACTGAACCAAAACAGGATGGTGTCATGCAAGATTGAGCATCAGTATACCCAATACCAATTGTCTGGAACTCACTTTTTCATGTTACATGGCATAAATACAATGCCACTTCAGCCGTTAGTCATGCTGGTACAGCCTCAATTTAGATTTGACAGAACCCAATAAATGGACTGTCCCTTCACATTCTGTACTGTAGGTAACTATGTTATGTGTGTAAGACTTTTTGTCATATGTTCCCCTGAAGCTAGCATGCATCTGGCATCATTTCTTTGCTTGACAACCCTCTCGATCTGTCTCAAGCTAATATGTAAAAGAGGAAACAATCTGAAACCACATTTCTCATTATGGGAATAATTTCTCCATTTTACAACACAGATATTTTTAACGACATTGTGCTGACAAAGTTACTTTAATGTATTTATACATAACTTTACATCACTATATGTAGGTGCATACTGCATAACTGCAGAATACCAAACTAAATAGTATTCCAAAATATCAGTGTAATTGAATTACACATATTAAGTAATACACCTGCTGATATTTTAAGATATTGTTTGTTTCTTTCCACAGGAAACCTCAGATTAAACACTATAAAGTACTAAGCACTGAACATGGCTACACAATTGAACTTGACAAACCAGTAAGTATAACATATAATGCTGTGGTGGGAAACTGCAGTCCTCCAACTGTTGATGGACTATGTAGCGGAGATGCAATATTACCCAGGTTATCTCCGCTTATAATCCAAGTGAGACTCAGGAACAAGTAAATAGAAAATCTAAAGGCAGGGTTTCCAGCAGGTCAAATACAGCAATATCCCAACAGCAATCCCAATAACTGGACGACACACAGTTTCAGGAGCATAACTGACAAGCCTTTTACAGCAAGATTGAACTACTTTATTTGACAAACAACACAGACTTATATACACCAAACTGCAATCAGATAACACTTGATTAAACAATAGAAAACTTAAACACATCACCAGTAAAGCAGTATCTAGCCACTTTAATCTGGAGCCAGAAGCAAGGTAGTCAGACTGGGTGGCTGACATAACTAAACAATGGAAGGCTTTAATACACAGAAAATACAGCAGATACACGGATGCAGCTTTATACAGTATTTTTGTAGGGTTGCCTGGTGCCATCCGCTACAGACTACATCTCCCATGTTCCTCCACTAGCCTTTTAGGGTAAAACAGTGGATTATGGGCGTTGTAGTCCATCAGCTGGAGGGCCACGGTTTGACATCGCTAATGGATTTAATGTTTATAATTACTTTTTGTTATAATCAATACTAATGGTACCATCATGTGGTAATTGAATATTTAGTTTAAGTCTTGATTAATTGTGGTTTCCGTGAAGACTGGTACGAAAATCATATGGTTACTGCATTTAGAGACTAGCTAATTACTGTGATATATGTCACCTGTGCTTCTAATATAGAGCGAGAGACCTTCGCATTCTACTATTCAGATACATGTCGGGTTTACTCCAAACTCTCGGGACATGTTTTTTTTTTAAACCTTGTTTCTTTCAAGGAAGCAATGGTTAAAAACGGCGCAGTGTTCCTTTAATTGTGGTAAGTTTTATGAGATCTCTGGGTATATGTATATACATCCTGCATACTGCCTGACTACTCTTTGCCTGCTCCATGTACCACCAAGTGATTTGAGCAGCATGTCTCTGCAACCAAGCAGTGTGGTGCATGTGGACCTTACTATTATCGCACATACTTGGGTACTTTTGCTGTCACTATAAATGTCATGGTTAAATGGTGTACCAGAAGAGGATGAGCGCCAATCCAACACATTCTTGTAGTATATTTATGTTGTGTAAACATTTTAATATCTTACACAAACTGATGCTAGCCTAAGTCACTCCTTTACTCCATATGGTGAACTGTGATAATTGTTCAAATGTTACCAAATGCATGCTGGGAAATGTAGTCCAATGTTGTGAAAACATAGTCAAAATGAAGTCTAACGGTTACCCAGCCCTTTATCACTAAATGAATGAAGAGATATCTGACAGATGACGCACAGAACTTAGTCATAAGGACAAGCATTTGGGGAGAAATAGGAAGTATATAAAAAAAATCAGAGGAGCACACAAAATAGAAGCCCAAGTTCACTCTGTTAACCAATACAGGTTAAGCAGGTATTATTTAGAAACCAAAATGCAGAACTTGGCACACACATAGTCATTCGGGCACACAATAATCAGTCTGTGAAGCCAGCACAAACATTTACCTCCTCACTCTACGCTCTCCGGCTAGGTATGAACTGGTTTCAGGGAAGGCATGACAGTCGAGCTCTGATGTAAATAGAGCTACAATTTGGACAATATGTTAAAATGTACAAAATAAAGGTCATTCATGCACATAAGTTGTATGCGTATTACAAGAATCAACCTATATATAGCCACTAAACAATCAAATATAATAATAATGGATAGACCTCCACTGTATATGTCCACTGACTTTTTGATACTGGGTATGACAGTAAAAAACAATATATACAGACTGACTTCTTAAATCTCAGGCTGCACCTTAGTCAGGAGTATTTAATTTGGCAATGATACCAACATATATCATTGCTTAATTAAATATTCCTGACTTAGCCTGTGCTTTGAGAAACCAGTCTGTATATACTGTTTTTTTTTTTTACTGTTTAAACATCAAATATAACATTATTTTTAACGTTGCCTCATTCAGGTTTTTCTTTAACCTCTTCCTTTATAGACCATCTATCCCAGTGCCTATCATGGCTGATTATGTAACCAACAATCACCTGTGCCTATTGGCATGTGAGGTGTTTTTTTGAGGTTCTTCCTGTAGTAAGAAACTCTACAGTGTCTGAAAAAGTATTTTTTAGATATATACTACATCCTGTAAAGTAAAGAAGATACATAACTCTCTTTTTAAGTTTTTTCCAACACGTCCTATCTTCGTTAAAGTGTAACAGAAATTGCAAGGTGGTGTTGCATCTTTATTATCAGTATGTGTGGACGTAATGTTCATTCTGTAATTTCATAATGTATATTTTTCCATACATGCATGAACACACACACGTATCAATTTCTGATACTTATTTACCTTGAATAATACATTAAGATTTATTTTTCTTCAACCATTTTGGCTCTATTTGAGGCCACCACTAGCGATGAGGAAAGGTGGTTGTCTCTTCCTCTCCATTCTCATACCTCTTCTTTCTGGTTACATAAAAGCTTCAACAAACTCATTTGGCCTCATCTTGTGAGAAATTCTCTCTCAAAATGTCCTACTCTTAATTAGTACTAATGGCCATGACTTGAGTAGATCTACCAGACTCCAGCTGGGACAGACCCTAAATCCTCCAACTGACCATAAAATATACTGTAATTAACCTTAACTACACACATCATTATAAATGTTGAATATTCCATTATTGTTCATAATAAATCTCATCTGATCTAATGACTAAATCAGGGGTGTCAAACTGCAGCAATTCTGCTTTCATATCACCTCCAGGTTCTACTAAAAGGAAAAAAATACTGAACTCTTAATGTAGGAAATTCTGGTGGAAAAACCACTACATTAGCTTGATAAAACTAAAACAACCAAAGTACCTTGAGGTCTTAACATACCATACTTCAAATATCACAATTTAGAAGCAATCCTGAGCTTCTAGAACACTCCATGCTTTAACTTACCAGGAATTGTTCTCAAAAGAACTGTTGTCTTGTCTTGGGTGCTGCCTTACTACTGAAACACTTTTGTCCTTGATCTGCCAGTTTGGGGAACTGGACACTAAATAAACTGTTTTGTGCCTGCAATCTGAAAGGTGTGTGCGGAATTTGCAGCTTGTGGCAAAAGACCCCCAAAAAATTGGATAACGGATACTCAACCTGTACTAGTTTATTGGGTGTAGTCTACTGATATAATGGTATGATCCATTAATTATAGTTATTTATGTTTATTACTTTGTATATATTTTGTTATGTTTGTTATATATTAATCATAGTTATTTCTAGTTTGTTATTGGAAAATGTCAATAGTAATATGGGACTATTAATATTAATGTATACAGCAGCATTTTTAATAAATCCACCAACTACAAACCGGTAACATCCAAAAAGTTGTCAAAATTGACCGTTTATAGTCTCTGGCTATCTGAAATTTTCATATATGTTTTACATTTAAGGCACAGGAAATGTTTAGGAAATGAAGGTATATAATTAACCCATTACTAATACTGTTGTTCCCTCTACTTGTCCTGTGTAGGTCACATTAAGTAGCCTTGATGAGGTTGTGGACCACTTTGTGAAGGAAACCAGAGGAAAGTTGAGGCCATTTATCACACAAGAATGCAAAACACTGCTTGGTAAGAAAAGGGATTGGGTGTTTATTTTTATTGGAAGAGAAGATGACCATGATTAGAAAAGCAAAAATACTACAGCAGAAAAAAACAATCCACATTTCCTTTCTAGGAGTACATTTTTCAATAAAAGTAGATTAAATTGTTTCTTAGCATAGTTATATATGTGACATTTTCTACCGGATTTTATCTGTTAAAAATTAAAATGTCAAGCAAAATGCAAAAATCAGGCAAGTTGCAAATATACCCAGGTTTGAGATTGTTTTAATCTTTCCAAATTAATGTTTCATTTTTGCAGATAATTCAAATAATCAATGAAAAATCCAAAAGAGATTCATTTAAAAAAAATATGTAAATACTGGTCACTAGTATCCATATGAGAAGGAAGAACAATGTAGAAAGTGTCCAGTTATTTATTATTCATTATTTGCTGGAAAATGCTAGTCTATTCACAATTTGGCTTTTAAAATAAACACAGTTGTTTCAACCTGTGAGGAAGCAAGCAGGTGAGAGATATGTTAAAAAGCCTGCACAGATCTTTAAAAGGCTGGGAATTTGTGCGGATTCTGTTTCACAGGTTCCAGCAAAAAATGAATAATTAAAAGAAGAAAACAAATCCTTGTTACAAAGTAACTTTAAAAAAAAAAAAATCATCACAATCACACAGGTTGTCATTAAGTTCAGTTTTATCATTAGATTAATAAACTTCCAGAAAGTCAGCTCAATAGCTTTTAAGGGGTGAGATTATCAGTGAAAGGATATGACAATGAAAAAGCTTTGCTATTTCAATTGTTACTGACTTGCTTCATTGTCTCCATTTATAATACTGTGAATAAATTGATTAATAAGTGCCTTCACACATGTACCAGAGTACCTAGTATAGATAGAGACATAGGAGTGTCAGCGGCTAATAACCATTCAGCCTGCCTAGTCAAACAGTTGCAGAATTATCATACCTTACCTGATCTTTTACCTTACATTATGTTTAGAACAGCCTTTGGCGTTTCCCATGCATGCTTAATACTTCTGCTGTAAAGTTGTTCCATGCATCCACTACTGTCTCTCCACTAGTGAAATAATCTGATGTAGCTTTGAAAATGAACAATATGTCCTCTTGTCCTGGTAGTTTTCTTCTTTTTAAGTATACTCTCCTTGTTCTAGCCATACCTGATTTTGTAGAGTAAATTCGGTGATATTTGGTGGATATCCCTTTTAAAATGTTTAATTATGATTGGATATCTAAGGGTCTATTCAATAGAGACCAATCTGGCCTGAAATGTAACCAATCAGAAGACTCCTTATCTCAGCTCTATCACTGACTAATTTAAAAACTCTGAGCTCCTGTTTCAGTCAGCACATATTGGATAGACCCTCTAATGCTAATAATAATAATAAAAAAAATGAATACCTTTTCAAACATGATTCTAACTGTACTTTCCAATAACTAATATTATGTAACTAGTACTTTATATTACATTATGTTTTTGAATATAACCAGAATCCTTGGTGCAGTATTGGTGTTGCATACAAATACATGCACAATTGTTTAGTTTATGGTTTCTTTTTCGTAGGTCCATCCTACCTTTAAATAACCCATCATAACCTAAAATGTTCCTCATTTACAAAATCACATGCTTTTCAGGAATTTGTTACACAGTCTCCTTTATAATTTTCTTACAGATGACCATGTAAATGGGACACAGAAGACATCTCCTCAGGCCAATAATGCACAAGAAATAAATGTTCCACATCTGACAAGAGAAAATACCTACATGAATGGTGATCATTTGAAAGTTGTTTTTTTTAGTGGGCTAATGGGAGCAACAAAAATAACAATTATTTGATTCTTTAAGCAGTAAATTAACCGGAGTTTTTTGATTGACACTAAGGTCAATTTATATTGATTTTTGTGTATATAAAATAACAATATTTTGGATTTCTGTTTTCCTATATGTATGTAGCCCCCCTTGGAATTTAAGAGTGGATTCCATGCCATGCCAGAGCCGACTACTTGATCTGCTTAACAGCATGTTTTTCTGTGGTGTCATCAGAGCTCTCTTCACACTGGCTGGTTTAGGCAGATTATGTGCCTCAGTATATATCAGGAGTGTCAAACTGTAGCCAGCCATCTGCTGATGGCCAATATCTCCCATATTACTCTGTCAGCTAAGAGACTTCCAGGACACTATAGGAGATTTGTCTGGTATGTTTTTTTACCAGTTCAGGATAGTGTGTGTGTTCAGTGTTGGTCATCACTTCAAGAACTAGAGTTCCAGTTAAGCTGCATAATTGTAGGGCTAGACAACAGCAGCATCCCTGGCTGGGGTTTGCTGAATATACATCCATCTACTATTCCCTACCAAGTACAGAATAGTACAGATAGATCGGAGAGGATGTATGTGTGCCTGGCCAGCGCTCAGTCATCTATCTGTCCACCACTGCTGAGCAGGTGCTGGGGGTGCAGTCTGGGTGCTGAGACTGTGCTAGGGATGTTGTGTGCTGAGCAAGTGCTGGGCAAATCCTGTGGGTGCAATCTTAGTGAAGATTAGGCACGAAGGACCAAAAACATTCGCCATCAATGTTATAGAATGTTTCCCCTTGAAAACTGTAACTGGAGCTGCATGAATTAATGAGTAATGAAGTATGTAAATAATTGACTTTTTAGTAGATGTTTAAATACTTAGTTCTTGCATGTAACCATGAGTTCACTGGTTGGGATTATGCAGATTGATGTTGTAGAGGCAGTAAATCGGAACAAACAAGTAGCACTTGTCAGTGAATTGTTTTTAAGGAAGTGAATTTACTGAAAGGATCTCAATTTAAGGACTGAGTGGAAATTTACCTTCTTTACAAATGCAAACAGAACTCGTTTGTCCTTCCAGTTTGAATTTTCAAAATGATCCTGTAACATAAACTCATTTATCACACAACCTTTGTTAGTGATGTAATACAATAATGTAACTCAGATGGGTCTATTCACTAAAATCAAGAATAGCTTAAGGAGGTCAGCTTTCATTTTGAGACTAAGTCAAATTCGGCACCCGAGTTTGACTTAGAAAAAAACCCTCAGGTTTGAATCTTCTCCATTGAAAGTAATTGGAGGTGAAGCGATCTAACCTATTTTTGAGACCAAGTCAAACTCAGTGTGAAAGTCGACCTCCTCTAGCTATTCTCAAATTATAGTGAACCTAAGAGTGTCCTCCAATGCAGGGACACGGCAGATGCACCCTAACACCTTTCAGATTAAACAGACAAAACAATAAATTCACCTAGCTATCGAGCTGCAGTGAAAAAACAGATGTGACTACTATGCAATGTATAGCGCAAACAAAGGTGTCATACCATTCTTAATGCTATGCAGATACCGAACAATAATAATAACAAATAACAAATATAAAAACAGCAATAAATGATATACACACAATCGATTGGGTTGTCAGCTAAGGCACAGTCTAATTTTTCTTTTTTCTGTTATGTAAATACCCAAGTTTATAGCAGACCTATGGGGGTACAAAAGCAACCATAGTGTAAAACTAGCGTGATTTTAATAGTGCAACTCACAGGATAAAAGATGATACATGCCTATGATTAAGTGCCAGGGGGCACGAAACAGGTAAATTGTATCGCTGGTCAGTTTCTGTTATCTGTACCTACATCCTTACTTGTTAGATTTGTCTCTCTACTGTTCCTCCTTTGCTTGTAACATCGTGCCTTTGGGGCTTGGAAAGCCCGGTGTTTGAAGAGACTTAAGTACAAGTTTACAATTCCTGCATTACAGGTTCATGGAAATTTACTTGTGGCTGATAACACAATGGAAGTCCCTTATATCATATACACATTAATAAAAGATGATACAGGCAAATCAAATAATAGGATAGATAGCTTATCCAGCAGACTATGTAGTAGGACTTCCACTTACAACTCCGTATAGAAAACAAATGCCATTGTGCATCCATCTAAAACGACAGGAAGGAATCAGACTCACAGATGTTGAGCAAGGTTCCACATAGAGGTGTATGTATATATACGATCTGCTGCTTTAAATGATTGCGCTGTAATATACGAGGCCCATAGGCTACTTCATCAGGAGCATAAGCTTGGAATACAGCAGAGTCTATTTAACAGCAAGTAAACCCTTGCGTTGCTGGATATTAACACAGTGACATCTTTAATAGACTTGACAGTAATAACCAGTGCAAGACTTTTTGCCGCCCCTTGCTGAGCCTACCCTCAAGCATTTACACACCCAGTAACACATACACATGCAGGCACGTGCACACACATGCAATGTCAGATGCATTTAAACATACCCACACAGTAACACATGCAATGGCACATGCAGCAAATGCAATGTGATCCTATTTTTGGCACTGCCCACTCCAAGGCTGCTGCCTTGCTCTCCCTCTACGCCAACCCACTTGGAAAAGGAACAAGGTAGAGAGCTGAAAATATTTGCGTTGGTCTAGAAATGCCACAAATTGAACCTTTTGAAATCTATAATATATGGTCTTCATGATAAAAATCTAATTTTCAGTCTCTGTTCTACATCACTAGTAAAGTCATAATCACTTTTTTCCCATCTCAAATGTCCATACGGTTCACCTCAAAACCTAATATCCGTCTTCAGATTCTTGTCACTGCTCCTCGGTTTGGTGTATTTTGGTGTGATTTGGATTCAAAAGCGTGTGTGTATTCTCATTGTTCCGTCTTGTAAACAACATGCATTCTGCACTCTCAGCCTTGAGAAAGTTTTATGTATAGCCTATGCTCTGTCATTTCCTAATAAAATGAAATTAGGACATCAGCTACAGTTCTCTACACACATCCTTGTCCGTGTGTGGCTAGCCATTATGACATGTACAACATTCCATTTAGTATAAATTCCTATCTATCTGTGACACAGCTAATATGTGTCATACATAATCTACAGGTGTGAGTTCAGTGTTATAACATGCTGCCTATGGTGTATAAGTATTTTAAATGCACTTACCTTTTCTTCACTACCTCATCGGACCTGCTATTCCCAACAACTGCGTTAAGAGCAACCACAATCTGTTGCCATTTGTTATAGTTCATTTTTCCTCCTCTGGCTTGTCCTCTTTGCTGCTGCCCCATCACACAGTTGTAATATTGACACCACTTGTGTACCAATGTTGTGTTCTCTCTTCCGCTGAGAAACTTTGCTGGTACCGTGCTCATTCGTCTCTTCAGCAATCCGGTTGCTCAGTCTTGTAACAGTTTGCATTCATTGTTCTGCAAGTTGTGTTTCTGTTCAGAACTTAATTAAATCATAACATAGGAATAGAACACTAGAGAGCTGAAAATAGTTGCCTTGACTTAGAAATGCCACCCTTAGATCCTCACAAAAAATGAAGGTCTCCAGAAGAGAAATCTCATTTTCTGTCACTGTTCTACATCACTAGTGAAGTCATAATCTATTGTTGCCCATCCCAAATGTCCATTCGGTTCACCTCAAAACCTAATATATAGTTTCAGATTCTTGACACTGCTCCTCGGTTTGGTGTATTTTGGTGTGCTTTTGGATTTGAAAGCACTCTGTGTGTATTATCAATTTTTCGTCTTGTAAACAACATGTATATTGCACTCTCAGTCTGGAGAAAGTTTTATGTATAGCCTATGCTCTGTCATTTCCTAATAAAATGAAATTATGACATCAGCTACAGTTCTATACACACACCCTTGCAGCTTTTCCATGTGTGTCAGCCATTATGACATGCGCAACATTCCATATGAGTGAAAATTCCTAGCTATCTGTGACACAGCTAATATGTGTGATACATAAACTACAGGTGTGATTTCAGTGTTATAACATCCTGCCTATGGTTTATAATTATTTTAAATGCATAAGGTCTTCAGGAAATCTCATTTGCTGTCATTGTTCTACATCACCAGTGAAGTCATAATCGCCCATCCCCAATCACCATACGGTGCACCTCAAAACTTAATTAATCATAACTCTGGAAAGACAGACATTTTATTTTTATATATAATACACTACAAAAACATATACACATATCACCCCTACAATAGCCATCACTTTTAACCATGGCTGAACAACATTCCTTTTGGCCAATTTAGGTGACTTAAAAGGAACTGCTCTGAACTGGTAGAACTGGAAGTACAGCTTTTCCAGATGCAACAAGAATGTACTGAGAAACTCTATTCAGGCAAGATTCTAAAAATCTGGTAGATGTGCTTCTATGAACAGACACTCTAAAAACAGGCCAAATGATGAATAATGATGATGACAAAATGTTCACCTTCATCACACAACATAGCGATAATTCTAATGTCATTAAGCAAATAATCAAAAAGGGGCAGACTGACCCAAGCAGGGGTGGGCTCTGTCCTAGGGCCCGGGACAAATATAGGGCATGTTCATGCCAGTGCCGCACACACATCCTTGCAGCTGCCTCTCAAACTCCCAGCACACTGATCTGATGCCAGAGCATCGGGGGTCACGTGACCTTCTGCCGCTCACACTTCAGGTCTGTGCACAGGTCTCTCTAAAGAGAGAGAGAGAGAGAAAGAGACAGAGAGAGAGAGAGAGACAGAGGCAGAGAGCGAGAGAGACAGACAGCCAGCATGGTAGGATGTGCACTGCACAGACACCAGGCTGCCTGCCACTAGACATCAGAGAGCTGTGGCTGATGGCTGGGCTAAATCCTGATGTGCAGTATGGGGCATGTAATGGTGTTCAGGGGCATGTCCTTGATGTGCAATGTGGGTTAAGGGGGTAAATCCTGCTAGTGCAATGTGGGAGATGGGGTGATGGGGGATGTCATGGGGTGCAGGGGCATGTCCTTAATGTGCAATGTGGGTTAAAGGGGTAAATCCTGGGTGTGCAATCTGGGTTATTGGGCATGTCCTGGGTATGCAATGTTGGTGACGGGATTTGGCCTGTGGTGCTTTGTCACTGTGGATGATGTGGCATATCCTGAATATGCAATGTGGGTGCTGGGGTATGTCTTAGTGGGCAGTAAGGGTGATGGGGCATGTCAAAAAAGTTGGCTAAATAGAACCATTTATCAGGAAGGTGGGGGGAGGGGCTTGTATGTGGACAGGGCTTCCATACAGGTGTGACTTTTAAGGGGGGCCCATGATCTTCTATTGCCTGGAGGCCCCATGAGTTCTCAGTCCACCCCTGTCATCAAGAGACATTGGAATGTCCTCAGAGGAGACCTAGTGTTAGGTACCATCACAGACAGACATCAGAGATTTGTCTTGTCTACTCAAAAACCTTGAATCTTAAACAACTGTTAGCAAAAACTTATAAATTGATACAAATAGGTAATCCGAACAATGCTTTTGGCCTACCAGATGGTTTTTGTAACTATTGGCGTTATAATGCCTGTACTTCGTATATGTCCATCAAAACATTTGCAGCAATAAAACACTAAAAGAGTATAAGCTGGACAAAATAATTACAAGCAGAACAAAAGGGGTAATCTATTTCTTAGAGTGCCCTGTCACAAACAACTGGGCGCATGCGCGTTATGTGAAGAAGCGTTCAAGTCGGAAAGCAAACAGTTAATTGCTTTCCAACTTGATTGCTTCTTCACACTACGGGCATGCGCCAATCATCTGGAGAAAAAGCTGGTAACCGGGGCACCCGTCTATTACACCGATGCCTGCACGTTCTGAACGACAGAGCAGATAAGCGATGAGAGCTGAACCTGGCCGCACGCCACAGTTGAGGGCTCGGCGTGGCAGTTGTTGCACACGTGCCATATGTTCACCACCACCGGTAAAGAGCAAGTAAAATCAGTTTTTTAGATGTAGCTGTAACATGAGGCATCTTTGGGAATCTGCCAATAGCACGTCAGCCCTGAACACGTGCCATTGTATTACCCTTTGTCCGTGTGGAGGAATCTTGCCTTAGCTTAAGGAGGCTGGATACTGAATAAACTCTGTTTGCTTGAATTCTAACGGGTATGTGTAAAATGTGCAACTTGTGGCAAATTCCATAAAAAAACTTTGGATAACGGATCATTTTGAATAATGGATTTTTGCATAAAGTATACTCAACCTGTATTTTTTTTTAGGAGCATATGAGTGAATATTAGTGTGCCACTTTTTATATTATTTTGCTACGTACATTTAAAAAATGGTTAAAAAGATCATTGAAGTTGTTGGCGAATGTGAGAGAAGCTATTAACTCTGTAAATTGTTAAGGAATTAGTGAGGTGGTAGGTTTACTTGTTACAGTTTTCCTCAGCATGTAAGTAAGTCATTTAGCATCCTCAGCCATTCTTTTTTAACATACTGCCTTATCAAGTGGGAACCATATTTTTCATGCAGTAAATTGAGTGCATTAATGCGTTGCACCAGGACTAATTGCAGTGCAATGGCTCTCCAGCACTTCTTTGCTGCTTGGAGCCAGAATGGGAAATTAAACCTTTATTTTAATATTGCTCCTATCCTATTCAAATACATATGCTAGCCATTTAGCTATCAAATGCATACATGAAATTAGGACTATATTTAACTGACAATGTGTAACATAATCCCTTTAAAGTGACCAAACACAGGGCAGGCTACATCTATGTATCAGTCTTTTAGAATCTAAACAGGGACACAAATTATAGAAGCTTGTCTGCAAATGACAAAAAAAAAAAAAGAGGAAAAATCTATAGTTATTTTTGTAATTGTAATTTTGCTTGTACAATTCATAGATCAACTCTTGAACTGTTTAAGACATGTGTATGGTTTTGTATATCAGATTTATAGATAAGGGTTTCAAGCACAGTTGTAAATAACACTACTGAGAATTGGATGCTTTAGTATTTTCACATACAGTTGTAAAGGTGACCTTTTTATTTGCTTCAGTGTTGTGTGTGGCGGGGGAAGCATATTTTATTTTTTTATACTAACAAGGAATATTTATAGGTTAATTCTGTATAGTTATGTGGGAATTGCTGTGGGGACAATCTGGTGCTGAGTTGGCCAGTCTGGGGCTTTGTTGGCATTCTGGTGAGGGGCAATCTGGTGAGAGTGCTGTGATGCTAGAAGTGATTGTGCGGTCAGTGAGTGAATTGTCCTGTGATGGTGAAGGAGAAATGTGAAAACTAGGGGAAATAGTAGATTGTTGTGTGATGGAGCTTGAAGGCTCTTGTGATGGTGAGGGTAAATGATTACAGTATTGTGATGCTGTAGAGCAAGCAGAGAAGTTTCTGTGATGCTGGGAGATTTAGGATAGAAAGTTTTCTGATGCTAGGACATACACAAGGATGTCCCCACCTCTTTGTGACATTTAAGGAAGGGTAAGGACCTAAAAAATGTGCCTTTCCCTCAGAACAAAATCTCTGGATGACCTTGAGTAGAGGGAAACTAGTAAGCATCTTAAAAAAATACAAATTTCTTATTTCTATACTAGAATCAAAACTGAAGATCTTTTAAAGAATTACAATCTTTCTTGGTTGTATTTTAATAACATTCTTTTCTTATTTCATTAACAGTGCAATCCAAGAAGTTGAATATGTTCAAATGCTGATGTTTATTTCAAATGGGGATCACTTGGTAAGTATATAATTCTGTTGGCAATAGTCAATGTAACATCTTCATTATAGCCAGGCATACAATAAAAACCTCTTCATTCTGTATCAAAAAGTATCTTTACATTTGTAAATTTCCCAATTTAGACAGGTGCAACACCTAGATATTTTATTCTTTGAATTCTCTAATTATTTAATTAATTAATTCCTCCTGCACCCTCATCTTCATTGCAGCAGTTCTGCATTACTCATTATTAAGTCTACCTTTCCTTTTCTAAGTCTCCCTGTATTTATCTCCTGATGTCTGTGCCTATAGATGCCGGTCTAACCCTGTGCCTGCATTTGTGTCTTGAAGTAAGCCTCTGCATGTGTTTGTCTGCATGTAGGTCTATCTATTTGTCTAATCTCTATGGGCCACTAATATTTTTGCCTCCTGGGACAAATGTTGCCAGCCTTCATCTGCATATAAAGGACATGTCATCTATTAATTACAATCCATGAATGCCACTGTTTTGTTTTTTTTTACTTTAAATGACAAACTTTTTAAACCCTTCCATCCTCAAGTAAATGCAACGTGCATCTTTACATATACACATGAGCTCTGCCTCTTAACTGGATGCTAGTGGACATGGCTGCTGCTCACAGGATAAACTGGAATGAACATTATAAAGTTTATGTCAGTTTATCCTCATCCTAGTGCCACTCATTTATTTAATTTGTGCTTCTATATTAGCGTGAGGACTAGACATGTGCATTCGTTTTCGTACTAATGCATTTTCGTCCGAAAATAGCATTTTCATTCATTCGTTTGAAAAACGAATAACGAAAATGCTAATCTAACGAAAGCCGAATGAACGAATGGTTAATAAACGAAAATCATTCGTTCATTCGTAGTACTATTGGCATTCTATAAGCCGAAATAGAGTCGGTTTATAGAATACAATAGCATAGTACACTACATTCCATAAACCGACATAATGAACGACTTTCGGTTTATGGAATGCATGTAAGTCTATTGGCATTCTATAAACCGACACTATTTCGGTTTATAGTAATGCCAATACTATAGCACGAATGGACGAATGATTTTCGTTTATATTAAACCATTCGTTCAACTTCTTAGCTTTCTATAAACCGAAACAGAGTCCCCGTTCATAAATTTTTATGAATGGGAACTCTAGTTCGGTTTATAGAAAGCCCATAGTATTACATGTAATCCATAAGCCGAAAGTCTATAAACCGAACGTTCGGTTTATAGACTTGCGGCTTATGGAATACATGTAATCCTATTGCTATTCTATAAACCGAACGTTCGGTTTAAAGACTTTCGGCATTTGTAATGAATGTAATAGTACTATTGGCTTTCACTACACAGAGACAGAGTCTCCATTCATAAAATGGAATGTTCGGTTTATAGAATAGCAATAGGATTACATGTATTCCATAAGCCAAAAGTCTATAAACCGGACGACCTTCGGTTTATAGACTTTCGGCTTATAGAAAACGAACAGTAGTAGTGCCTTTCTATGATCCCATTCATAATTCTTATGAATGGGTTCATAGAAAAGCACTACTACTGTACGTTTTCTATAAGCCGAAAGTCTATAAACCGAAGGTCGTTCAGTTTATAGACTTTCGGTTTATAGAATACATAGAATTACATGTAATTCTATGTATTCTATAAACCAAAAATCTATCAACCGAACGACATGTAGTACTATTGCCTTTCTATGAACCGAACGAGAGCCCCATTCATAAGAATTTCTTATGAATGGGGCTCTCGTTCGTTTTATAGAAAGCCAATAGTATTACATGTATTCTATAAAACGAACTAATAAAACAAAACGAAAATAATGAACGAATTTCGTCTGAAACGAATGAAGTAATGAACGAAATTAGTTTTAGACGAAATAAATAACATTTTTGTCCGAATGGACGAAAACGAAACAAAAATTTTAGTTTTGCACATGTCTAGTGAGGACACTGTCAGCCAGCGGCAGCCTCCAGTCCTCCTGTGGTTTTCTGACCGCCGATCACAGTATGCATGCTGGCATACCGCGAACGCTGTAAAACTAACATGGCTAAATGTCTCAGTACTGAGGAACTTCAGCCATGTCTGTTGAGCCCCTCCCAGAAACACCCGACCTCTGTGACAACCAGTCACAGCAACTAGGTGTTTATAGCTGTCAAAGCAAGTGCCTGCTTTGACAGCTATAGGCTCACCCTGCTCCACACTGATCGTGGGACAGGGATAGACTAAGGATAGATGTAGCAGCATCCCCCCAGACTTTTAATTAAAATAAAATAATATGTTTTTCCTTTATAACCCTAACCTTCATCATAAATTTAAAATCAAAAAGTATTGAAATAAATAAATACAAATAAATTATATAAAAGAAATAACCCTCCTAATTTTGTTTCTAACCCTAGCCCTAGAGTTAGAGTTTGTACTAATAATAATTATACAGATACAAATAAATATATAAAAATAAGAAGTTATTGCATACAGGACCAGTGACATTTGTTGATTGCATTTAAGTATTGTTAAGTCTGTCTCCTAAGTTGCTATCAATAAAGACCTTATGTATAGTTTAGATTGAAATAATTTTGTATCAGGACAAGTAGATTGTCCAAAAGGGGCAAGTAGATTGGGCTACCGCTTTAGTCCCTAGACAAGTAGTTTAAAAAAAAAAAAAAATACACACCCATGTAGATACATGCAATGAACATAAAACCATGATGCCTATCTTACACTATACAAGCTGTGGACTAAATTCCTCATGCTATTCAGCAAGCATTTGGCTCAGCATGATGGGAAATATTACCCACGGCTGCTGTAGTGCAAACGGTTAGATACACAGAGACAAAATAAATATAAACACATATTTAAGACACACAATAATGAACTTACACTTCTTTTGCAGACATCAAAGAGAAGTTTACCCTGCTGACTGCACCACAGCCAATTAGAGAAGTGCCTGCTTTTGGATTGGCTATGGCTGCTTCCTAGTTGCTTTCTGTTTAACCCCCTTCGCTAGGACGTTCTATGCCATCTTATATTTTTGGTCCCAAAAGACATTGTGCTCAGATCCTGCTGCAGGGACTCAGACTGACAGGAAAAATGTAGCAGACACTCAACGAGAGCACCAGCTACATTTTACTAAATCAAGCTATGCCTAAATTTCCTGGTTCAGGCATGCTTCCATGACGTCACAAGTGATGTCTGGAGGTCCTTCAGGGATACAGCGTCTCTGCCACTGTGTCCCTGGCTACCGATCACCTTGTGATCGGGGCCAGGAACAAAAAGTGGCGTTTTGGTACTTGAGTCTTCTGGGAAGCAAGCACCATGCATCACAAGGGGTTAAGCTAAGCAGTCTGCATCACTGCTGCAAAGAAATTAAACACAAAAGACACAAAGGGGAGCTGTTGCGGGCCCCTGCCCCATGTTTGGGCCCTGAGCAGCTGCCCTTTTTGTCCTGCCTCAAAGATGGCTATATGAATATTCTATCAAGTTACATACCATATTTGCTCAAATATAAGAAATGCTCTGAAAAAGACCCCTCGCCTTATATTCGGGGTCGTCTTATAATCTGACCTCAAATAGAGGTCAGACTATAAGACTGGGATCCAGGTCCCCCCCAGAGCTGCAGGAGACCTAGATCCCCCTCGCTAACAGCCGGGTCCTTCCGACTTCATCATAAAAGTCCCGGCGGAAGTGCCGGGCAGCAGCGGAGGATGTCTGCGCGTATCGTGCAGACATCCCCCGGCTGCCCCCACTAGACACCAGGGAGGGGGAGAGAGGGGTGGAGAAACAGACAACATTGGGGGGAGGGAGGGGTGGAGAGACAGACAACATTGGGGGGAGGGTGGGGGAGAGAGACAGACACCGTTGGGGGGAGCATTGGCACATAAAAGGTAAATAAAAACAAGAAATGCATTTTTTTTATATCATAAGTTTTTATTAAATATGAAAAAGAAATTTACATGTGAATATATACAAGTTAAAAGTTTTTCCTATAGGGTAGTCTTATATTCAGGCTTTTAGTTTTTTTCCTAAAGGAATATCCATAGTTTGGGGGGTCGTCTTATATTTGAGCAAATACGGTACTTTTATCACACATGAGGATACTGCCACAAGCTTTTTCCTATGATTACCCTCCCCCCCACCCCACATAACTAATAATATAGTCCCAAAGGTTATGTTTGCAGTTAATAAAGAAAACCATGAATAAAAAAAAGTGAATGTACAGTGATATAAGCATCTCCATTTGTTTTTCAGAATGACCGGTTAAGGAAAGAAGTAAAAGAAAATATCTACAGGAAAGACCATGCTAATGCACATAGATGAAACCTTTGCAAGTCATAGTTATATTTTACATATGAAGTATTTTGCTTGGTGCAGAGTTTGCTGCCTCTGTTTCATGTAGTTAAATACAAATTGTCATGGAATCAGTTCACAAAAAAGAAAAACTCAAATTTAACCACTGCCTTCAGGCAATGACATAATGAGCAATGCAGCTATTTGAAGGACCAGTTAAAACGTTTTTTGCTTTTCCCCCTTTTAGATCAAATATTTCAATTTAAAAGTCAATCATATTTCATAAATAAATATTGCAAGAAGACAAAACACATTACTTTTAACCACCATACAGTTCCGGAGCTTTAGAACATTAAGACTTTATAAGATCCATGCACTGGACAGAAGAGGAATCATATGGATTTTATGATGGGAACATTTTTGAAGTTACTGTTACAGTACATTCAGTATAATGTAAATATAACACATTCAAGACAAGCGTGTTTTTTTTTTAGTTAAATAAGCAATAATTATTTTGGGCAGTGACTTATTGCATTAAATCTAAAATAGCCTCATTAACTGTCTCCCTATATCTTTACATGGAGCCCAGTTTAACAACTAACATATAATCTCAATTGTATTGAGTATGAAAACTCTTGTAACAAATCTACCACTTTGTGGTCATCACTCCAGCCCCCAGCCTTTAAGGGCTACCTTTTAGTCATACTTAGAAACACAGGGTGCATATTAGCCAAGAGATTTTATCCGCCTCCCCTTGGGAGCTGACAAACATGAAGTGGGTGGAGCCGAGTAATTGCAACCCTGCCACTGGGTCAATTCCAGAAAGCTTTAATTTTGTTTTGTGGGTTGTGTCTAGACTGCAGAGAACCAAGAGACTTGCAACCGCCAAATATATGCATTCACTCCTATTTGTGCAAATTAAATAAAAATACAAGTTGAGCTCTCTCCCCATCAGAAGAGATTGAGAGAGCACCTGTAGATGTTTATTGCAGAAATGCTGTGATCATTATATCTTTTATTGTAAAAACAGGACACTAACATGCTTTTTAAGTTAAATAATGTAACATTATAATGCTGAGTCAGCTGAAAATAAAAAGGTCAGTACTTCATTACATGTGCTGCACAAATCTAAGCAGTGAAGGAAGTGTGTTCAGCGCACACACCATTTCCCCACCTAGAAAACAAGCTTGCTGTGGAGGTTCAGGTTCAACTGTCAAATCAATCTCTAAGACCAACTTGGCATAAATCATGTGTCAAACCAAGATCACTATGTAGCAAGGGTCCATTGTAGCTCCACACATGGGATTTTCCCTTCACTTTTAAAAATTTCCAAATAAATGACCACCATAGAGCTGCAGGGGACCTGGATCATCCTTCCAGGCAGCAGGAGTATTTCTGTGCACTGCTCAGTACACATGGACGTCCTCTAATTCTGCCCAACATTTCCACCAGAACCTCTAAAGTGAAACACTGGGAGTTTACATGACCCCAACGTTTCACCTCAGAAGTCCCAGAGCAGTGCACAGAAATCCTCCTGCTGTCCCCACTAAATACCAGAGAAATGTGGGGATGCATTGGCAGATTGGTAAAGTTGGAGATGCACTGTCAACGTTTGGGGGGCTGACTGAGGGCAAATTGGCAAGGCTAGGGGACAAATTGGCGAGCCTGAGGGGGCAAAGTGGCAAATCTGTGGGAAGGGGCGATTTGGCAAGTCTGGGGGCAGATTGGCAAGTGTGGGGATGTATTGGCAAATGGTGGTGGGGGGGTTGTCAAATCTGGGATGGATTTGAATAGGTTGGGGGCAAACTGGCAAGTCTGCGGGGAAGATTGGCAAGTGTGGCGATACACTGGCAAGAGTGGGGGCCGATTGGATAAAAGGGTATAGCTGGTAACAAACCCCCCCCCCCCCCCCCACCCCGAAAGAAATTCTGCGGACGGCCATGGCTCCACGCAGAAGTCGTAATTGTGCGAGTTGCATTTTAAGTCCAATTTGAAGCAAGTGAGCATGTTAAAAAGGTATTTATCATACCTATGGTTAGGCACACAAAGCATATTTTTCATTCAGCCTCTGCTCACGATCATAAAAACACCTTTAATGTTACATTGTAATTATTTTTTGTACAATAAAGTTTTTTTTTTCTTTTGGACTTTGAGAACATTGGTGTTCCGTTTTTTCCCTATTGTTGACGTTAGTGTGACTTCAACTTTCTCTCTCCTTTTTGGAGTATTCTTTCTTTTCTCATTTAAATTTATCTGGTTTTCTATACTATTTATTGGTCCTGTACATAGCACGGTTGTTTATCATTTTTTATTCTACTTATACTTTAAAGGTGGACTTGGAATTACCTTTTGCAACCAGCGGCTCATTTCATTTTTCATCCCTCTTTTTTTAGCACAGTGTACTTTTGTTGGTTTTATGTTGTAAGCCACATATACTGTTTGAGATGTGCAATGGTCATGAACATACAAACTATCTGAATGTCAGTTGTAGAACACTGCAGCTTTCAAAATCTTAACTCATTATGTATGTATACTTGCTCATGCACAATGTATTTTAAGTGATGTTGTATCATGAAAGGGTTTAAATTTGCAGATGAGCTTTAATGTTTGAATTTGGAGATAAGGCATTATAAAATCAGGATTATCTAACAAGGAACGATTTTTAATTTTTAGTATTTTTCTTGAGGAACTTTTTTAGAGATTTGGAGACAGATATCATAAACCTCACTGGAAGAGAATAAATAAGGCGAGTGCAAGCAACTCTGTAAACCCATGGAGTTTCACATAAGGCGAGTGCAAGCAACTCTGTAAACCCATGGAGTTTCACATACCATCTTCAGGGCCACTTTAAGACCCTAGTGGGCCCTGGGCAGAGTCTTTAGGAGTGGGCCCCCTCTACCCAATTGCCAGTGTCAATTTCCCCAACAGAACATACCACAGTGTCACTTTGTACCACAGAACTGCCCCTGCAGAACAAGCCACAGTGTCACTTTCCCCATAGTATGTTATTTTGCCCCACAGAACATGCCACAGCATCACTTGGCCAATTAAAATAAGCCACTGCCAGGTAACATGCCACAGGCACTTTATCATTAACATATGCAACAGTCAGGTTGCCTATAAAAATAGGCCACCGTTTGTCCATTAAATTTCATGGAGGGATATACAGCCACTTGTATGACGTACTGTCATATCCGGTGGCAATAATTCCATGTGAGACATGGGTCATATAGGCAGTCAGGAGGCACATTGAGCCAGCGGGGGTTCCCTTAACCAGTGAGCACTGGTCAAGTGACTTCTTTGCCCATTGGTTAAAGCAGCCCTGACCATCTTAGATACCCAAGGCAGCCAACAAACCAAATGATACTGCAATGGATCATCATATACAATGTTGACAGCCACAAGACAAGCACAATTATCCAACAGTTAGTGCAGTAGCACTTCATATACCAGCTTAGAAGCCACAATACAGACACGCTCCCACCACTTACAGTTAGAGTGCCCAGGACAGATAATCCAACTGCCACCGCAGCACTGTTTCATAGAACTGCTTTAGAATTCTAGCCTACAATTAACTTCTGCAGCTCATCTTGATCATTCACCACCTCTTATATTTATGACACACTTCCTTTCCTTAAAACTACAATCTCATGGAGAGGCCATTTTGACCAGAGCATCCACCATCTTACCCTGCTGTGAACTACTGCTGTTGTGTGCATAGCATATAAGTAAAGAAAGTATTTATGGATGTCTAGATCGATGTGGATATATATATATATATATATCCACATTTGTTTGTGTGTATGCATGTAGGATGTATTGGTGTCTGTACAAGTATTTGGATGAGTGAGCTTGTTGGATTCGCATGACCACAAACGTATATATTTTACAGCTAGCATTTATACGTTGGTCAAAATTCCCAAGGATTGGTATACACAGAAGACTGTAAGCTCACAAGCAAGAGTCCGTCTTTCCTATTGTACTTATATCTATGGTGTGTGTTGCATTTGGTCATCCTCCCTACTGTACAGTGTTGCAGTGTCAGGACTTATAAACAAAAGAGAATTTATTTGAAACACACAAAATATGAAAACATTTCTATAAAATTAAGCAGGTTTGGTGGACTTTTTATTTGGTAAAGGACAATCTAAGAGCAGCCCAGAGGCCATTTTGCATTTACAATAGTCAACATAAACATTAATCTGTAGATGAACTTAACAGGACTTAAATGAACATATTAACATACAATTAATTTACTTGCTTTACAAAAAAACATTGAAAGGCTGCAGCTTAATACCCAAGGAAAATTAGCATGCAAAATGGGTTCTGCAGGAATAAAATCAGAGCAAATTCTTAATTGATTTTGTATATTGTTGATTGGTTGGCTGTAGGCACATCAATGTGAATTTGCTTCTCTGCATTATTAAATACTGCTCACTGCCAACAACTGAGTGGAGAGATGGATTCAGCTGTTCCTGGCTCACACAAAGAGGTAGATCAACTACACAGTGAAAAAAAAAACAAAAAAATACAAAAAATGTATTTCCAGCAAAAATCCCTATTATGCCATGGAGTTCATGGTTTGGAATAAAAGGGCCAGTACCCCGTGGTTTGTTTCATCCTATTCAAGCACAGTCTAAAATTATTGTAACATTTTTATAGCAAGTCAGTGCTCAAATAAAGATAACTGAACAAAACAACATTTCAGGACTAGGTGCTTGTGTTCAGATATCTAAAGATATCTAAACATCAGTGAGTCAGAGAAGATGCTTTGTTGACTCATTCAAGCTATGTATCAAAGAGATCTTGCAGATTAGACGGTTGGTAACAGCAAGTAGAAAGATAGGTTTAAAGAGGGGAACAAAGATAAACCCAAAGATAAAAGCATTTTGTATGGTAAACCACATTCCAATTTTATGAACTGGCACAATTTTAACATAAAAGGGGTAGTTCCACCTACAGGAGATAAGTACTTGATCAGGAAAAAAAAAAAGGCTTCGATCAGTTTTCCCCCCTCAATATTTTGTATCTCTTAAACACTGCAAATAAAGTGTAATAGTTATATTGCCATTGTAACATTGCTGCATTGATCTTCAAACCATCCTTATTGGAGGTCACTGAATATAAAAGGCCCCTGTGACATTACTTTCAATGTAAACTACAAGAGAAATGTAAATTATTTTAAAATACAAATATGTGATTTCACATGTATTAAACACATTTACAATATTTAGAAAACAAGCTAGGTGGAACTGCTCCTTTAACCACAGTGCAAATATTGTAATAGCAGAATAAAACATTTCCTGGTAGTGTCCCTTTAAAAAATGAGGCTCCATAGAGATGTCTGTATTGAAATATTGATCTCTCATAGTAATTGACTCGGAGAAGAAAGTGCAACAATATATTAAATCAGAATATGCTAGTATTATATAAAGTAGAATATTATTGTAGCAATGACTGCTTTACCTAATGTGTCTACCTATAGCCAAGATTTATTAGGCAGGTCTGTTGCATTCTCCAAACCAACCCACACTGTGTTTGAGTAGTTGTGCAAGTAGTTTATAAAGGTGGGTTAGGTGTTAAATTGTGAATTTTAAATGGTATAATGTAACAGTTTTGTGGATTAGGTGATCAGTTTTCAGTACACCACAAAAATACCCTGCAATCAGTACATTTTCAGTGATAATCCTCCTTAAACTTAATCTACAAACAAAACATTTCACTTTCAAAAGACATATAGAAACAAATGGCATATGCCAAAAACACTGTTATTAACCAAGTAAGGACTAATGATGATAATAAAAGTATTGTACAAGGAATGGAACACCAAGATATTTTCTAGGTTTTCCGTATTTCCTGGAAATGTTAGCATTGCCAACATGCTGGAGATGTTATCATTTTAGGACAACACAGTACAGGTTGAGTATCCCTTATCTGAAATGCTCAGGACCGGCAGCATTTTGGATAATGGATACTTTTTGGTTAATAGATCATTTTGGAAGCACCAGCCCTATAAATGATCTACATTACCTAAATTCAGTGTGAACAAAATGCTTACATTGCATTTAGGTAATATAGTTCATTTCCAGCAGTGGAGCTAGTGAACTTACCTGTGATTGCCTGTAGTCCCTCCCTCCCATCGCAGTGCTCTGGGAACTATACTTCCCATAAGCACTACATCCACATTTATGGCACCTGGGAGGGTGAAGCAAAGAAGCTTCAACACTGGACGCCAGGAAGGAGAGTATCCCTTTTAAAAAAAAAAATAAAAAAAAATTCTGGTTATTGGATCTTCAGATTAATGAGACAGACAGTAATTTTATCAACCTCAGAAGGACGAAAGACTGTGTTGCACTTATCAGGAATTAGACTTGCAACCCAGAGGATTGAGCAGATTCTACAGTTGGCACAATGCACCACCATAAGCTGGGTTTTAAAGACGCTATGCCAGCCTTCAACATCTTATCACATGCTTATGAGAGCTCAGTAGAGCACTTGTTGGTAAAAACGCAGAATACTCCATGGTGGAACAGTTTAAAAGCCTGGATTCTGAGAGGAAAGCTGTGGCTCTCATTGATCACTTAAAATATGTTACCCAAAGGTGGAAATAGCTTCACAAGAATTACTCTGTACAAACTGAAAAAATATGAACTGCACTTTTATTAAAATATCTATCTTCAGTGGACTATGTACTGAAAAGGGCAGTCTTTTAACCAAAATATTACATCTTTAAAAACACTAACTTGCATATAGCAATTAAAGCCCCTGAGCGTAAAGAAAACGTAGCAATAACACAGAGAAACACAACTGTGATTTGATAACTTGGCTCATTGTAGTTCTTCCCATTACACGTCAGGAATAGTCCTGAGGTTCAAGGTTCTATTCATTTCAAGTCATAACACATACAGTATTAAAGCAACAAAGATCCCAAAGTGGTGGTTAAATAGGGGGCGGGTACACTTGGAAATATTAGATAAGAGATTGTCCATGGCAACCATTGGTTACTTGGGAATAGGGATTTTTTTTGTTTGTTTAGTCCAGTTGCTTGGCAGTTACATTAGTAGAATGTTCCAGAATCCCTCCTCATTTATACAGGTTGTGTGCAGGACAGCTGATCATGCATTAAACAGTTCCAGAGTACAAGTACTCACTTCTCCCTGAGATCACGAAATTGAAATGTTCATGACTTCAATGGTTTGTATCTGTGTCCTTAAATGTTGTGATCTCAAAATTGGTTGATATTTGATTTCTGGAAAAGCAGGTGAGATTTCATATACAAATGTGCGCACACACACCCTGACCCACTTGTATATCATTTAACCAAGAGGGTATTATTATGCATATACAATAAAGGTGTAGGCACACACATTAAAGGAATAGACCATTTTTTTTCAATTTGTTCTTAAGGACACGGTTTTGTTTAATTTAGCATTGTCTGGTTTAAATGCATCATTTAATAAGACTTCCTAAGAAAGTATCCCATCAGAAAGATGAGTGAGAGGTCCTGACATGCTAAGTGCTGTTGCCAGCACAGTCGAGAATTAGGAGTGTGTTTTAGACACTAGAGCATTTTGGTAAATATCTGGTCTAGCGAGGTTAGTCCCCAACATGAAACAAAAATTAGAATTTCTAATAAAAGAAGAAAAAAATTAAAGAAAATCAGAACATAAAACTATGCATTTAATCCAGACACACTGCTAAATAAAACACAAATAATAGTCTATCATTATAACACAGGTGGAAAAAGTGAACTATTCGTTTAATAAATATAGGTACACAAGTACAGTCAGACTGTTTAACCCTCAGTTATTTTAATAACCTAAATATTTACTATTGGGCGTATTGAGTTGAATTTGGCCATGGACGTACTTGTATTATCACACAAAAGGCACACAGTTTGTGTGCACACATCTTAATAGACACCAACTGCAAGGCACGCAGAATTTTTTTATATACAATTTGCTAGCAGATCTACTTCTATTATAGAGGAGGTACAAACAAAATCATACTCCAAATAATAATCTTGGTCCTCCCTCCTGCATCTTGTTTTATTGGTTCATTTTTTGGAGCATCCCAAAACAATTTAATAACCAAGTTCTCTTATTAACAAATAAATTCATACAAGTACTAGGGAAACAATATACTTTTTTCTGCAAAAGATTAGTGCAATTTACTACTTCCACTTTATCCTTTTAATTAAGGATTTCACCTAGTTATGAAAAGTAGTACCAACACATACACGCAGGATAATACTCTTAATTGTTCTCCTGTCTGAAGTAATATCTCACAGGTGGTCCAGGAAGGTCTTCGTCTTCGTCTACTTCAGGCGCAAAAGACACGGTCAGGTCAACATACTTCTTGTCAGTTCCAGGCTTTACGAGTTTGTGCATCCTGTGTTGAAGTTCAGAACAAATGTTACAAATGTACATAAACAGGAAATATAGTGATTGACAAGGGGTTTATCTATCATTACTTTTAGAAAAGAGCTTTATCCACAGATGGAAGGTTTTTTAAAGAGGTGTAAAATCAATAGATTTCAAAAACACAAAACCCCAAAACATTCTCCTGGTTTCCATGATGATTTCTTAACTTTGCATCATAATTGGTCTTTATAAATTAAGTTAGAGATTGTTTACACCAATTAGAATTTAATTATGTTACAACAAAGAAAAAAAAATTCAGGAAATAGAAAAAAAGCATTATTCTGTTTAGGTTCATTTTACTTTGCACTGTGCTCTTCCATTCTTCTTCTGTATGCAAACTTGGGTATGCGAAAATATCCAAAATGCCTCAGGAAATGTTTAATGAAGTTGGCAAGACCCAAAAAGATTTTTTATTTAAAGTTTATATTTTGGACTATTAGCATCATTCAATGACTAGGTCTGAAACTGCTGCTCATATATTGTGAAAGTTTAATACCCATAATGCATTTTTTTTTTTAAGTCAAATGCTGCCAAAGAGGTATACTGTAGTTGTACAACAGTTGGTTAGCATACAGTTTCTACAATCTTTGAATACAGTCAAACCATTTCCTTAAATATGTAAGATTAACAAGTGAGCTATACTTTAACTCATAATAATAATAAAAAATAAAGGTTAATGACATTGCATTGAGAATAACTTAAAATTGAACTTACGTATGTTTTAATCTTTTTGCATGTCCAGGCATAACAGGAACATATAACATTTTCACTCCTTGTACAACCATTGTTGGCTCTATACCATATTGCTCCTATACAAAATGTAAAAAAAAAAGGTTAAAAGGTTTCAGGCTATTCAATAATGCCAGTAAAGTCCAATATATAAATAAAATGTACAAAACATATTACAAGATTGAGCTCCAGCCTCTACAGTACATGAAGAGAGTGTAAACAGACTATTCACAGGCATCATTTACTAAAAGTATAGAGTAAGCAAAGGACTGTAAGTAGCCTCTAAGTCAGGTTGTGCTTATGAACACATGGATCACACATCATCTGGCAATGTGGACTGTTCTGCTGCTGAATTGTCAGTACATCAACCATCGTCACGTTATGAAATCAGTCAGCTGCTGAAACCTCCTCTAGGGTAACCGTGTACGACAGACCCCCGCCAGAGGAGACACTGGCTTCAGCGGTATTACCTTTCAGTAGGCACTACTAGTTATAGATAAATATTCCCCTCTACAAATTTTTCTCGCCTATAGATTATTGCGATGTATATTGTGAGCAGTCACAGGAGCACCATTTTGCTATTTACAATATTTGATTGATTCTTTTCCGTGTATTTTCATTACAATTAATTAATTCCATGTTTCATAGATTATCTAATCTTTTATTTTATCACAATTTAAATAGACTATGCAGATTTACTTTAGTGGTTGTTAAGCGTTTATAATTTGCATACAATTTGACTGTCACTTGCACACAGTTTGTCTATGCTAGGACTTGGTTATGTAATTTTGGCGGTTGAACAATTTTTATTTATTTTTTTAACACTGATTTGTGTGTTTGTCCTTGTTGAAAGGTCTTCTGTCCCTGCTACAGTAGTCTCAGATCACTTATAGCATTATTTCACACACAAAATATGGCTTCAACAGGGTAATTTGGTGCTAAGATTTCCCAACACTGAAAACGACACATACTCCATTCATACTGTTCTATATGAGATCACAATATTTTTTTCAGTGCACGCTAATTACAGTTAAGCTTCACCTGCTCAACATTAACATACCTTGTTGCATGTTAACATACAATTTTCACTACACAGAGTTCCCCTCTGTTTAACAGTTATGATTTCATTTATACTTCTAAATGTATTAGTTACTGATAGTGGAAAACACCAAACAAACAAAAAAAACAAGGATTCAGTTATTTCAAATGCTAGATTGGTGACTGCTACAAGAAAAATAAATCTCTTTTTTATTCAGTCATGTAAATGAACGATATACTTATATTGAATGGATCTGAAAAATGTAGCTCACAAACATTTTGCCTCAGACTATGCCTTCCACATTCACTTTTGGGAAGAAAGCATTTACACATAAAAATAGTAAAAATAATTAATGCTTTACATTAGGCAGCAGCAAAATATTTAGGTTGCCATGAAGCTGCACCTTGGCTGCTAGAGAAGCCAAACAATCTTTTAGCTGTACTACTTTCACATTGTGCCCAGGAACTCATCATAGGGCTACTGTCATACAGCTGTAGCGCAATTTCATTGATTGTAGGCCACAGATCACTTTCAAACCACCAGTAGTATTTTCACTTACTTTGACAGCATTGATGAAGTCAAGAAGTGTGAAGTCTTCCTTGCCATATATTGTCCACCTATCCCAGATAGTAAATGTAATGCCATTTCTGGAAAATAATAAAAGAAATTTAGCATTTTCTTTGAGAGCATTATTTGAGCGGTTTAGAGATTTTTAAACATTTTAAATGGTCTATGAAGTGAGAAATATGCATATTGTAATATCTTGCATCGCATGGCTCTATAAACCGATTTATTTAGGGCCTGGGTTGCTTTTAAAATAGAGGCCTTGTTGAGTTGGGGTATGCGGGACTTCCAATAGAAAATAATTAGCTAACTAGGTGTGGAGGAGGAAGTACAAGTGTTTGATCGGGTAGGATTTTTTGCGAGGATGCCTAATTATGTCGTCCAGAGGGTTCTGCCAATTGGCTCCTGTGAAACCTGCTATAACTGCGTGCCTGTAAGTAGGCATATTTAATATGTCAAGATTATCCAAGCAGGATTGAAAGGAAATTCAACATTTAGAGCTGCGGTTTAAGGTGGTTTCCATGTGTCCTATTGTTTCCCATTGGTTAAATGTAGAAGATACCTCCCCACAATGAAAATGGCGATGCCCACCCACATTAGAAAAGGCATAGTTACCCACTGAATACCTAGTGTCATATGGGCAGGATTCCAAGCCTGAATGGTTCTGTATAGTAGTGGGTTGACCATGACTGTATTATGTAATAGGGCCAAGGAAGACCTAATCTGGTACCAAGGAAGACCTAATCTGGTCCAATGTAATGTGTTTGTAGAGTGACCCAGTCAATTGTATATTGCTGGGTAGCTGCTATACTATATTTTTGGACAGCTGGAATATTAAGACCTAGATGAATTTGATGTTGTTGGAGTCAGGGTAAGCCAACACAAGATTTTTTGCCCTGCCAGATAAAGCAATTTTCATGCTTTATCTCCAAGTAACCCTTGGGCACACTTCCCAAATAAAATTATAGTTGGGGAGATGGTCTGGTCGTTGTAGTGCGTTTAGGTACATGTCCACAGTCAACAGACTGATCCTGAACCATGTATAAAAGTAAATAGTATGTGAAAGAAGATATTATATGCTCCCTAGCACCAACCTTGATGACCACATATTCTGGTAAGAGTTGACGTATAAAATCTTAAAATATTTGGCCATGCTATTCCTACTCTGCGTCGATCACCAACAGTATGTTGGAGGCATGGATGACCGGCAAAGCCGTTCTTATGTGGATTACGGAATTACGACCTCTGATGAATCATCTTTGCAATTAACCGCAAATAGATAGATGTTTAACCATGCAAATACACTTTGCTTTGTATTAGAGGAGATCTAAGCATTGCCAGAACAGTCTGTTAAACGTTTTCCTGCATTAGTGAAGTGTGGAAAATACATCAGGCACAAAAATTAAAAAAATGTTAGAAATCAGTAACAGAAATTGCAATAAATCTGTTCAGCATGAAGTATGGAACAACCATTAAGATTAGAATTTGGTATTTATTTTCTAGTTTCTCTCAGTACTAGGTTTACATCCAATAATAAAAATAATAGTTACTGGTGCCTTTCATTAAGTCAGCCACATGAGGGTACTCCTAGCTCAGCTAAGAATATGGATTGTTTGCTATAGCTTAAGATAAACACAAAAATAAAAATGTGAGGGAGAAAACACTATCTTTAAAAAGTCACTGAACTATCAATAAAGATTTTATCTGTTCTGAAGTACTAGTAACAAGCCACTTTACTGCCCACTTCCTTCCGAGTTGATTAACTGTGGGCAGATGCAGAAGTTCACACAGGAGCTAGTTAGCGTTTCCTCTATTGATTGAGCCAAAAAAGGTGTGCCATTCACTGTGGAAATATACAGGTTACTGTGTACAAGGGGAAGTTACATGTTCCTATGAATGTACATGCCATAATTCCATTATTGTTATAATATCTCTTGCTGCTATTAACGCCTTCGTGCCATTGGATGCATCAGGCAAGTAATGAAAAACTATGCAGATGCCACCATTGGACATGCCCGGCAGGCCCAGAAGTGAATAGAGCGGCGAGCGTGATCAACGATTTCTTCTGCTAATCTAACAGTTTCCTCCAGCTGTCTAGACAATCATAGTCATCGATGCAACTTCCACATGAACATGTACATTTTGGTTACCACAAGTTGCTGAGCAGTCACATCAAGGTTGCAATATAGGTTTCAGTAGCTAATACAAAATCTAGAAATTAAAAGATATCAAATCAAACCACTATACATTCTTTAGGTTAAAGACGCCCTTTACTAATTGAGCTAAGTACAGCTGGAAATGTTTCAGGTTGTTCAGAGCAGATACATTTTGGCAAGAGGAAATAACAATACCTTATCTGTGTTCGTCTAACTTCTGCAGTCTCTGTGAACACAATGATTGGAATGGCTAGGTTGAAAAAGCAGTTTTTATACGCTTCAAACGGGTGACCTCCCACGACTTTTATCAGCTCCAGAGCAACCTGAGAAAGCATAAAGTTGCACAATTGTAAGATTTGAATGCATAGAGAGTGGCAGTCATTATCAAATCAAAATTATCTTTGTTTTCAAAAGCTGGATTTCATTTCCAAAGCTTTCAAAAATATCTCTGAAAAAGCTACATTTTAAAAACTAGAAAACTAGGCTCCGTTATGTATTGGATTAAACTACATTTTGACAATTCATATGTAGGTGCTCAGAAAAGCAAGAGAGTTGAAAAAATTAATATGAAGTTTCCTGCTCCAAGCACACCAGATAAGACTCAACCAAGATAGATATACAATGAAAAACAGATAGGAAATGAACACTGGTAAATTCCCTGCAAATAGCAAGAACTGTTATGATAGAAAAATTGTGAAGCAGACCTGTAACATTCCTTATACTTGATAAACCTGTGCAATGGTGTTTCACTGGAACACACAAGGTTTATTTGCCTGTGGTATAATTCAAGTTTAACCCCTTCCCAGAAGACACAAGCCCCACGTCACTTTTAGTTCCTGGCCACCGATCACCAGGAACACAATGGCAGAAACCCGATCAGGGTCTTAAAAGGGCCCGTGGGTCCCTGCCAAAAGTTCGGGCACAGGGTGCTTCGGAAAAATGTAGCCGGTGAACGCTTTGAGCGTCGGCTATATTTTCCCTGTCAGACTGAGGCAGCTCAAAGTGGCCTCATCTGACAGGTTGGAGCCCACAGCTAGTCCCTGCAACTTGGTCAGAGCACACCACATTGTGGGGAGCCGCGATGAGCTGTTAATCGCAAGGCGTATAAAAACATTGTGGCTTTTAGGGCGGCATAGAACGTCCTAGTAACGCAAAGGGTTAAGCTGATTCAAGCCATGAAAGAAAGAAAATATACATGAATATAATCAGACAATGCCAAGAGTACAGCCAAAATGTTAGGCAGTCTCTATGTACAAAGAGTCCAGCAGTCTAGATATACGTGGGTATTAACAGATTAAACTTTATCGGCATTCAGTGAGTGTTTCTTATGTTACTGAGCTGATCCAATGTATTGTATGGATATCTTAAAGCAAGTCACAAAGATTTGAAAAAATAAATCTGTGCGAAGGTCTATATGTGCTAGACTTGTACCACAGTTGACATAGAAAGCGATTATAGCTAAACCTTACACTTGCCTCTCATCCATTCAGTGTAAACTGCCTGGACAGATGCATTGCATTACAGAGGAGTTGGCTCTGTCAGCTCACATGTTCACTTTAAGTCACATTACCTTCAGCAACTAGTTACTTACCAAACCAGACACAGCAGCAGTGGCAGTAGCTATAGCGGGGATGATTTTCCCTGCAATACGCTTTGTCTTTAGTCTGTCAGCTGGCTCAATGTTGTACATTTTGGCTCTCAAGTTGGAAGCTGCAGTGATGAAATTGATGTGCTCATTGCAGTCATCATCCTTTTCAAAGGACAGCAACTTCATCTGAAGGTCATCTGCGCATTGACAAACATTCAACATGAGATAACAATATCATGGAAACCAAGAACTAAAAGACCTTGCAAGCACGAACAAAAAAAACTAACTGATTCTCATCCCTCAACTATAAGTTGGTCATGGAAATGAGAGCATCTAGGCTTACGTTTAGTGGCCTGACCAGCGGTCATGACGCCTTGAAGCTGAGTAAGGGCAATTCTCTCATCCTCACTGCTAACTGGCATCTGATCAGGTTTCTTCACACTTTCATCTGTTTCAACAATCTGCAAAAGACAAACACCAGAAAAACACCAGGTGTTCATTAAGAGTAGTCACTGGGGGAGGGCGTGAGTCCAATATTAAAAATGTGATTTACGCAGAATGCCTGCATCAAATCACTCTGGAAAAAAAGTCTGTGCACTATACAAGCAGTAATTGTTAATTTTGCCCCATAATGAGTGCACACTGCACTCTCTTCCAATGTTATATATATATATATATATATTTTTTTTTTTGCATGAGTCATATAAACAAGAATACAAGCCTGTTTAAAAACGATCAAAGACATATCTGAGGAGCCTGTTTTTTTCCACAGTTTTGAGTGTAACCACCCACCATACACTGATTCCTGTATATACGGAGTTGCACTATTGTGGTTTTTTATCATTTTCCCTACATGTACATGCGCCCCGTTTCTGAGTATTGCGACGGTCCATGAGACAGTATAGCAACGAATCAATGGAAGTGATCACTTCCAAAGCTCTTGTCCACAACAGGGCAGTGCCATATTGGCATGGCACACTGATGTGGGAAGATACAGCGTTCTGTTTAATTGAAAGACTGCAAGTAGAAATGCTTTAATGAAAGAATACATGTAAAATACCTTATTAAACCCTCTTTGCTACATATAGCACTATGAGGTGGCAGACCTCTTGGGTCAGAACAACCTTCATCTGACCAAGGATTCTAAACATCGTGGTGGCCCTCTAATAGAGCTATACAAACAAAGAGTGCTCACTACTATATTTGTATTCTTTCATTAAAGCATTTATATTTAAAATGCCTGCTCTCGATGCACTTAAGTGTGGTTTGCCGACAGTTGTTTTTTAGGTTATTAAGTGAAGCAACCAGGTAATATTTACAAAGCAGAAATAAAGACATGGATCAAGAATACTTATTACATATGGAAAGCAAGATGAACACCATAAACCACAACCCCCAGGTGGGGCAAAATTCATTGAGATCAAAGGAAACAGACCTGTGTGTAGTCACCGCTGCTAAGAAGGTCATTATGCCTTGCGCTTTTAGTGAACCACCTTGCAGTTGAGTTCACCATCCATACAAGCCGAATACCGCTGACTGATTGGGGTGTTGCGAACCTGCATTACACCGGCTGATCAAGTCCTCAATTCAAGCCAATTATATTGAGCAGTGTGTACCTGCTCTAGTAAACGTGACTGTGGATTACCAACAGCACAGTACCAGTAGCTGCATTTACCCTATCCAGTGTTTATGTTACCCCATCCTTATTTCCAGTGGACACACATAGGATGACAAAGATTGTAATACATTTAAAGTATTGCTTTTTAATTTATTTACACTGAGGTGTTAAGTATACTAAAGCTCTAGTATTTGCAATCATTTCGTGTATTGGGGTGTTAAAGGGGACTTGCACCTGTTTGTGTTGAGCTGCTTATAAATCACTGCTATTTCTAAACACTTTATTTGAACTTTTCACTTGTTTGGCACATTATGCTGTTTATGGATAGACATATACAAGTAGAAAGGAGTATTTAAAAAAAAATATAAGCCATCCAGTCCTTTCTTGAATCTGAAAGTTACTCTGAGGAACAGTTTGTAAAGCACAAAATACTAGGTGTAATTGGTGACTTTTGTACTTACTTTATTTGATGGTGTAAATTCCTTGATGGCCATTGCAGATATTATCTTAATAACTGTGTCCTGGGACAAATCCTATAAAGGTAAACAAACAAATGTACACAAATTAAAAATAAAATTACATTTGTTGGCAACAGTTGTCATTTAAAACTCGAAGATAATTGATTTGAATGCACCTTATTGTTCCATAGTAAGAGGTGCAAACAAACAGGGCCAGAGATAGATACAGAGTTCCAACACAGAACTCAATTACATGGTGCTAAAAAGTTGCCTTGTATACTTCTTTGTGCCACTTCTCCACCCATCCACTAAAACAATCAAAGGTTCTTCAACCCCTGAGGTTTACCTTTTCTGTAGAAGAGATGGAGTGAACTTCCGCAAACAACTTGGCAGCACTTGTTATGAAACTGACGTGCCTGCAAATTCAATGGAAATGATTAAGATACAATCATTTCAAACACGGACAAGCACACAAAGTTAACAACAGATCATGTCATTGAATATATTAATGTTTTTCTAATGACGCCACATTAAAATGAAAAGGCCCTCCATGACACAGAGCTGTTCATATTTGTTTTTATGGGTTTAAAGGACAATTGTAGCAAAATAAGTTATTTACGTTTAATTGATGGATCGCATTACATGTAGGCATTTTACAAATAAATGCTTTAATGAAAGAATACAAATAAAACACCTTATTGAGTCCCATTTGCTCAGGGAGCGGCCAGGTTTAATATCTTGGGTCAGACTTATTCACCGTGGGTCAGATGAAGGAAGATCTGATCCAAGATTCTAAACATATTTGCTTCCAGTTAGATCTACAAGGAGGAAGAGGGTTCAGTACGGTATATTATTATAATCTTTCATGAAAGAATTTAAATATAAACCATACGCGCCTACTTTAATCTTTCAATTAAACATAACCACATTTTTGCTCAAGTTGTACTTTAAGCAAATTACACAAGCAAGTAACATAATGAGATTAACATTAGTTAAGTGGTGAGAAAACATAAAATGTCACTTTCCCAGAACATCATTTTTTAAATAGTGATTCAGTTATCCTTGCATACTCAATTTCCCAGACTGCCTTCAAAAAAAGATCCAATGTGACCATTTTTACTTAGCAACCATACTTACAATGGGTCTTTAGGGTCAAAAACTAATGGAGCAGGCGGCCTTTTTGGAGATTGCCAAAACAAACCTGAAATACACATAAAATATATATTATTTCTGTATTTATTTTGAATTCACAAACCGTAAAATAAATAAAATAGACATAATATCCAGTTACAGTTTTTTAATGGGTTTCTTGCTAAGACATTTACCATGTAGGAAGAGATAACAAAAACCAGCTTTGTTATAATATTGTATTAGGTGCAGTAGTGACTGGGCCCAGAGTCAAAACGGGCATTATAACGCCCTTTCCTTGGTGACACTTTTTTGCAGTAATAGGCAGAGTAGTGGGAGGGAAGATAAATAAAGATACCAAACAACTCAGTTATATCAGACCAACAGAGATTAAAACACCCAGTAACCCTTCTGGTTTAGCTCAGAGGCAGTTTCTATTGGAAAGTTCAGAAATGTTACAAGGAAGGCATCCTGTGGCCATCCACCTATTCCACTATTAAGGAATGTTGCATGCTGGTAGGACCCATAATAATCGGCACTTACTTCCGTCTTTTAATCGTGTATCCAAAGGAAACGAGTGCAGTAGCTGCTGTCCCTAGGATAACAACAAGAATAATCAGGAAACCATTGGACAAAATACAATAACTTTTTCATCAGAAGAAAAAACAAAATGAGCAGCTGTATTCTTACAGTTATGATCAAAACTGCTAAAATATAGCTACAGCATTTCTTTAGGGCAGACAAGCAAAAATGGCTGCTCACTAAAGTGGTGATACAGCACTTAGAGAAAATAGTGCCTGGAAGGTGTAGATCTTAACTAAAGACAAATTAATATAAAACAATTATGGATAAAATGTTACCACTACCACTTAATCTGAGGAGAGTTACCTTCAACAGACTGCTGCAGATATCCTGAGCATCAAAATAGCTGTAAATTGGTCAGACTTGCCAACTTACCTCACATCAGTCATGCTCATGAGCAGTGAGAGGTATATCATTACTTCCATATTCACTAGAAACCTTGCAGGATGTATAATGATCACCTGATGTGTTTTAGACATGTAGATGTCCATTTAAGATGCCTTACATATTTCACAACTAGAATGCATTATTAATAAAGAAACCAAAATATTAAAAATATGGCAAACACTAACATATTTATATACTAACCTTATGATTGAAATATTTTTCAAACTTTAGCCTTGCAAGTTCCACACACTGTGACCAGCTCCTAGGTTTCCGGCTAAGTAATTTAATGACGTGAAAGCAGCCTTCTAAACTCTCACCTGTCTTTATCCTCTAAAAAAGAGAATCACAGTGACCATTTAACTTATCGTTCAATAAAACATTAAGCAATGTAAAGAAACGAAGAATACTACAAAAAGGTCCTTTATCAGAGAAATTTGAAAAAATATTTTTCAGAATATTAACTGCTTTTTGACCTTATGACGAGTTAACTTGTCAATGTAGTTAGGCTGGCGGTGCGCTCCGTGCACACCGCCAGACGGTCTAAAACGGGTCAGAGACTCTGCCTTGCACCCGAGGCAAACTTTCATGGTGATCACTGCGATAATATGCAAATTAGATGGCAAAGCCGACTTTGCCTCTAATTAACTACCTGTGCTTCACGTACTTATAGTGAAGCACAGAGAGTGACCTGTAAAAAAATTAACCCTTTCCTTGCTGATCACAGTTTGTAACGGACAGGAAAATTACGTTTCTACAAACACATTTAAAAAAAATCGCTCTGGTCCTGAAGGAGTTAAGGTTAGACATAAGGCCAAAAGGGTGTGCATACAAACTCAAGCTCACCTGTTTTTTTGCAGGTGAACCTAGCCATGGGTATAGAAACATGAGAGGGTATAAATCAGGGCAAACTTGATCTAGATTATGAAATAAATCACTAGTCTGTAATACTATTTAAATCATGATTTAAATGTAAATCATTCTTGCTGGTAGTTATATTCTTTAATATTTACAACCAGATGAAGATTTCATTTTTAGAATAACCGGTCAGATTAGTAAAACAGCTATATCAGAACTGATTTTAGTTTAATAGGTTATTCACACATATTTGGAGAACTACTTAAATTGTTTTATTCAACTAAAACAATAACATATATATATATATATATACACATACATACATATTCTTGTATTTACTTAATACTGAGTGTTTATTAGCTGAAGTGGTAAAGAATAAATTTTGTTTATTTTATACCATTTTTACAGTGAAATAGTGCATGTTAGCTCAGCTTGGATTGACTGAATTATTGTAAATATTGCATGAATATACAGCCTCATGCTAGGTAACTAAGCTCTATTTTATGGTGTATAACCTTTGAACTTTAATGCAGCTTAAATCGAAAACATTTTTTTAGATTGATTTAAATCAAATACATTTTAAGGTAATACTTTTTGGGGGACAAATCTAAGAAAATCCTATTTTAAATCAAAAAAATGTTTTTTTTAAATCTAAAAATCAGATTTTAATCCACCCAGGTACAAATCCCATTAGATTGCAAAAGTCTGACATTCTAATTTTGGAACCAGCCTATCGATTTCTTGTAGCCAGATTTGTATATAGATCAAAAAATTAAGAGCCAGCAAATAGGAATTGGAGTCCTGGCTCCCAGGGATTTGTCAAGCCTTGACAGCCACATTTATAAATAAACAATTTATTAATAAAGCAAAAAAAAAACAAAAAACTAAAGACTCCTTTATCTATCAGTAAAACTGTTTCACATACAGGCTTTGAGTAGCCTTCTACACATGTTTTTTTTGTTTTTTTTTTCCCCAAACATGTTGCATTTCATTTTGTAATAATTATTAGTTCTATTATTGTTTGGTTTACACATTATGAAACCAAAAATATGCTATAAAAAAAAAATGCTTCACACAGTACATCTGATATCCCAGGATATTCTTTTTCTGGCTCATATTGTTTAGCATCTGACAGAGAACTCTATGAATGGACCAAATATTTGCCAACCCAAAAATATTTATGTCTTTTAAGAAATAAACAGAACATCTTCACTAGTTTTAAAAATAAGAACACTCGTGCATTATGTGTAATCTTTTAAAGGTAAAACTGCCAAGCACTTCCAAAAACATATATATGTATATCTGCTTCTGTATGTACACTTATAAGAATGAGCTCAACTACCATTATTGTCTTTAGCCCTATTAAAAAATGTGTAGTTTTGTTTAAATAAAAGTGGATTAGTACCGTTTCTCTCTACAAGCCATTCTTCGACACTAAAGACCTAGGCAAATGTAGGCATGACCAACATTGCTCCTGTATAGATCATGCTATCGAATGATGGCCTATCAGATACAAAATTAACAGTTACCTCTAAAACATCTTGTGGAGATGGATAGGTTTGCCAAAATTTGTTGTACAGGGATGGTTTGTGGGAAAACGAACTCTCAAACTGGGAAGGAAAAAAAAAAAGAAATAGAATGGAAAACTACAAATAAAGACATAATTGCATTTGGTATGGATTACTGGTCATTAGATCTGGAGATGCTTTACTTGCCTTATCTCTGGCCCATTGGATAGTATGCTCAATAGTTGCTGGAAATGACTTTAAAGTGCAAAATGGGATTTCTTCATCTGGAGGATCACGCTAGCCAAAATAAATGATTTTAATAAGCAAACAGATTCTGCAAAGCCTGTGTTAAAAATCAATTAGTAATTATACTGGAAAACTGGAGTGAGATAAATGTATGCAGCAATAAAAACACCTGTCCACATTTGGAAAATTGCTACTTAATTCAATGCAATACTTACATAACTATTGTAGGATTCTGTTAACAAGGGTACAATCACTTCTGTGTGTCCTTTTGTGCCCATGGTCCCAGAATCCAGAAGAGGACAGAGGTTTGACACAGATCGGCTGTAAGAAAAAGATTTTATGATATTAGTAGAGATGCTATTCACAAATCCAAGTGTGAATACTGACAGATGATATACTGAACTATATATATGAATGCAGGTGTAGGGGAGGATAGCTTCATGCCAGTTCGACACAAGATTGGGTTGAGTCAGGTATGTTCTTGAGTTTGATTTATAACAATCTGGCTTTCTGCATACATGGAGAAGATTACAGGTACTGAATATGTGGTATATAAACACTGGTGCACTCAGTGCTAGTCGGATATCATTTATGACTTGGTTAAAGGAACCGTCAACCTAAAAACATAGCTTATACGGTAAGGATAAAAAAAACAAATGCTCAAAAATAATCTAATCTATACATTGCATGCAAATACATTGCATAAGAAAAATATGTTTTATGCTGTTTATGCTGCTGATGGCATCACCTTGTGGCTTGATATTCAAATACACATTTCCCACTGAAAAGAAGTTTATTTGAAAATTAAGCAAATTGACACTGTTTTGTAGTGATTAGAATTTCATAGTATAAAAATCAGTGGCTCCATGTAACTGGTGAATTATAATCCTGCTTTATGTGATTGTTATTATATTTGGAGGTGTGGGTCTGTGTAGGTGTGCATGCTACCTGATCCAGAGAATATTAATCCTACATTTGCCATGATATATTTGAGGACATTGTGAATGTATAATTATCCCACAAAGATACCACAGGTGTGTTCTGATTCCAACTTAATGGCGTGCTACCTCTCAACAATACGTCATATTGTATAATATGCAACACACAGTTGCATATTATACCTATTTGATTCAATTGTTTGTATATGTATATATCCCACTCACTGGTCAGGATAAGAGACATTGCCCAGAACAGATAATCAAATGGATGATAGGCAGTCCCACCACAACGATAAGAAAAATGAGACACGTACGGCATATCTTTGCGGTCTCTTGACTGCCGAATTTATAATATGTAAACGCATTTGGATTACAAGTTTTCCTATTATTTTTTGGACTAAGGAGCTGGTTGGCTCGAGGATTTTTCTCTTGGTATGTTTATTCTAAAATTATATAAAAACTAAAAGTTACAAATTGTAGCTACACAAAGACGTTTACCTAACTTTTACCTGTCAATGTATCTCCTTGCCTCCACGTTGTCTAGTGCAGTTACCACAACATCTTGTCGGGTGAAGAACCCATCTCCATAGATGTTCTCTGTGGCAGGACATACTTTATCCAAACGAGGATCAATTTTCAATTGAGGGTTGATGTTCAGGGTAGCAGCAGCAGCAGTATAGCTTTTAGGTTTCTGAAATAGTTGTTTTTGGAAATACAATTATTACAGGTATGTTATTTACTGAAGTAAGAAGTGAACTTGTGCAACTTTCAATGTTTCAATGCTATGCAGAGTAATCTGCTACTTGAAACCTTTAAAGTAGGAGTGATGGATATTTTGTGCTCCCATCGCTGTATTACTGTTTCTTAACTATTGTTGTGGGCCGAACTATCTCCCCGCAGATACATATTATCCCTTATCGAAGCCTCTAGTGCAGCTGTTTTTTTGTGTGTAGGTTTTCAGTTGAGAAGTAACTGTCCAGCAGGAATAGTAAACCCTGCAAGGACTCTAATGGAGAAATTAGCAGATTCTCCTCTCCTAGAATCAAATATTTAAGGCCTTTGCATAAGGTTGTCATGTACATTTCATCTCACCAATTTAACTATAAATTGTTTAGGAACAAACATGGTGATTTTGCTTAGCGGGGAAGCTCACCAGATTTGTCCCTGCACTATGTAAATCTAAATCGGTGAAGTGAAATGATCATCTGACAATTTAGTGAATACCCCCTTCATTACAATAAGGTTTGGGTCATTTCCCTTCAGTTATTACCATACCTGAATGTGATGAGGCCGGAAGAGGAATTGCCTATTCAAGTTTGATTTTTCAATTAAGTCGGGGTCTGTCACGGTTATCTATAACAGAAAAAAGAAATACAAATAAAAAAACACACATTACAAAGAAACCTGGTTTGTGAAGCTCAGACCTCTAGCAAGAAAATATAATTAAAAGAGGCAGCATCATAATAACAGGTTTGCTTCCCTTAACTTGCCCTGCTGAAGAATATATAGCATGTACACCACATTTGGAACATGTGGATAATCATGTCATCATCATGTGCATTTTACCTGGCTCCTAAACATAAGTAGGCTGGCTTTACACACAGTGGTCTGACTCAGCCACATTTGAGCCATAATTATTGTATGCCCCTATATATAAAATTATTTGTGCCAGAACAACCCATTGTGCACTAGATGCGCCAAAAATTTATTTTGTTGCAGGCTGTTTAGGGAAAAAAAAAGTCAAACTTGAGCCTATTTAGATCACTTTATTTGACCACAATTCTCCACCACTTCCAATCTGACATATCAGCACTAAACAAAAATTCATAAAGCAAGAATACAAAGCCACATATTGAGAATAATGCCCCCCTCCCTCCACCCCTTTTTAGTATGTTTATTACAAAATTCTGACCGGTTTATACAAATTGTTGAGGAGCAAGAACAAAAACCTGACTGAAGGAACCATGACTAGACATAAGAGCACCATTATTTATGACCCAGACTGCCTCTGTTGACTGCGCCATTCTACAGATTTTAATCTTTAGGCTGCACTACAGGTGCTGCCATCCTAATTCTTCCAGATTGTTCCTGCTTCATTTGTTATAAATACTGACACAGATACATTTAATGGGACGGTTATTTCCTTCAAGGCTTCTCACAACCTCTTTCCTGCTTTTAAACGTTTATCACTTGGTCATTTTTGTCACTAACTCACCAGGCCATTCTCCGAGCCACAGCCAACCCCTAGTAGTGCAAAATTTTTCAACATTTCACAACCTATGGCACCACATCCAACCTGCAAAATGAAATAAAAGGGTTCAGTTTCACAAGAGTCATGTGCCAGATACCAGCACCTAAAGAAGTACAATAACCAATGTTCCAAGCCTAGAATTTTCAGCAATAATGTGACAAATCAATATCTGGAGATTTTTTTTTTTTTTATACAGAGAAGAATAAGACAGAGGCACTCATTCAAATAGAAAGACAGCGCTTATTCATTTCTAAAATTCTGTTAAGAAGGGAACTATAAAATATAGATACACCGACTACATGCAAAGGGGTTGTTGTTCGACGACACATATACCAAAATGAGCTAAAGTGCAGTTTTAGACATGGCTTAAGTTTGGGCATATGCATTACATTATTATTAAACAAAACTAGCGTTTTCATTCTTTCAGCCCTGACTAACAAGCGAGTTATAATTAAAGGCTTACTAGCTTTTCAAAATACCTAGCCTCCAGCACTGAAGAAAACTAATTAACTGTTGGAGGACAATTCAGATTAAAAAAAACACAACCAGAACCTTTGGTTCTATCTAAAAATATTTATCCTTTATTCCTTTTTCGTGTCACTTGAGCACACACTATATATATTAATAATACCCATCTTAATTATGTCTAATAAAGAGTTAAGTTTTACCAATAGGGAGCACCAACTCCATTTGCAGTTTTGGGTCTTTCGGGTTACCCCCTTTCAGGTACTTCCTCAAACAAAAGGGAAGCATTGCTTTGATATTGTATTATTATTACAGCTAATGCCCATGATTGGTGTATTTTGATCTAATAACAACCTAGTACTTTTGCCATTTAGCAAGTTTAACCCTTTAAGAACAAAGAGTTTTCTTGTGATTTGTTGTAACATGGGTTTATGGGTAATATCTCCCTTATAATGTACTCATACATACTAAATAAGTTAGTCATTATTAAGGAAATGCATGGATATCTTTTGATGCCATAGTTATCTCTGTAAAGAAGAATTTAACCCCTTAGTGACAAGACATTTTCACCTTGACTTTCCCTTGGTGACAATGGCTGTTTTGACATTTCTAGGGTGTTTGTGTTTAGCTGTAATTTTTTTCTCTCACACACACAGTACCCACACAAATTATATGTTGTTTTTATCATCATAAGAAGGGCTTTCATTAGATACTATTATGTTCATCATATCTTATAATTTACTACAAAAAAAAAAATCATAAAATATGATGAAAAATTAAAAAAAAACCCCACTTTTTCTAACTTTGACCTAAAATATAATTTACACAAATAAAATCATTAAAAAAGACCCCGTCTAAATAGTTTCTAAATGTTCTCCCGAGTTCAAAAATATGCATGTTTCCATATTTTTCGGTATTTTTTTGAGAGTTATGGGGCAAAAAACAAAAATAGTGTTTTTTGTTTTTTTCCTATATTGATCTTTTGACCCAAACCCATACCCAAAATTTAACCCTAACACTAAATTTAACCCCAACTCTAATCCTTATTATATCCCTTAATATTTTTTAACTTTAATTTAATTTTAACCCTATCCCTTATGCTAAAAAATATTTAATTTTAACCCTATAGGCTAATATAGCTAAATAACCTGTTTTCAATTAATTAAATATTTATTTTAAATATTTTCCATTGCAATGCTACTAAACTACCACTAGGGGCAGTCAAGTAGCATATTCAGAGCGACGGAAGTGAAGTTACTTTCACTTCCGAAGCTCAGACCGGCAGAGGGCTTAGCCATATTGACGAGCAGCATGCTCCGTCAATATGGCTCCCCACGATCGCTCCGTGGGGCGATCGTGGGGGTCCCAAAATAGAAATTTCGGTGCTGGCTATTGCCTTGATGTCGAGGCAATAGACCAGCACTGTTAAAGCGGTTTTCGCTATCGTTGATCGCGAAAACCGCTTCATTCACTGCAGGACGTGCCAGGCACGTCCTTTGTCGTTAAGGGAGTTTCTCCCAGGACGTGCCTGGCACGTCCTTTGTCGTCAAGGGGTTAATATATTAAAAAATTGGCCACACCCCTTGTTTACATGCATGAGACCTATACACACACACACACACACATATCACGTCATTAAGGGGTTAAACAGCTACAATTTTAAGAAAAAAAAAGTAACAACCTGATTTCATGACATGCAAAAGAAACAAATATGCTTCACAAAGTTTATAAAATCTAGGCTTAAGAGGAAATGTCTTTTTTTTTTCTGTTAAAACAAAAAGTGCCCTCCTTCAAATAAGTAGAAAAGATATACTTACTAAGAAAACATTTAAACGGTGAATTTTTTTGCAAAAAGAGTCGCCGATGCAAGCTCTCAAAGCATCATAACGATCTCCCCTGTGAATGAAAATGAACATCATTTAACGTCACATTATTCATGAAATGTCTATCCTGCAGTGCAAACAGGCCTTCCAATGAGTCATTTGTGGATTCTTGTTAGAGATGCAAAGGAAAGTTCACTTGTGTTCAGGTGGTTTACTAATAAAAGGAAGTTTAAAAGGGAATGAATAGGAGCAGTTTAAAGCGGTGGTAACAAGAGTGTGAACTGAAGTGCATGAAAAAGTAATGTTTAGAGGAAGCTTGAGATTAAGTAAGGAGGAGAGAGCATGGGTGAAAATAGTTAATACACTGGTTTAAAGAATAGGTTACAGAAAACTGCCTAGTTTGAAATGCAAACATTAATAGTGTAATGGATTAGTGTGGACACCTGCTCAACAAAACTCGGCTCTCGCGAACATTTGAGCACTCCGTTTCTGCCAATTCACCAAAGTGGCTTACATTTTTTATGTATTCGCAAGATAAGCCCTCACTGCTTAAATAAAAAAAGTCAGACCAGAGCTCAGCTAGGAGAAACTTTGCCAAAACATGCCGACGCCAAGTTATAAGATAAGAGCTCACAATGTGGTCCAAGGTTCATCTTATGAGTTGATCATTTGGGGCCCTAAACACTGTTTTGTGAAAAAGAGGGAATATTTATTACACTCTTCTGGGGGCATAATTCTATAGAAGTCCAGAAGAAGCTTCTAATCCTTGAAAACTATCTAGGGTTTAGTTAAGCCAAATAAAGCCATATTAAATAAATCTTATCAAGTTATAATTTAAACATCACATGTGTGTGCTACTTTAGATGAAACCAAAGGCTTAATTAAAAGCTGCATAAAGTTAAGTGTTGTAAGGTGCATCAACTCATATCTGCAGTCAAACAACAGGATGTTATTAGAAAGACCAGGATTACTATACCTGGGAAGGAACTCGTCTCTACTGATCTGTTCCAGTGGGTATACAATGTCCATGGCATCCACAAATAGCTGGAATCCAATGATAAATCATTAACTACACACAAGACAGACAATGAAACCAGGTATATATAAACACTTCACATTAATCAGTGTAGCATAACAAAGGTATGTAAATATATACGTAAATATGCACACAAAATAGGTTTTGAATTTTAAATAAACGGACATTAGAAACTGAATGCCAGATTACATCTTTATTTCTTTTGCGTCAGGCTATTTTATTTCTGTGCCTGCCAATCTAGGCATTCCTTTTTGCTCTATGTGTTACATACATATGTATGCTTTTTGAAATCACACATTTCTAAAGGTGTGAAGGGTGTGTCACAAAAGATGTATATGAAACACTAAGAATTCAGTTGGTGACTAAGAAAATATGGTGTACACTAAACAGAAACAACTTTGATAAAGCTTCATTGTAAAACCTAAAAAAAAAAAAAAAAAAAAAAAAAAAAAAAGGTGGCAAAAACTTACCCATTGTTGTAATGGAGAAAACTTTCCCGTCACTGCTTTCAAGACTTCTTGACTAACAATTCCTCCCATTGCTGCTGCAAGAGGAGCCAAGAACCCTCTTGCAGTCCAGGATAACCACTTCACCAGTCTTTCATCCAGGTGTGGCTACAGGGCATGACGTTTTTATTTTTAGAATGTACTCCATCAGGCTAGAATACCCCAAACTTATAATTTCCAAGAAGCGTTTCTCCAGGTTATGTAAAAAGAAAGCGCTCACGAAGTCCCCATTACCTGTTCTTACTCAGATTTCATTTACCCATCTGAGTTACAGTATTACACGCTCTGTTTTGGTCCCCAACACAATTTGGTTAACTCTGCATACCATAAATATCCAGCCCTTGCAATAGGACATGCTAATCCCTCTAAAACTATCCACCACTAGTTAGCAAAGCAACAAAGACATGCTCCTGTTAGATGCTCAGTGCAAATTGCTCTTAATTTTTCCAATTTAATTTTACTGTAAATGATAGATACGAACAAAAACTAGACCAAACCGTGATCCCCGTTGTACCAAGTACGAGCTTTACTTTTAATGCACCACTTATTTTGTCTCTTGAGTTTGGAGCTTGGTGTAACAAGAACAAACCCCCCAAAACAAATAACAAAATAAAGCATTTCTTGCAGGTTAAAAAAATAAATATATCCTTTAGCCTGGGAAACCTTTTGTCTGTGAATTTGAACTTACTTTACTCAGTAGATTTTCAATTACAGATCCTGCCAACATCCTCATTTCCTCAGCATCCTGAAGGCACCTGTGGAATAATAATTACAAAACATTGCAGCCTTTGAGGAAGACTTGACAGCTCAGATATTTTTGTTCCACATTGGATTCTCAGGGATAGGAGTATATCAGAAATACTTACTAATAAATATCTTTCTGGCTACTAAAATTTGGCCAGAGATATGTGCTCAGATAGAATTTCAAGCAGGTGCAGAAAGACTTTTCTACGGACCTAGGCACGAGCTATATGACAATGTCTGGTCCCCCTGGGAGTCCATTGTTAGGAAATAGGGGGGGGACCCCTGCACGTTGAGTGAATATCTTATGTTGGCCCCCGTTCCCGACCGCCGAATTTTTACCGTTAGATTCTCACAATAACCCATAGGTGCTATAGTAGATTAACCAAGCTATGAGAAACCTATTGAAATATTGTTAGTCGTGTGTTATATGTTGTAAGTGATTTCGATATGAACAAATAAATTATTTGAAAAATAAATAAATAATAATAATTACAAAACATTAAATGGATGTGTACATTTCCTATTTTGTTGTAGCACCAACAATGCAAAACTACACAATAGTTCTAGTCACACAGTGGCATACTTTAAGCAGGTTTTCTGGAAAAAAGCCATTGTAGAGAAAAATATTTTAACCATAAACACACCATGTACAAATCATTGCATTGGCTACTAGTGGAGAAAAATCCAAAATAAAGCACCTTGAAATCAGTATGGCTCTCTTGTTGACATGGTAATTTGCCTTTAAATACATGAAGCTAAACATGCTGGGATAGTATTTCGATAAATAACTGCTGTAATAACTGCATAACACAAAGGTTTTTTTCTTTATAGAAATCTTGGTATTTTCATGTATTTATGTGTAATGCATACACAAAACACAATTACATTTTATTTATACAGTGCCAGTAATTTACACAGCATCAGTTACAGATTCATCAGTGCTCACAATCTACAAGGGGTACGTGAGTTTGTGTGCACAAGTATGATAACAGGGCTAAGAAAACAAACAATGGATATTTCTATTGCTCCATCTAATCTAGTCTTCCACATGGAAGCAAATACAAGTCCATGTTTTATTTCAAAAAGTGTTAATTACATCTGACATCTCTTCCAATCTGTATTACTTGATCAATCCAATTAAATCAGAGAGAAGAGTAAAACAATACCCTGTATTTGGCAGCCGTCTGTGTATCTCCTGAAAATTATCTAACGCCAGCATTGCAGTGTGAATATTCAAAGGTGCCTGGTATAGAATAAAAAAATAAATGAGATACAAATCAAGCCAAACTATGACGTTTGATTTAGCAAAGGAAACGTGTTCCTATTGGCAAAAAAACAGGTTATCTACAAAGTATAAAAAGGACCACAAATAGTATATTAATGCCTATGTTGCTATACATAGATTAAAAAATAAGGCTAGCCAGTCATGCAGTTAGTTTTTCTTTAACACTTAGACACACTGAGTATAAGCCTTCAGTCGAAAACAAAACAAAAATGACTGATCGCAGACAAACATATATCTAACGTCATAAACCTTTATTGCTCCATTATATCAACTTTTACAATAAAAGCACAATTCTAGAAAAAGATAGGCTTGTAAAATGGCCTGGTGGGTTACAGTAAGTTACCATTTAACCTAATAGCCTACAACTTTAACAATTTGTTTTAGCTATTTAAGAGTCTATTCAATAAAGTCAGGGATTTTCAAAGTTAAGACCAAAGTAGAGGAGTTTAAAATTATCCAATGCATCTGTATGGGCGAATTTTTTTCAACTCTGCTACTTAGAACTAAAGTTTGAAACTCTTAACGCCTTGCAATTTTGTCTTTATTGTGTAGATCCTATGGTGAGGCATGTTTACCTCTGGCTTGCTGAAATCTGGGGTCAGATACTTTGGATCCTCCAACTGTTTTTCCAAACGATCCTGCAATTAAAGAAAAATAAATCAAAGTAACAATATCATATTTTGTGAAAGACTTCATTTCCAGAGTTTGTATAATAGGAACGCATTCAGAGTCTGGTCTCCAAATCAACACAGCAGATTTTCATGGCCATTGAGGGCTTTCATTAGCACAGATGCTGGGTTTACGGACATATTTAATTGGCCATGCCCAAATCCTTCCAAGTGCATAATAGGGGTTTATCATGGATGAAGTCCAGTAGCAGCTGTATGTATACCCTTGTTCCAGAGCCAAAGATTAGTAGGGGCTATATTCATGGCAGTCAGAAATCTTGTTCAGTGGGTTAACACCAGCAATGCATATTGTACCAAAACACGTCAAGAACAAAAGAGTAAAAAAAACTTTTAACCACAGGGAATTGTGGTTAACAGATAACCACGTTACAGAATGTAAGCCTAATGAGCTGAAAAGTCATCACAATTTGCAGTTTAGCCCAAAAAAAAAACTATATGTCAAGGTCTTTCTCCCAGTCAAAACATGCTAACTGTGTATCCAGTAAAATAAATCAAAAGTCCATTTCATTTTAAGTCATTTATATTTGTCAAATATTATCTGGTGAATGTAATTAAACATTCTATAACCCCTAATTAAAGCACCTTGCACTCTTCAATGTGCATGGTTTGGATTATTGTACACAGCATTTGGAATGTTATACGGTTATTCTGTATTCTGTCACATTTACCGTATTTTTCGCCTCATAAGACGCACTTTTTTCCTCCTCAAAAGTGAGGGGGAATGTCTGTGCGTCTTATGGAGTGAATGTAGTACTTACCTGCTTGTTGCTGCTCTCTGTCGTTTCCGCTGTGCAGTCTAACCTCCTGCACGGAGGAAGGAAGCTCCGGTCGCGATTTTTCTTCTTCTTAACTTCACTGAAGTCACGCTGCTTCAATAAAGTTAAGAAAAAAAATCGGGACCAGAGCTTCCTTCCTCTGTGCAGAAGGTTAGACTGCACGGCGGAAACTACAGAGAGCAGCATGGAGGTAAATACTAGGAAAGGGGGAGGAAGGTGGCACAAACGAGCAAATCCTGGCATAATAAGGGGCAAAATCCTGGCATAGTGAGGGGCAAAATCCTGGCATAGTGAGGGGCAAAAGACTGGCATAGTGAGGGTCAAAAGACTGGCACAGTGAGGGGTAAAATGCTGGCACAGTGAGGGGCAAAAGCCTGGCACAGTGAGGGGCAAAAGCCTGGCACAGTGAGGGGCAAAAGCCTGGCACAGTGAGGGGCAAAAGCCTGGCACAGTGCGGGGCAAAAGCCTGGCACAGTGCGGGGCAAAAGCCTGGCACAGTGCGGGGCAAAAGCCTGGCACAGTGAGGGGCAAAAGCCTGGCACAGTGAGGGGCAAAAGCCTGGCACAGTGAGGGGCAAAAGCCTGGCACAGTGAGGGGCAAAAGCCTGGCACAGTGAGGGGCAAAAGACTGGCATAGTGAATGGCTAAATCCTGGCATATTGAGGTTTTTTTTCTTGTTTTCCTCCTCTAAAAACTGGGTGCGTCTCATGGTCAGGTGCGTCTTATGAGGCGAAAAATACGGTAATTTCCTTGACTGGAGACAGACACTGGACTACTATTTAAGACATTAACCTTATTCCACCTGTAGCTTTTTATGTAGATGTTTCCAGGTACTATGTAATGTAATTAAAACATAAAATGAATGCTCAATCAGCCTTATGAATGACTGAGCATCATGGTATCCAAACCAGTTCAGAAAACTGGGCCGAACGGTTCTGATCTGCCGACACATTCTGTGGTTCCTCAACTGCAGTGCCAAGGTTGGCCATCACTAGTCTAGATGAACAAAAATACATTGGTATTGTAACAAGTAAACTTTTTTCATTTCTGTATGTTGTTACTTACAAAAGAGAACACTGAGGGTAATTTGATCTGCACAGCTAACCCTCCATGTTGATAAGGTTCCATGTGCGAAGTATCTCCAATGCTGAATGAGTAGGGTGATATAACTGCACAGAATAAAAACAAATAACATATTTATCTTACACAAAACATATTTACATTGTTTGCTGGCTCTTATTTTAATAAGGTGTTTTTTTTTGTATTCACAATGTTTCAAGATGAAAATTTATATGCTGCTCTTTTTGTAGCTCAATGCGACCAGTGGTTTATTTGGTGCCCGTTACTGATTGCACATCTGAGTGTATTTTTGAAGAAGGCAGAGTTCTTGTTCCTAGCAACAAGATACTCTCCATGTGATATTACTAAAAAATGAAGTTGTCTTAATTTAATTTTAGGGGACCCTTGCACACTATTTAAACAATACATGGTGTACTAGTTTGTTCGCTTATGAGTAAGCACCAGCATGAAACACATTAAGCTTTGGCCTGCTTTATTTGGCTTTTCCCCCGTGAGCACATTTTATTTAAATTAAACCAACAAAGAAAGTCAGTGCAGAGTTCTTGACAAGGTGTTCTACCAAAGCACCTTTCTTTGAATACAGAGGCTAATTACTCAGCGGGAGCCCCCGACCAGACGGGAACCCTTAGTTACTAGGTTTATTCCTGTGCAATTTATGTATTTACTGCAAATATACCGTATTTTCCGGCGTATAAGACGACCCCCAACTTTTCCAGTTAAAATATAGAGTTTGGGATATACTCGCCGTATAAGACTACCCCTCTTCCAACGCGCATTTTCTCCTACAGTGACATTTACACACACACCCTTACACTGACACAGTGACACACTTACACACACAGTGACACCAATAGACACATAACCTGAGACACTATTTTGCCACTCAATATGCCATTCTTGTGCCATTTAATATGCCAATATTTTGCCCGTCTAATATGCCAGGATTTTTCCCCTCCAACATGCCAGGATTTTGCCAGGTGCGCGCGGATGTGAGGGAAGTGTTGTGCGTATACCCGGCGTATTTTACTCCCAGACTTCAGCCAAATGCTGAGAGATAAGTGGAAGAATCCAGCGTGAAAGGTTCAAATCTGATATAAGAAAATTAAACATTTATAATATAGTTATTCAAATTTAAATAAACACACTGATTTTTAGAATTGTTTAACTCTAATTCACATAAAAAGTTAGTACTATTTCAATGTGGAGAGATTCTTGATGACAGATTACATTATGCTGCTGAATCTGTAGATGGAAGATTAATAAAAAAAAAGGGGCAATGACAGAATTTTTGTTTCTTGTTTAATCAAGTTAAGCGGAATATATTATCTATATTCAATATTATAAAGCCAGAAGTAGACATTAAGTAGTGAACCTGTGATTTTGTGCATGGATCCATTCAAAGAGGTCATTCCATTGACTTCCCGAAAAGTTACAAACTGTCCAGATTCAAGTTTGTGGGGCCGGTTTTCAAAGCAAGTGACTTCTCCAGATGGAGACTGGAAAGATAAAACAAAAACAATTATTCTTTTACGTAAACTGGATGACAAACATGCTTATCATCGGCATTCTTTCCACACAAGTTGGAAAGCTGAGGAACAGCACTTCCTAATTCAATCCAAGTTCTCACAATGAAAATCAACTAAACATAACTGCAATAGGAAGTCGGGTATTTTACTGGTCAATAAACCTGCACTGTGTTTTATAGTGGCACCTATCTTGCTTTCAGTATGTTGTACAAGATATTTATAAATGTAAAATGCACTTATGTTTGCTTTGAAAAAAAATATACAGTTCTCATGTTTTACAATGAAAATAAATTTTACAGGGGCCTCTATATTCAGTGTCATCTCTGAAATAGACTACATAGGAGTGTCTGCAGCAGCTTTCATGCTCCCCCGCTAATAAACTACTGTATTTTCTGGCGTATAAGACTACTTTTTAACCCAGGAAAATCTTCCCAAAAGTCGGGGGTCGTCTTATACGCCGGGTGTAGTCTTTTTTACTTAACTCGTTGCTGCTCTGCAGGTGCGCGCGGCTGTGAGGGAAGCGTTGTGTGCTCCCCTCCAGCTGCGCAACTTCAATAAAGTTTGTTTAAACTTTTTTTTAAAACAAACTTTATTGAAGCCGCACGGCTGGAGGGGAGCGCACAACGCTTCCCTCACAGCCGCGCGCACCTGCAGAGCAGAAACGAGGTAAGTACTGGGAAGGGGGTAGGAGAGGGGCAAAATCCTGGCATATTGAGGGGAAAATCCTGGCATATTGGAGGGGCAAAATATTGGCTTATTAATTGGCACAATAAAGGCATATTGAGTGGCAAATACTGGCATATTGAGGGGCAAAATAGTGTGTCTCAGGTTATGTGTCTATTGGTGTCACTGTGTGTGTGTAAGTGTGTCACTTTCTGTGTAAGGGTGTGTGTGTAAGTGTGTCACTGTGTTAGTGTAAAATGCTTGTTGGAAGAGGGGTAGTCTTATACGGCGAGTATATCCCAAACTCTAAATTTTAACTGGAAAAGTTGGGGGTTGTCTTATATGCCCAGTCGTCTCATACACCGGAAAATACGGTACTGTCATTAGCCATTACTGTGGAATCCACTACTGATTGAAATAGAGTACTTTAAATGTTTGAAATGCAGGGGAGTGTGTGCTTTCATACAGCTATGGCTGCTAGGACACAACACAAAAAAAAGAGGCCTGTGGGATAAAGGGCATGACTCGTTCCCTTAGCAAAGCAACCTTCTGTAAGGGAGTATATGCAGAGCATGGAATAAACCATCACAACAACCTGCTATGGACCTGTGTCTTATGATAACATTTTAATAGACCTAGCTCGGGAGCTTCAAGGATATTCAGCTTGGCTAGTGTCATTGATAGGCAGCTGGAATGAGCATTCAGTGAACCAAAAAACTAAAACTAAAGCCTGCAGATCAAGGACATAAAGCATCTGGAACGTCTGCATCTGTTAAACTACATCTCCCATCAGGCATAAAAAGCAAAATGCTATGATACAAAATATTATTGCCAGAAATATTCTATAACCATTCCTTTAATGTTACAGCTAAAACACATGTAGGAAATACTGTAATAAAATGAATATCTCAATATTTTAAAAACAGTGGTTTTATTTAAAAGCAGGACTATTTTTCCTCCCCTTGGTCAGATACTTCTTGGTACTGAAGTAAAACATTGATTCCATGTAGCAGATTTTATACTATTGCTGTTCTCACATCATATAAGATGTAAGCCACCTGGTCTATGAATCAATATAGCAAATGTTATACGTTCCTAGAGGTTATGGGGCTATAGTTATAATGCTTTGTAAATAGAAAACGTGAATTACTAGATTTTAGGTATAATATTTTCTTTATAACCTTACCTGAGTAATGTTAGAAATAAAGAGCTCTTTTGCCTCTTCCCCTGTGGTGTCCAGCACTTCGAACTCATCCCCAAAGTCACAAAATAAGCGTGTGCATATTCCATACATGTCCGAGCTGATGAACTGCAAGGTACAAAGCAAAACAGATTTTGACACTTTGATTTCCAGGGCTCTGCCACTCATTTGCTGGCAGAAAAACGATGGAATGCCAAGGCAAAGTCAAGCCAATATAACAGAGACATGCAATGGTCCTTTAAAGAAGAAAACAAATTGCACATTGTGCACTCTGGAATTTAAAATTTAAATTGATTTCTTTTTTTTAAAAAATTACATTTATTACCTTTATGGGAGGCTGTTGAGAATGACAAAAGTTGTTGATCGTCTTTTGCAATGAGAGTCTCATCTCAGTCAGTATCACACACTTATTGATAGAAATACAAAAAAAACAAATTGAACATTAGTTTACTTTGCTTAAAAACAGGAATGAACATTGTACTAAACCACACTGAAATAACTTATAACGCAAAGCAGGACTATCCAATTAGAAATTTTCATGGACTTTCGAGAAAATAGGTTTTCTGGGAAATACTTTTATACACTACTCTGTGATAACATTTAATGGCTTACCTTAAATTTTTACTTTTAAAACTAGGTTTAGTTTCTATGGTAGCACCTGTAAAGTGGCTGAGGGTGCTTGTCTCAGACTAGGTCCTGAATTATACATACATATTTATGCTCTGGATTCATGATGTATAAAGGATGCCTATTATTAAAAGTAAACAACTACACACAAGTTATAGCTGCCTAACATTCACGTGGAGCATTGGCAGAGGTAGGCGCAAGAAAAGATGGTGAAAGACTGCAGGAATTTCAAAAGCAGCTTTAGTCATTGTTTTTTCCAATATCAATTATACGTAGTTGTAGAATCATGAGAGCACAGCATGCTAAGCATTTCAGCATTTAGGCAAGTGGATACACAACACTGCATTTCAGCAGACAGATGTGCAGCTTTTACCTGTATACAGCAAGCATACAAGTAAAGTTTAACAGAGCAATTTGGCACGCCCAATAAATTGGTATCATGTCATTCTGATATGTCAGGCACACTTAAATGCACATTTTACTTTTTTTTGATTGAGTATCCCTTTAAAAATTGCACCTACAAAGCCAGTGTAAGATTTGCACAGTAGGAATGTTTACAAGCACAGAGAGTTTAACAAAGAAATTCTTAATATGGCTTTTAAAATTAGACTTTCTAAGGACACTCGACATTCATCATGTACCTGGTACTGCTTCAGGAATGAAAGATCGGATGTCTTATCCAGTGGCACAGTTGATGACATGACCTGGACATAAGGGTTCAACTCTGCAATATGGTCAAGACATGTTTCAGCTCTGTAAAAGAGAATAAGGGGTATAATTTAAAAATGGAGAATTTTGTTGCTGCTTGCCTTCAAAGTATTGGGGATCAGAAAAGTGTTGTGGCTTGCTCATGTAGTTATTTAGACCTGTATTATGATGTAAATAGCATAAGATAAAAGTGTATTCAATAAGTGTACACAAACATTAGCATACAGCTAGACTGTGCATTATGGGAAAAGTAGTCCACAGAAGCTGCAGTGTCAAGGTTAGCTATCCCGGTCTATATAAATGAAAATGTAGTCACTTTGGTTTTTCTTTTTTGTAGCAGCCTAACTAAATCTATGACCAGCCAATATTAAAAACATGGGAACCCATATGGTGACAAAACACTATAATTAAAAGATCAAGCATTAATATTACACTGATATGTACTGGATTGTTAAGTCCCCTTCAGTAACATTCTCATGACTGAAGTACACTTACCTATTCCTCTGATTTTTGACATCCTCTTCTTTGATAAAAAAATTGGTTCCGAGATCCCACGTTTCACACTTCCTGGTATCATGGATGGTCAATGCCTATGAACAGAACTATTTAAAGGGACTGTCTAGTGCCCAAAATGCATCTTCCGAACATTAATGCATATATTAATATGCTTTCAAAGTACTTTAAAATATATGTTTTACATTTAGCATTGCTTACAATATAAAATTATGGCTAGATGAATTTGTGAAATTACAGCAGTTTGCAAAAAAATCTTGCACCAAAGTGAGTTTGGGGACTGTCCCTTTAACTCCTCTTTATCTCAAATACAACCAGTATCAGCCATTTATAATTAATAAAATGTTATACAAATGCAGAAAGAAAAGTCCTGCGCTCACTCCCATCACTGGGCGGCTGCAATGACTACAGTACACATCAGCCCCAATATATAGTAAAAACCAAAGAAAAACAAGTTACCTGCGCTCTCTCCTTTATCCCTATGTATTTTTAAACAAATGGAGGTTTTTTAGTTACCTCCAATGGCCATGAGAGGATGAGCCCACCTGCCAACGTCAAGGCAGACCCCCCTAGGTGGGTCCTAACTCTAACCATTCACCTTGCTTCTTTGAGCCTCTGGCAAAAAAGGCTCAAAGAAGCAAGGTGAATGGTTAGAGTTAGGACCCACCTAGGGGGGGTCTGCCTTGACGTTGGCAGGTGGGCTCATCCTCTCATGGCCATTGGAGGTAACTAAAAAACCTCCATTTGTTTAAAAATACATAGGGATAAAGGAGAGAGCGCAGGTAACTTGTTTTTCTTTGGTTTTTACTATATATTGGGGCTGATGTGTACTGTAGTCATTGCAGCCGCCCAGTGATGGGAGTGAGCGCAGGACTTTTCTTTCTGCATTTGTATCCATTTTTGTATTACTCAGCCTTGTTACAATGCAGCCGCCCATCCCATGTGTTCCCTATTAAGGGTTAATAATGTATAGGGGTGTATATAAAAAACACCCCTTTCTGTCTCATTAGAGATTTTTGCCAGAGGCTCAAAGAAGCAAGGTGAATGGTTAGAGTTAGGACCCACCTAGGGGGGTCTGCCTTGACGTTGGCAGGTGGGCTCATCCTCTCATGGCCATTGGAGGTAACTAAAAAACCTCCATTTGTTTAAAAATACATAGGGATAAAGGAGAGAGCGCAGGTAACTTGTTTTTCTTTGGTTTTTAATAAAATGTTATATCAATTATAAAATAGAATATATTGGGAAATACAGCAATTCTATTTCATACGTTATTCACACTAAGGTTTATTAAAATAAATTTGGAATAAAAAAAAAACCCTAAAAAGACATTAATTGTAATAGTACAACTAGATTTCAAGTAATACATTAAAATATCATATCCTAAAAAACATTTACTAAGTGGAACGTTTTTACCTTTATTCCAGCTAGGACAATGTTCTTTGCTAAAAGAAAAAGAGAATTGTATAACTTAAATCTAAAGGTTATGTGACACCTATAAAACATAGATTGCCTCAAATTTACCAGATAGGAATTAGTGATGAGAAGCATTTTTCTGTTTGAATGTGGTTTCTACATTTATAACATAGGTACATTTGGTTCTGAGACAATGGGAGCTATTCAGAAAAAAATGATGTGCATGTGAGAAACATTTCATATCACCAATTTAGCTGTACTGTGTGAAGGAACAAACCTGATGAGTTCCTCCTGCTAGACAAAGTGACCAGGAATAGCTCAACTCAACAAAAATGAATGCTGTATTATTCCACTTTTATTTATTATACTTAGAATCTTCTAGACTTTAAGCAATGTGTGTAGGTATTTGTGAGCTATGTAGCCTTAACAATTAGCAAATGGCAGAGATCCTCTGGAATAAAATGGGACATAACTCACAGACATTTAGCAATCAAACAATATAGAAATCAGGTAGTACTACACAGAGGGGGATGGGACTCTTCATCGCGGCTGCTTCTGCACAGCCGCTTCACCGCTGACTCTACACAGCAAGACACATCGTCGCTGGAGATTTCATCGCGGAACATTTCATCACTAAAGGTAAGTATTTTAGCTATTTTACTTTGGTTAGAATTAGGGTTTAGGGGGTTAGAATTAGGGCTCGGGGGTTAGTATTAGGGTTTAGGGGGTTAATTTTAGTATTAGGGCTCGGGGGTTAGTATTAGGGTTTAGGGGGTTAATTTTAGTATTAGGGCTCGGGGGTTAGTATTAGGGTTTAGGGGGTTAATTTTAGTATTAGGGCTCGGGGGTTAGTATTAGGGTTTAGGATGTTAATTTTTGTATTGGGGTTTAGTGTTTAGTGTTAGTATTGGGGTTTGGGAATCATTTATTAGGGGGGGGTATTTTCGTTTAACTTGTACATTTGTAAGAGCTGACAGTCCAGCGCTGAACTGTCAGCTCTTACATAGCTGCGGCCGTTTCTTCTTCATTGCTGACAGATCAGCGCTCTAACTGCCGCGCTGAACTGTCAGCGATGAAGATGCGGCGCGGAAGTGTCCTAGACCCACACAGAGCTCTATATGAAGGTCAGCACAAGCCAGCCTCCAGACACACCAGAGCGTAAACCCGCATGTATCTATTAAGATACACATCGGGTATACTTAGGAGATGGGGGACAGATTTTTTAACCCTTGCTTCATCTACAGTAATGTGTCAAGTAAACAATATAGTTGAAGCTGAGTAATCAGGTCCTGTATATATCACAGATGTTAAACATCAAGCTGTGATTTGCAAGTGACTTACGTCATTCATGAAAGGAAGACCTCCAACTGGTGAATCTTGAACAGATTACAATGGCTGTGGGCACCAGTGTTCCTTATTTCAGACATTTTAACATATTTTACAGTCTTTGTAAATTTCTCTCTAAACATACAATTACCCAGCGAAACACCACTACAATCATTTTACATATTTACCATAGTAAACGTTTGGATTAGTGGCTGGGCCAGGCTCACTAATAGCTTTGCATTGGCTGGTTCAGCTTTGGAGCTTTAAGGTAATATTGGTAGGTGTTGCAATCAAATTATACTTGCCTATTTCCACACCAAGTCCGCCTATGCCGCTAAGAAAAACATGAGACCGTGCCATCTTTTGCATGGCTGTATCGCCCAAAACATATCGCTGCCGGCTGGATGTAAAAAAGAAAAAAAAAAATGTGAATATTACCAACAAAACACAAATGACAATTCAGGATAACAGAATATGGACAAAATGAACAAAGGAAACCCCTGTGACAAAGTCTTACAGAGTGAAATCTTTAAATTGAATAGAAGTGCATATCATGTGACATTTTATATTGTGAGATAGCGAGCAGGGCTCTATACCTGATGTTTCTGCTTGTCTAACCTAATCTTTAATCTCCTCTGTACCAAGTGCTGCATAAATTGTTGGTACTATATACATAAATGGCAACGTAAAAAAACAGAGTAGAAGAATTGCTCCAGATGATTTCTACATTTAGTTATTTTCTTTTACTACTACGTTACTGAGTTTCCATGGACTGCAGTCAGGTTTTAAAGATATCAATGCCTTTGCATGTAAACAAAATGTATTAAAATAAATCATCATAGTTTAATGTGTTTATGCATAAAAGATCCAAGTTTCAAGAATATAGTGCTGATAAACATCTGTAAAGGAGAATTCATGTCCAGATTAGTTTTAATCTCTGATGTAATTGAAATGAAAAAGGTATAAGTTGCAATGCGCAAAATTGCTGCAATTTAGATTTTGTTTTCATTAGTTGATCTTCCTTTCTCTTTTTTTCTGTAAGCAAAACCTATGTTCAACAACACAGAGCTTGGAAATATCTGGATAAACTGTACCTAAGCAAAACTGTATGTAGAGAAAATACCTCAACTGACACAAAAGAGCACATTTGATCCAAGAGGGCCAAAACAACCCTTTTATTAAGCCCTCTTGACTCCAAAAAGCAATCCAATTTCTACTTGGATGAAGAAGATCTAAATTATTAATGTTTATTATGTGTTACTGATAGCCCTGTAAGTACAGCTTTTGTAAATAAATATCCAGACCCTTTCTGAAAATAAATGTTGATGGCAGAGGGACTTCCATTAACTTATTTGTTTTCTGGTCAGTGACTATGACTTTAATTGGAGACATCTGATTTCCTCAGAATGCCAAGAAAGCAATGGACATCGAGTTCTGGTTTCACATGTGTCATCAACCTAAAGCTAGAGGTATAAGACAGAGGAAGGCGTCTTGCAGAAATAATAGATACGCTCTTTTCTGCATTCACACGCAAGTGGATGAAAAGCAAAACCGACCAATTTTCAATTATCACCATATCAGAGTGATTTTGGCACTGACCTGTACAAGCCATCGTCAATTTCCATGGAGTCTGCGGCCATTCTGAATTATGTCTTCTATAAGACAGTGGATTTATAAAAGAAAACAGAAAGAACACATTTGAGTGCGGGTACCCATTTCAAAAAAGAGGAAGGGGGGGGGGGGGGCAATCAATGCGCAGGAGAAACTATGCAAAATATAAGATAGACGTAAACCTTACAAGTATTACTGTAGAGGGAAGACAGCGTTTAAGGGTCCATCCAGAGTCGCGCAGTCCCAAATCTCGAGTCCTCCTGTCATCATCGTGGCGCCGCGTCGCATGCCGGGTGACGTCTAGGGAAGGAGCCTAGACAGGGAGCCCGCCCACCATCCGCCCATAGAAACATATACAGGTTTTCGACAGCGAATGGCAACTAGGTTGGCAGCAATGATTCCGAATATTACTGCAATTGTATCCGAAAGTTGAATCAGACTGTAAAAGCAGTTCAATCAATTAAACCAGACTATCACCCCAGTTCTGTCAGTTGAAACATACCATCAAAGACAGTTCTATCAGTTGAAGCAAAAGCAGTTTTATCAGATTAAGATAATCAAATTAAACTGCTGTGATAGTCTGATAGAACTGCTTTTATAGTGTGATTCACTGTTGGCATTAGGGGCATTGACAGTATGAAGATAAGTATCAGAATATGTGGAGTAACAAATGACTCTATTCCAACACTTCACACAGTTAACCTTTATATAGACGCATGGTTTCACTTGGTGACACTTGAAAAAGCCTCTAGTAGGTGAAATGCGTTGTGAGGAGACCTGGCTGGTACAAGACACGGAGCACTTTAACCCCTTAGTGACCGAGTTCTATGCTGCATTTGATGTGCCTTGAAGACCAGAATTCCTTTATTTTTGTAACATTTTTGTCATATGTTTGTTTAACTGTGATATTCTTTCTTCATGTTAGGTGCACCCACACAAATTATATATCATTTTTTAAAGGACAGATGGGGCTTTCTTTTGATACCATTTTTATATGTGTACTACGTTAGTTAGTATGGAAAAAAAATTAAGAAATAGAAAAATATGTTCAAAAAAAAATGTTGTAACATTTTTCCTTTATTATCTTTTACATGGCTACAGAAGTTGAAGTAAATTACCTCAAACTAAATTGATTTACTTCTCATAATTTTAAAAATACCTTGTATTCATAGATTTCTGTAAATTTTTTAGTTAAATTATTGCAAGATGAACATCAACATTAGAATCTCTTTTAAAATGCTGTATTCTGGGCTCCTAACTGTAATGGCAATAAAAAACATGGAACAACCACATAACAGCATACAGTTTTGTAAAGCACACACCCTAAGGTACTTCAATCGGCCGCCGTTGACTTTCTATGTGCAGTCATTTTGACCCCAATTTTAGCCAAAGTTGGCGATCATTTTTATTTTTTGCATTTTTTTTACAATCTTTGCCGTGTTGCCTGGCTTTTTTTGTACATAGTATGTGCAAGCACACAAAGACCCCCAAAAATGTGTTCAGCTACATCTCTCGATTACAGAAATACCCCACATGTATAGGTTTCTCATACTTTTCCCAAGTCACAGGGCAGGAAAGTGAACCTCCCTCTCACGGACTTCAAACTCGGAATTTTCACAGATTGCATTTGTGGACATTGGGATCATTTGTGTTGGCGTAGCAGCTCAGGAACTCAAAATACCCTACCCAAGGCATATATTTTTGTAAAGCACACACCCTAGGGTACTTCAATCAGCCGCCGATGACTTTCTACATGCAGTCATTTTGACCCCAATTTTAGAAATGATCCCAATGTATAATTCAGAAAATCTTTTATTCAAAAACAAAAGAATGGGGCGAATTTTAACCCCTTAGTGACAAGACATTTTCACCTTGACTTTCCCTTGGTGAAAATGGCTGTTTTGACATCTCTAGGGTGTTTGTGTTTAGCTGTAATTTTTTTCTTTCTCACATACAGTACCCACACAAATTATATGTTGTTTTTATTGTCATAAGAAGGGCTTTCATTAGATACCATTATGTTCATCATATCTTATAATTTACTACAAAAAAAATCATAAAATATGATGAAAAATGTAAAAAAAACACACTTTTTCTAACTTTGACCTAAAATATAATTTACACAAATAAAATCATTAAAAAAGACCCCGTCTAAATAGTTTCTAAATGTTCTCCCGAGTTCAAAAATATGCATGTTTCCATATTTTTCGGTATTTTTTTGCGAGTTATGGGGCAAAAACCAAAAATAGTGTTTTTTTCCTATATTGATCTTTTGACCCCAACCCGAACCCAAAATTTAACCCTAACACTAAATTTAACCCCAACTCTAATCCTTATTATATCCCTTAATATTTTTTAACTTTAAATTAATTTTAACCCTATCCCTTATGCTAAAAAATATTTAATTTTAACCCTATAGGCTAATATAGCTAAATAACCTGTTTTTAATTAATTAAATATTTATTTTAAATATTTCCCGTTGCAATGCTACTAAACTACCACTAGGGGTAGTCAAGTAGCATATTCAGAGCGACGGAAGTGAAGTTACTTTCACTTCCGAAGCTCAGACCGGCAGAGGACTTAGCCATATTGACGGAGCAGCATGCTCCGTCAATATGGCTACCCACGATCGCTCCGTGGGGCGATCGTGGGGGTCCCGAAATAGAAATTTCGGTGCTGGCTATTGTCTCGATGTCGAGGCAATAGACCAGCACTGTTAAAGCGGATTTCGCGATCGTCGAAAACCGCTTCATTCAATGCAGGACGTGCCAGGCACGTCCTTTGTCGTTAAGGGAGTTTCTCCCAGGACGTGCCTGGCACGTCCTTTGTCGGCAAGGGGTTAAAAAGCCGGTCATATTGTGGACTGCTTCTTGGTGGGCACTCTGCATTATTGTTGAAATGTAGGAAACGCAGCAATGCGTCATAGCGTAACCTAGTCATTGTTACCTGGAATATAGGTGTACAAATAATGGCATCCTTGCTCCAATAGGACCTTATTGATGGCTTCTTAACTATGCCCATTAGAAGTGTCAGTGACCAAAAACGTTTGATCTCTTTGCAGTTGGTTCATGCCAGGACTGCTGCCTGCTGTAAAATGAATTGGGGTGGGCTGTTAGGTATTGCTGGGCATACAAATTTGTTTAGACTGCAATCATCTCAAAAAAAACTGGCAGATTTAATTTTAAAAAATCACTTGGCTCAGATAATGTTATATCCTGGTTTGTTATGCCAGGAGTGGCAGTAAATTTAGGGATTTCATTAAGTTCTAAATTTGGGCGTACCCAAGTACCTGCCTGATTGTCACTGGGGAGTGATCGTCGTCACTGCACCAAATCAGAGGAGAACGTGTTAAAATGTAAGATAAGAACCAGTTCAGAACTGACGGTCTATAACCAGGTTTTGAGTAGTCAGCCAGCAACCGCAGGAAACAGATAAAAGTTAATCTTTTAAAAAATAATAGTAAAAGCAAAGGGACTGATTGAATTTTTTTTTTTTAATTACTAATAATATTAATAAAAATTTTTTTTTTTTTTTTAAATTAAATGTGTGTGTGGGGGGGGGGGGGGGGGGATACTCAGATCAGCACTTAGCTGTATTGATCTGAGCAAGGGATTTATTTGAAATATCTGATTTTATTAACTTTCTCTTCACAGTTCGTTTGCAGCTACAATGTTACTCTGATCTATCACTCTCCAGTACCTCACCTACAGTGTGAGGAGAAGAGGGGCAGATCTAGAGGCAAGACAATGTTTACTAACATTGCCTTTGTCATTGGGTATATGATCACTGTGATTGGAGATCACAGTGATCATATAGCCACTTTATTGGTTCCAGCAGGATCTGCCTCTGTTGGAGGGTAAAGTCCTGTAGCGGGAACCAGTCTGATTAGGGCTGGACTGGGAGGGGGGCTGGACTGGGAGGAGGGCTGGACATGGATATAATACATACATTTTAAAGTACATACATAACATACAGAAAAACATAAAAAACCACAATGTGACCATGTGACCACCTATTTATACATATCTAGTGGCCTTGGATTTTTTTACTATATATCTATATATGCACACTCTTTTCTTATAATATATTTATATTTTATATAAATCTGTCTCCAGCGTCTATATATTATCATCTTGTGTTTTTTGTATATAGCGCTGTCTCACTTTATAATCAATCATATAAGACCGGGAACGGGGGACTAATAAAAGTACTCAAAAAAAATTGGGCAGACTAGATGGACCGAATGGTTCTTATCTGCCGACACATTCTATGTTTCTATGTTCTATGTTTCTATAAACACAAAAAAGTTAGATGGTGAGCAAAATTCACAAAATTATAATTAAAATTAGATTATGATGTTTTCTTTTAGCCTTTCATCTTCTTAGCCACAGAAGCAATCCAGTCTCTTGCGACTTTGGCTGGTGATCTTTTTGGGCTTAGATCTTGGGAGGGAAGAACAAGATAGCAAGCTTTAACAAACAATGAAGATTCTTCTAGGGTCTGTAGTATTTTCCTCCCCTGATTTTTGTAGACAATCAACTTCACTGAATATTCCCAGCTATACTGGACACCATTCTTGCAAAGGATCATAGTTACATAGTAGTTTAGGTTGAAAAAAGACTTGCGTACATCAAGTTCAACCCTTTTCCAATCCCATGTTTGATCCAAAAGAAGGCAAATAAAAACCCCTTCAGCAATTTTAAATACTGCATTCAGCAGGGGGAAAATCCTTCTTGACTCCCAATGACAATCAGATTTCTCCTTGGATCACAAGCACTAAAATATTAATGCCTATATTAACATTCATAGCCCTCTATGCTCCGGCTCATTAAAAAAGTATCCAGGCCGCTTTTAAAGGCATCTAAGGTATTTGCTAGAACCCCTTCTTCAGGCAGCGACATCAATATCTTAATTGTCCTTACTGTAAAATATCCCTTTTGCTGTTGTAGACTAAATCTCCTTTCTTCAAGTCTTAGCGGGTGACATCTTGTCCTTTGTACTGTTCTGTTAACAAACAGGTCTTTAGAAAGCCCTTTGTATGGGCCCTGTACATATTTATAAAAAATTATCATATCCCCTCTAAGTTGCCATTTCTCTAGCATGTACAGATTTAACTTTTCTAGCCTTTCTTCAAACTAAAACTTTCCATTCCCCTGATTAGTTTTGTAGCCCTCCTCTGCACTTTCTCTAGTTCTATGTTTTTTTTAAAAAAAGGCGCCCAGAATTGAACCGCATATTCAAGGTGAGGTCTTACCATGGACCTATAAAGAGGCAGAATAAAATCTTCCTCCTGTGAGTCAATACCCCTTTTAATACACCACAATATCTTATTGGCCTTTGAAGCTGCCAGCTGACACTGCGCACTACTGCTAAGTCTATTGTCTATAACTATTCCCAAATCTTTTTCATTGGTATATTTCCCCAAGGAAACACCATTTAAACTATATGTTGCATTTTTATTATTGTACCCAAAATGCATAATTTTACACTTTTAAATAATGTCTACACTGAATCGCATTTGCCATTTATCTGCAGAATTACCCAATTTGTCCAAATCCTCTTGCCTCAAAGATACATTTAGTTCAGACTGTATTACCCTGCTTAATTTTGTGTCATCAGCAAACACTGAGACATGGCTCCCTATGCCCTCTGGGCCCCCTTCAGTTTTACCACCACAGATGTCAAACTTACAGATCTGTAATTGCCCGGCTGGGATTTTGATCCCTTTTTAACTATGGGCACCACATCAGCTTTACGCCAATCTGTGGGCATCATGCCAGAAAAAAAGAAATCCATGAAAATCAAAAATACTTGTGTAATGGGTGTATACCATCTGGCCCCGGGGCTTTGTCTATTTTAACACCATTTAATTGTTTTAACACTTTTTCATACATGCTTGCTGTGACTGTTCTGTAAACGTAGCTTGCAGGTTCTTGTCCATTCGTTCTTCCTTGGTAAAAACAGAAGAAAATAAATTATTTAAAATATCTGCTTTCTCTCTGTCTCCCCCATTTCAGATAAGGAACTTTTTCATTCTTTCATTTTTTGCCATTTATATATTTAAATAATTTTTGGGGATTCCTCTTGCTCTTCTTAGCAATTGTTTTTTCATTCTGCAATTTAGCCAATTTAATAGCAGACTCTACAAATGCTTTCTTCTTCTGCAATGTATAAGCCAGGAGATCCGCAAAAAAGTTGGATCTCTCCTGAGGCTCCCTCAACACCTACTCCTTATATTTAAGATAATAGATGATTACAACCCTTGGTACATTGTCAGGGACATTCCTTTGCTTGGGTATGCAATGTGCTCTATCTAAAATGGCTTTGAATTCTGCCGGGGGTGCCAGAAATGTAAAAAGCTCTTTTAGGTAATCTTCAGGTCAACATTAGTGACCTGTTCTGGGATTCCCCTGACTTTCAAATTATTGAGATCGATCTTCGGCCTTGGCTAGTTTTATTTTCAAAGCTTCCACCTCTTGCTCCATGGCGTTATGACCATCTACCATTTAATTGTGAGATTCAGTTAACGCACTCTAAGTGGTCAGTTCTCTTGTAGTTCCTGAAGAGCCTTTAAGTCTTTAAGTTGTCTGTTAGAGCAGTTATAGATAGTATGAGCGGCAGAGGCGTCGCTAGGGGTGGGCTAAGGGGACTGAAGCCCCGAATGTGCTGATCAAAGCCCCGAGTCTTGCAGCTCTGTGATAGCTCCGCCCCCTGACATCACACAGACAGTGTGTGAAAGCCCTACACTGATGGGATGCTGGGTGATGTGTCAGCCAATCAGTGCAGGGCTTTTACACAGCATCATCACTGTGTGTGAAAGCCCTGCACTGATAGGATGCTGAGTGATGTGTCAGCCAATCAGTGCAGGGCTTTTACACAGCATGGTCACTGTGTGTGACTGCAGTGATGTGAGGGAAGCTCCAAGTGGGACAGTGAAGCAGCTCTGAAGGAATCCTTGTAGGCTGTCACCTTGTGGGAGATGCAGAGCATGGCTATTCCCACTCAGGTAAGCTCTGGATATGGTGGAGAGAAGGGAGGGTTGGGGTCACTGATTTACATCTACCTTTGTGTATTTAAGCTAAATATTGTTGGGTTGAGGTTCCTTATTACAGGACTGCCAAACAGCATAGGAATGATTTATGTTACATGTGTACAGGGAGTGCAGAATTATTAGGCAAATGAGTATTTTGACCACATCATCCTCTTTATGCATGTTGTCTTACTCCAAGCTGTATAGGCTCGAAAGCCTACTACCAATTAAGCATATTAGGTGATGTGCATCTCTGTAATGAGAAGGGGTGTGGTCTAATGACATCAACACCCTATATCAGGTGTGCATAATTATTAGGCAACTTCCTTTCCTTTGGCAAAATGGGTCAAAAGAAGGACTTGACAGGCTCAGAAAAGTCAAAAATAGTGAGATATCTTGCAGAGGGATGCAGCACTCTTAAAATTGCAAAGCTTCTGAAGCGTGATCATCGAACAATCAAGCGTTTCATTCAAAATAGTCAACAGGGTCGCAAGAAGCGTGTGGAAAAACCAAGGCACAAAATAACTGCCCATGAACTGAGAAAAGTCAAGCGTGCAGCTGCCACGATGCCACTTGCCACCAGTTTGGCCATATTTCAGAGCTGCAACATCACTGGAGTGCCCAAAAGCACAAGGTGTGCAATACTCAGAGACATGGCCAAGGTAAGAAAGGCTGAAAGACGACCACCACTGAACAAGACACACAAGCTGAAACGTCAGGACTGGGCCAAGAAATATCTCAAGACTGATTTTTCTAAGGTTTTATGGACTGATGAAATGAGAGTGAGTCTTGATGGGCCAGATGGATGGGCCCGTGGCTGGATTGGTAAAGGGCAGAGAGCTCCAGTCCGACTCAGACGCCAGCAAGGTGGAGGTGGAGTACTGGTTTGGGCTGGTATCATCAAAGATGAGCTTGTGGGGCCTTTTCGGGTTGAGGATGGAGTCAAGCTCAACTCCCAGTCCTACTGCCAGTTCCTGGAAGACACCTTCTTCAAGCAGTGGTACAGGAAGAAGTCTGCATCCTCCAAGAAAAACATGATTTTCATGCAGGACAATGCTCCATCACACGCGTCCAAGTACTCCACAGCGTGGCTGGCAAGAAAGGGTATAAAAGAAGAAAATCTAATGACATGGCCTCCTTGTTCACCTGATCTGAACCCCATTGAGAACCTGTGGTCCATCATCAAATGTGAGATTTACAAGGAGGGTAAACTACACCTCTCTGAACAGTGTCTGGGAGGCTGTGGTTGCTGCTGCACGCAATGTTGATGGTGAACAGATCAAAACACTGACAGAATCCATGGATTGCAGGCTTTTGAGTGTCCTTGCAAAGAAAGGTTGCTATATTGGTCACTGATTTGTTTTTGTTTTGTTTTTGAATGTCAGAAATGTATATTTATGAATGTTGAGATGTTATATTGGTTTCACTGGTAAAAATAAATAATTGAAATGGGTATATATTTGTTTTTTGTTAAGTTGCCTAATAATTATGCACAGTAATAGTCACCTGCACACACAGATATCCCCCTAAAATAGCTAAAACTAAAAACAAACTAAAAACTACTTCCAAAAATATTCAGCTTTGATATTAATGAGTTTTTTGGGTTCATTGAGAACATGGTTGTTGTTCAATAATAAAATTAATCCTCAAAAATACAACTTGCCTAATAATTCTGCACTCCCTGTATATATATATTTTGACTGACTGGATGTCTGTGAGGTGTGTGTATGTAACTTTCTGTGTATGTATGTGATTCTGTATGTTTTTTTTTTTAAAGAAAAAATGAATTCCTTAATGTGTCCCACACGTCACATACACAGCAAAAAATGTAATTTAGTTTTAGGAGCCTGCAAAAAAAAAAAATTTAGGAGCCAGACAATGGCACATCACGAAAGCATACAGAGACAGAGACATTCACACACACAACACATGCACAGCCAGTTACATACATACACACACACACAACACTTACACAGCAAGTTACATACATACACACACACACAACACTTACACAGCCAGTTACATACATACACACACACAACTTTTACACAGCCAGTTACATACATACATACACACACACACACACACACACAACACTTACACAGCCAGTTACATACATACACACACACAACACTTACACAGCCAGTTACATACATATACACACACAACATAAACACAGCCAGTTACATATATACACACAAGCACACACAGCCAGTTACATACTTACACACACACACAGCCAGTTACATGCCAGTCAGCAGTTTATTTTTTATTTTTAAGAGACCATAAATATTTTAAATTGTCCCCCTTCCCTTCTGCTTTACCTCAGTAGTGGAGGGGGACATTTCTGCTGCAGCCGGATCTTTATTCATCTTTCATCGGCACTCACACACTCTCGCTCTCACTGACATACACACACTCTCGCTCCCACTGACATGAACACACTCACTCACACTGACTTGCTCCCACTGACATGCACACACTCACACTGACATACACACACTCTCGCTCACACTGACATGCACACGCTCACACTGACATGCACACACTCACAATGACATGTACACACACTCGCACTGACATGCACACACTCACTCACATTGACATGCACACACTCACTCACATTAACATGCACACACTCACACTGACATGCACACGCTCACACTGACATGCACACACTCACAATGACATGCACACACACTCGCACTCAAATACACACGCTCACAATGACATGCACACGCTCACACTGACATGCACACACTCACAATGACATGCACACACACTCGCACTCACATACACACGCTCACAATGACATGCACACACTCACTCACACTGACATGCACACACACTCACTCAGTAAGTGCTGTATGGTTCCATTAATTTTTTTTTTTAAAGTCTTATGGGCTATAGCCCCAGATATTTTGTAAACCTAGCAACGCCTCTGATGAGCGGTATGTCGATAGTATGTCAGCTAATAGTTCTTTTATTTCCTTGACAGAAGCTGGGCCTGCTGTATACATTGATGTTCCTCCAACTGAAATAGAGTGGTTTTTGAGTCTGCCTCCAACTGAAATAGCCTGTAAGTTTCTCAGGAAACTTCTTCGCTTAAAAGGAAATGGAAATACCACTCCACACAGATCTCATGGAACTAAGCTACACCCCTATACTGGAACCAGCATGTTTCCGGCAGGAGGTTCTATGTTGCTTTGCCTGGTATGGGGCCAATCCTCCGAGCTCTGACGGAGGTACCCAGTCGGTGTGCCCTGGGGTTCCGTCACAGTCTGTATTTTGCAAATACAGAATAGAATTTGTACCGTTGTAACACTTGTTTCTTTTTCTTTCTATACTGCATGATGGATTATGTCAGAAGTAGCTAATTGGGACATAATCACATACCTGTGTGATGTATTTATGGTCTTAGCTACAGCTGGATGACATGTCCATCTCCCAAGTTTTGCTATCTCTGTGTAACAAACTCCTCTTATGCAGTAAAGTCTGCTACATCTTCACTTTGGTGGATGAATGGGGTTAGTCGCAATAGTGACTGTGTACTGACTTTAAGCCCTTTGATCAGAATGGGATGTATGGTCTGCAGACTCTGCACCACTTGAATGCACTTTTTTGTGCACTGATCGTTTTGAATGAGGCAGAGGGTGGTTTTCTTTTGTATACAAATGTATTCTGAATGCACTCAGCCAACAGGTTTCAGGCCAGCAACCTTTAAATATTTTCTTAGCAACTGAATGCAATGAACAAGTTGAGTTGAGTTTTCTAAAATCATTGACTTAAAGAATAATTATATATTTTGTTTTCTATGTTAAAGTAACAAATTATTTTCAGAAATGATGAAAGAATTTTTTTTATCTTCAGCAATTGCACTCCATTTATATATTCAAGGAAATGGGAAAAAATAGGTTACAAAACTGTTTGACTGAAAATAACTTTTATTTTATTTTAAGTACTTATCACTTTTGTCTTTGCTGGGATGAAACGCAAAACCCCTGATGTTCAAGGGACCCAACAACCTGAGCCACATATGATGGATTGTCTTTAGGTGCTGTTAGCTGGCTGCTCTTGCTCTCTGAATTTCTTTCCTATGTGTGTATTTTGCATTTACAGGATTGCATTTGTAACTGTGTAACACTTGTATCTTTTTCTTTCTACACTGCATGATGGATTATGTCAGAAAAAGCTTAATTGTGACATCATCACATACCTGTGTGATGTATTTATGTTCTAAGCTGCAGCTGGATGACATGTCTATCGCCCAAGTATTGCTCATCTCAGTGTAACAAACTCCTCTTATGCAGTAAAGCTTGCTCCTTCATCAGTTCGCTTGATAAATGAGGTGAGTCTTATTCGCAACTGTGCTATAGATTTAAGCCCCTTTGTCACAGTGGGATGCATGATCTGCACCAATAGTATGGCCTTTTGTTTGCACTGATTTCTTGAATGAGCTAAAGGTTGTTTTTTTATTGTAAACAAATGTAGTCTGGCTGTACTCAAGAGCAATTCCTCTCCATTTATTCAGTCAAGAAAATGGTAAAAAAAAAAATAAAAAAAAAAAATACTCTAAAAACCTATTTTTACTTATTAAGTTTGTCTTTGCTGGGTTTGAAACACAAAACCCCTGATGTTCAAGGTAAGGGACACAAGAAGCCAAACCACAGTGGCTGGCTTTTTTGTAGGTGCTGTAATGTTCATATGTTATCAAAAACCAAGCTAATGAATGGCAGTGTGGCTAAACAGTCTAAGGTTCTTGTTTAAGTCTCCAGTCTCTCAGAAGGCATGGGTTCAAAACCCACCACTGGAAGCTCTTGCTTGCTTAGTTTCTTTCCTATGTCTGTATTTTGTATATACAGTATCGTATCTGTGTAACACTTGTATCTTATTCTTTCTACACTGCATGATGGCTTATGTCGTATAGAAGTAGCTTAATTGTGACATCATCACCGCTGTGATGTATTTATGTTCTAAGCTGCAGCTGGATGACATGTCTATCTCCCAAGTATTGCTCATCTCAGTGTAACAAACTCCTCTTAAGCTGTAAGGCCTGCACCTTCTTAAGTTCGGTTGATAAATGAGCTGAGTCTCATTTGCAACTGTGCACTAGATTTATGCCCTTTTGTCACAGTGGGATGCATGATCTGCACCAATAGTATGGCTTTTTGTTTGCACTGATTTTCTTGAATGAGCTAGAGGGTGATGTTTTATTGTATACAAATGTAGTCTCTCTACCTGGTCAAAGTAGAGGTGGGGGGAGGTAAAGATAATTTTTATTTCAAATATATGGCCCCGGGGGGTAGTATTTTATATTGCATTCTTATGACATTTGAACAGTGCCCAGATTCCATGGAAGCCAATAATGTGATTTATTCTGGTGCCCTGGGCATAGCTCCTGCTCGTTGCCACAGGAGGGCCAATAGTTTATTACATGTTAGTGACCACAGACAGTGCGCCAGCAGGAGGTCGCTGGTCCCAGGGGGGCAATTATTAAAACATTTTGGGTTGGATGTGGGAGACATTGGAGGAGCCCCCATGACTACCCCAACAGTTTGTTACAGGTTTAACCCTTCTAGTGCTATAGAGAGCACTGTTTTGTGTTAAAATCTGTGAATATCGGTTGCGTTAGCACAAAACTCTTTCCTTTTCTATACTTTACATAATGGCGTACTTATTTAAAATATTTTTTGGTTGGTGGAACTGCTACTGTAAAGGGACACTCAAGCCAACAAACTAACTTTGGGTCATATGGTTAATTTAATTTGTACATTGCACAGGGTTTTTTAGCATACAGTTGCATGTGGGAATTTTTAGTAATATCCTGCAAAGGATCCTGCTGTAGACCTCCCTATGCTTTTTACCTGCTTGCGAAAGGGTCGAATGCACTAGGTGTTCGATTCAGGTGTCTTCCTTAATATGTATTTATTAGACCTGATGGAAGTGTTTGTGAGGTGACTGGACAGGTACATCCAAATAGTATTAGGCTGAAAATGTTTCTAAATGTTGCCCTACATGTACCAGATGTTCACCATATTCCAACACTGCCATGAGACAGTCCCGCGTCCTGCCAGGGGGCCATATTAATCTTTTTAACTTAAATAAAATATAGAAACATAGAATGCGTTAGCTGTTTATAACTGTCCAGGCCATAAAGCCTTCCCAATTTTCTAAATCTTGTATTAGTCCCTGGCCTTATCTTCTATTTAAGATAGCCTTATACTTATTCCACGCATGCTTAAACTCCTTCACTGTTTTAATCTCTATCACTTCCGCTGGAAGGATATTCCATGCATCCACAACTCTCTCAGTGAAGAAATTGTAACAGGACAACTACCCAAGGATGGTAGCACCTCTGCCCGCTGTATTAAATCACCTCCTTAGCCCCCGATTATAGCTCAGCATACCCTCTTTGTCTCCTGCCTACTATCAGTAAGGTTCAGCAAGAATTAACATTTATTTGTGAAACAGCATAGACTTATATACAGACAAATATGACATCAACTAGAGGGAAGGCACAGGGGAACTAATTATAACATGGCCTAAACAATAGAAACCCTAATTTAAGATACAGACATCCTGAATACAAAAGGCAATAGATGACCCACAGAACAGTAAACATTTATTGATGAGATATTTAACACATTTCAACACTAACATATAATAACATTTCTTAACACATCTTGGGAGACTGGAGTTTGCAGGATAGGATACAATCTTAACTTGGTGGAACACACTATGGACAATGGCTTGATTCTCCCAGGATACACATCCTGGCTGAAAATCCTGAGTGAGCCTGTACTGAGCACCCTGTGTTTGAAGTGCCGCTGTATTGAAAACAGGGTGCTGCTGGTGCCCCCTAAGTGTATACCCCCAAACCTAGCATATCCGAAGACTTGTCCACATGGAGGTGTTTGGCCCTTAGGGTCCTCCAAGAGCCCCAGTCATGCAGGCTGTCAGGAGACACTTCATGACAGTAATACTTCCTGATAAACTTTTACCCCTCAAATTTAAAACTATGACCTCTTGTTCTGGTAGTTTTTTTCTTCTCCTTCTACTGTGTTGATTCCCTTTATGTATTTAAATGTTTCTTTCATATACCCCTTGTTTCGTCTTTTCCTCCAAGCTATACACGTTAAGACCCTTTAATCTTTCTAGGCAAAGTATCAATATCCTTCTGAAGATATGTTCTCCAGTACTGTGTACAATACTCCAAGTGAAGCTCTCCATATAAAACCAAGCATTCTGCTACCATTTCCTGCTGCTCTATTACATTGTCTACCTACCTATTGTCTTAATTCCTCTGAAATGATTCCTCCTAAATCCCTTTCCTCAGATGTTGAGGTCAGGACTGTATCAAATATTCTGTACTCTGCCTTTGGGTTTGAAATGCATTATCTTGTATTTATCCACATTAAATGTCAGTTGCCACAGCTTTTTCTAGCTTACCTAAGTCATTTGCCGTTTGGCTTATCACTCCAGGAACATCAACCTTGCTGCATAGCTTTGTATCATCAGAAAAATACATAGCTTACCAACAAGACCCCCTGCAATGTCACTATTAAAAATATCAAAAAGAATGGGTCCAATTACAGATCCCTGAAGTACCCCACTAGTAACAAGATCTTGCTTTGAATATACCGTATTTGCTCGAATATAAGACAAGGTTTTTTTCAGAGCAAATGCATCGTCTTACATTCGAGGTCGTTTTATAATCTGACCTCAAATTGAGGTCAGATTATAAGACTGGGATCCAGGTCTCCCGCAGAGCTGCAGGGGACCTGGATCCCCCTCTATAACATCCGGGGATGTCTGCGCGATGAGCACGACCGCCGGGACTTCTATGATGAATCCAGGTCCCGCTAGCCACCAGGGAGATATGGGCAGCTGGGGGATGTCTGCATGATTTGTGCAGACATCCTCCATACTGCCCGACACTTCCGTCTATTATGACGGACCAGCTGTCCGTCATAATAGACGAAGGTGTCGGGCAGCATGGAGGATGTCTGCACGTATCGTGCAGACATCCCCCAGCTGCCCCCACAAGCCACCAGGGAAAGAATCAAGGTGAGGGGAGGGGGGGGGAGGAGACACAGACAAGGGGAGGGAGGGGGGGGGGAGACAGACAAGGGGAGGGAGGGGGGGGGAGAGACAGACAAGGGGAGGGAGGGGGGGGGAGAGACAGACAAGGGGAGGGAGGGGGGGGGAAGACAGACAAGGGGAGGGGGGGGAGACAGACAAGGGGAGGGAGGGGGGGGAGACAGACAAGGGGAGGGAGGGGGGGGAGACAGACAAGGGGAGGGAGGGGGGGGAGACAGACAAGGGGAGGGAGGGGGGGGGAGACAGACAAGGGGAGGGAGGGGGGGGAGACAGACAAGGGGAGGGAGGGGGGGGAGACAGACAAGGGGAGGGAGGGGGGGGGAGACAGACAAGGGGAGGGAGGGGGGGGGGAGACAGACAAGGGGAGGGAGGGGGGGGGGAGACAGACAAGGGGAGGGAGGGGGGGGGGAGACAGAGCAACAAGGGGAGGGAGGGGGGGGGAGACAGAGCAACAAGGGGAGGGAGGGGGGGGGAGACAGAGCAACAAGGGGAGGGAGGGGGGGGGAGACAGAGCAACAAGGGGAGGGAGGGGGGGGGAGACAGAGCAACAAGGGGAGGGAGGGGGGGGGAGACAGAGCAACAAGGGGAGGGAGGGGGGGGAGACAGACAAGGGGAGGGAGGGATAGAGAGAGACAAGGGGAGGGGGGATAGAGAGAGACAAGGGGAGGGGGGATAGAGAGAGACAAGGGGAGGGGGGATAGAGAGAGACAAGGGGAGGGGGGATAGAGAGAGACAACGGGAGGGGGGATAGAGAGAGACAACGGGAGGGGGGATAGAGAGAGACAACGGGAGGGGGGATAGAGAGAGACAACGGGAGGGGGGATAGAGAGAGACAACGGGAGGGGGGATAGAGAGAGACAACGGGAGGGGGGATAGAGAGAGACAACGGAAGGGGGGATAGAGAGAGACAACGGGAGGGGGGATAGAGAGAGACAACGGGAGGGGGGATAGAGAGAGACAAGGGGTAGGGAAGTGGAGAGAGAGAGAGAAGTTTGGGCGGGAGGGAGAGAGAGACAGCTGGGGGAGGGGGGGGGAGGCCGCATTGGCACATAAAAGGAAATATAAACAAGAAATGTATTTGTTTAATATACATTTTTTTTATTAAATATTAAAAAGCAATTTACATATTGTGGCAGGATGGCCAGGCTCTTTACCATAAAACGGCAAATGCAACAGTCGGGATAAAATATTACTGCAGTTTATTGTCAGTTTTCCACAGGATATACAATGTTGTGCTCTCCCACAAAATGAAACAAAAAGAAAATAAATCCTACTCCAACTTGGAGACTTACTAAACAACAGTATTTCTAACTATCCAACTGGCCAGCTAATCCAGTTCCCAGTTTTAAACAAAAGTAAACACAGTACTTTAAATAGGTTTCACACAATACCTTTTTCCTCAGAGTCTCAGGCTTAACTGCCTTCTCTCTCCCAGCTTCTGGACTCTGACATGACTTCAGAGGCTAACCTTTTAAAACCCCAGTTAAAGTAAATTCACCTGGGTTTTAATAGTCAAGGAGTGACTCCCACCAATTAACCCCATCATGCTGGGAATAGAGAGCGCTCCAATCTATTACTAACATAGAAAGCCTCTCTGACCTTGCCACAATATATACAAGTTAAACTTTTTTTTCCCCTATAGGGTAGTCTTATATTCAGGCTTTTAGTTTTTTTCCTAAAGGAATATACAAAGTTTGGGGGGTCGTCTTATAATCAGGGTCGTCTTATATTCGAGCAAATACGGTACTACAACTGGAGAGTGCAGCATTTTATCAATCTCCCCAGACAGCACAATGTCTTGGGCCAGCCATGCACCAGCAAGTTCCTAGTGCTATATCTGCCTATAAAATAACTAAGCTAAACAAGAAAACAGACTTTAAGATAAAAGACATACCTGTAGCAGGACAGACTGGGGAATGAAACAAACGGATAAAGGAAGAAGAGAAAAGGCAGCAAGGAAAACCAGGAATCATAAAAAAACAGCACAGGATAGGAAAGCCCTCTGACAGGGCACAGGACAGGGAAGCCCTCTGACAATGCACTGGACAGGACAGCCCTCTAATAGGGGACAGGACAGGCCTCTAATAGGGCACAGGACAGGATACAAGAAATGACTTGATACAGCCTGGATGAGTATGCACATGGGTCGATATGTGACAAAAAACCTTTTCCTCTATGAACTCACATATATCAAATGATTCATTAGTCCTTTTTCCTAGCTGAGGCCCCTTTCCTTCATTTTAAGGAAGCGCCATTTTATACAGGCAATTTTTTCACAGGGCACCTTTTGTGTGCAAGGAAGATAGGCAGTGATTTTTACTGCCCACCCTCATGGCACTCAAAGCATGAGGGTTTTTTTCACCTTTCATTTAATTTTAATATTTTGTCCCTCTCAAGTTTTAATCTTTTTAAAAATGTGTTTAATTCATTTTATGGGCACTTGGGCAGCCAGTTATATATTTTTTTTTATGAGGCCCCCCAAGGGCACCATACAATTATTTAATAGGGTTAGTGGCCATTCTTCTGGCCCCATGTGGCCAATAAGATTATTTGATGGGGCTAGTGGATAATATGCTGGCCCCATGAGGTCATAACTATATTAAATGGAATTCCCATGGTCCCATGGTGTCAATATTGTTATTTGATGGGGCAATAACTATATTTCATGGGGCCAATAAAATTATTTGATGGGGGCATGATTATATTTGATGGAGGCCAATAACATTATTTTATTGAACATGGGGCACTTGGGCGGGGTTGGAGGAATAATGGCGTTTTATACAGAATGACACACAGTATTTTAAGGCTCTGCATTGCCATTGAAAGAAAGTCATTATATCAACATCCCAATAACACAAAGCACGTGATGCAGCTGCTTGATGCATATTATACCCCACTAGTAAGGGCTAGCACTAGCTAGGAAATCACAGGCAAACACTGCTGGGTGGTAGGGGAAAAAATTATACTGCAGACTATAGTTAAGTGTGAAAAATAAAAAGAACATCATTTTGTGTAGGTTTGCAAGATATAAATCCCAGCAAGTCCCACTGAAGTACAAATGGACAATAAAGTCTAAGCTATTTTTACAAAATAGGCAGATGGTAACCCCATTATTACAAAAGAGGGAGAGTCACCAAAAATATTTTTTGATGTATGAAAAGACATTTTCCCCTGTTTTATATAAATTTTTAATGGTACCACCCAAGAGATATCCTATTGTCTTCAGAAAAAAACAAAGACTTGGAAAAAATCAATTTGTGAAGCTACTGCTGTGACTGTTGGTGTTTTGTCAATCAAGTAAGTTGGAGGGAGGAAAACATGTATCATATTTGTATAAGAAACTCTTTGCACTTTTTCACTCATTTAAGTGTTATTCAAATCTTTATCATTGAGACGTGGTGCATTGCATGTAATGAGCCCACCTGTATTAGAGTTTCACAATACGTTTCACCAGTCTCTGTTAGCTTATGATTACGTGCACGAAACGCGTCAATCACAGGCATTTAGCCAGGGCCGGTGCAAGGATTTTCGTCTACACAGGCGAAGGTGCATTTTGGTGCCCCCCTGCTCTGATCCGCCACGCCTCCCACACCATTAAGCCTCCTTACATTATATATATATATATATATATATATATATATATATATATATATATATATATATATATAAATAATGTATAGTGTAGAAAATAAATACATCTAAATATTCAACTCGCATGCTCTAAATGTGTCACACATTGAAACCCTTAAACACAAAGACACCCTTGCAGTCACACACAAAGACACCCTTACCACTTACACACCCACAATTACACAAATTCACACATAACCTGAGACACACTATTTTGCCACTCAATATGCCAGTATTTAGCCCAGGTGTCCTCAAACTTTTTAAACAGGGGGCCAGTTCACTGTCCCTCAGACCGTTGGAGGGCCGGACTATAGTAAGAACAAAAACTATGAACAAATTCCTATGCACACTGCATATATCTTATTTTGCAGTGAAGAAACAAAACGGGAACAAATACAATATTTAAAATGAAGTAAAGTTAAATCAACAAACTTACCAGTATTTCAATGGGAATATTATGCCAGTCAGAGCCCAGTAATACTATGCCAGTCAGATGCCCAGGAATATTATGCCAGTCAGATGCCCAGGAACATTATGCCAGTCAGAGCCCAGTAATATTATGCCAGTCAGATGCCCAGGAATAGTGTGCCAGTCAGACGCCCAGGAATATTATACCATTCAGATGCCCAGGAATATTATGCTAGTAAGATGCCCAGGAATATTATGCCAGTCAGAGCCCAAGAATATTATGCTAGTCAGACGCCCAGGAATATTATGCCAGTCAGATGCCCAGGAACATTATGCCAGTCAGATGCCCAGGAATATTATGCCAGTCAATGCCCAGGAACATTATGCTAGTCAGAGCCCAGTAATATTATGCCAGTCAGAGCCCAGGAATAGTGTGCCAGTCAGATACCCAGGAATATTATGCCATTCAGATGCCCAGGAATATTATGCCAGTCAGATGCCCAGGAACATTATGCCAGTCAGATGCCCAGGAATATTATGCCAGTCAATGCCCAGGAACATTATGCTAGTCAGAGCCCAGTAATATTATGCCAGTCAGAGCCCAGGAATAGTGTGCCAGTCAGATACCCAGGAATATTATGCCATTCAGATGCCCAGGAATATTATGCCAGTCAGATGCCCAGGAATATTATGCCAGTCAGAGCCCAAGAATATTATGCCAGTCAGATGCCCAGGAATATTATGCCAGTCAGATGCCCAGGAACATTATGCCAGTCAGATGCCCAGGAATATTATGCCAGTCAATGCCCAGTAATATTTTGCCAGTCAGAGCACAGGAATAGTGTGCCAGTCAGATCCCCAGGAATATTATGCCAGTCAATGCCCAGGAACATTATGCTAGTCAGAGCCCAGTAATATTATGCCAGTCAGAGCCCAGGAATAGTGTGCCATTCAGATGCCCAGGAATATTATGCCAGTCAGATGCCCAGGAATATTATGCCAGTCAGAGCCCAAGAATATTATGCCAGTCAGATGCCCAGGAATATTATGCCAGTCAGATGCCCAGGAACATTATGCCAGTCAGATGCCCAGGAACATTATGCCAGTCAGATGCCCAGGAATATTATGCCAGTCAATGCCCAGTAATATTATGCCAGTCAGAGCACAGGAATAGTGTGCCATTAAGATGCCCAGGAATATTATGCCATTAAGATGCCCAGGAATATTATGCCAGTCAGATGCCCAGGAATGTTATGCCAGTCAGAGCCCAAGAATATTATGCCAGTCAGATGCCCAGGAATATTATGCCAGTCAGATGCCCAGGAATATTATGCCAGTCAATGCCCAGGAACATTATGCCAGTCAGAGCCCAGTAATATTATGCCAGTCAGAGCCCAGGAATAGTGTGCCAGTCAGATGCCCAGGAATTTTATGCCAGTCAGAGCCCAGGAATATTATGCCATTCAGATGCCCACTAATATTATGCCAGTCAGATGCCCAGGAATATTATGCCAGTCAGATGCCCAGGAATATTATGCCAGTCAGAGCCCAGGAATATAATGCCAGTCAGATGCCCAGGAATATTATGCCAGTCAGATGCCCAGGAATATTATGCCAGTCAGAGCCCAGGAATATTATGCCAGTCAGATGCCCAGGAATATTATGCTAGTCAGATGCCCAGGAATATTGTGCCAGTCAGATTCCCAGGAATATTATGCCATTCAGATGCCCAGGAATATTATGCCAGTCAGATGCCCAGGAATATTATGCCATTCAGAGCCCAGGAATATTATGCCATTCAGATGCCCAGGAATATTATGCCATTCAGATGCCCAGGAATAATATGCCAGTCAGATGCCCAGGAATATTGTGCCAGTCAGATGCTCGTTATACCTCCCCCTTCCCCAGACCCCAGTACTTACCTCCATGCTGCTGTTCAGGTCCGTGGCTGAGAGGGAAGCGTTGTGCACTCCCCTGCAGCCGCGCGGATCAATAAAGTATGTTGAAAAAAAAAGTTTCAACACACTTTATTGAATGCGGGCGGCCTGAGGGGAGCGCACAGCGCTTCCCTCTCAGCACGGACCTGAACAGCAGCATGGAGGTAAGTAAACGGGCCTGGGGGAGCGGGCGATTTTCCCGCCCCCCCATTGGGGCGCCCTAAGGCAGCCGCCTGTGCTGCCTTACGGTAGCGCCGGCCCTGCATGTAGCCCTATCACTTGGCTGTCTTTTTTGGTCACTGCTTCTACTTTATCCGATGTGCTGCTTTTTATCAATTTATTGTAATACAGGATTATGTTTTTTAAAGGATCCCCAGTCTGTATAAGTTTTGAGGATTTTGAGTTTTTGAATATACCTCCTGCCCATACCTTATATCTGCTCAGGTGTTCATTGTCTTCCATTACTGCCCTGATATTTACTCTTTGCTGGAACATTTTGCCTGCCTGACATTTGTTTGCTTCATGTTTGTTATTTTCTGACTTCTGGTATCGACTTGGCTTGTTTCCTGAACGCTCTGTCCTTCTCCATTCCTGACACTGCTTGTACCCTGATTTCTACATCCTCCATAAGTCATGATGTCTTGGCTTGTTACCCTGACATTTCCTGGATTTGCCTGTTTGCTCAAGATGACCAAAAGGAGGCCTAAAACCAATGATTGTGGCCTCTCAAAACCTGGGGCTACACCCTTTGGAGAGAGTGGTCACCCTGCACCAGGTATTACATCTGCTCCTGCCCTTGCATCTGGACTCCAGCCGGAACAGGTATCCATACCAGTGCAAGGGACACCGGGAAACAGACACGGAAAATTATTCTTTTTAGGGTTTAATCATAGTTGCTGACAGCCCCATATTTGTCAGGATGGTCCCTTTTTTGGATACTGTTATTCAGGTCTGTCCCAGCATTAATACTGCCTAATAGTGCATAGGACTGTGCACAGGCAGCATTGTGCTTAAACTGTATATGTCTAACAGACATACATGGTCTATAGGAGGAGTATTGAGCCCCAGACACCCGATATCTGTACCGGGGAAGCTGGAGCTCAATCTCCCATGTCATGTGCCTTTTCCCCATTTTAGCCCCACCCTCTTTTTTGTCAGAGGAGCCAGATACAAAAAGTTGACAACTATGGTTTCATTCCTCCTTAAAGGGTCTATTCACTGTCACAGTATCCACCATGACCAGTTGTTAACCCCTAGGAGATATACTTGTGTTCGGTATTAAATGTTAGTCTTTTTCCGTGTATGTGTTCATTAAAGGGCTATTTTCACTCACCCACAACCCAAACTGTTTGCCAGAGACCAAGTTCCACAATAAAGGTTAAGCCTGGTCTCTGGTAGCATTCGGTTTATGCGAAATGTCAGCACAATGCTGATTGGGCAGCAGTTTAAAGATCCCAGCCGAATTGAGAGACGAAAAGCATCGCTCATTCACTGATCTGCTGGAGAGTTAAAGGTCGCTCTCACTTTCCTAAATTCTGATTGGTTGCCTACTGGTTTTGCACCAAGTTCAATTATCTATTTGTATTGTATGTGAAAGTAATCCTGTTAAGTTCCTTATCGTTCTGTACTGTGTGTTAAGTTAATCCTGTTAAGTTCCATTGTTTAATCTCTGTTATCAAGATGTTGTTCCTTAACCAATGCCAACTGAATTTTTGCACTCAGCCCCATACGTTCTCCTCTCACTCCACCGGAGTCGCCTTCATTATAAACCTGCTCATCATCATCATTGATGGAACTGAATTCCCCCGATACTTGAGAATTCTGATTCCTTCAATTCAGTCTTCAAAGCCATTTTTTATGCCCCGGGTTGCAGAAACAATGCTGAAGCAAGTATCATGGAGATACTGGTGGACCATTGCACAGCATGCAGTCTAGTTCCACACCTTGGCGTATGAAAACAATGGGAATGCCTGTGCCCTCAGAGCTGCTTTCCACAAGGGACTCACTGATTGTATGAAAGATATTCTGACCTACCGAGTCCGACCTCAAGGAGTGGATCGCACCGTGACTTAAACTGGATGCCAGAGGACAGGCGCAAGAGCAAGAAAGAGAACGTGAGAAAGAAAGATGGTCACATCCTGCTCATCCTCTCCTACGTTCCCTTACACTGTTGAGCCTTCCACCTCCACCACAGAACCTATGGAAATTGGCCCAGTCTTTCCATTATCCGAAGAGAAAAAGGGCGACACAGAATATTTGGCCTTTGTTTATACTGTGGTCAGAAAGGTCACTGAGCATTTTCTGTCCCCAAAAGCAGGGAAATCCAATAAGCTCTTACTCCATCTCACCTCTGTCATCCTCTAGCTGGTTTCAGTTACACGTCAGTGGACAGGCCGCCACGTGGCCACCCAGGCCTTCATTGACTCCAGCTGCTGGAAACTTCATGGATATCACTTGGGCCAGAAATATGGGAGTTCCGTTTGTTCCCTGTGTACAAAGCCTGTCTATCAGACTTGGACAGTTCTACTTTGTGATCTGGTGTCATATCCCATTCCATTGTTCCCAGTCACCTCACTGTGTGTTCTTCACCGAGAATCCATCTCTTTTGCCAGAGCCCTCATATACCACTGATCTTAGTACTTCTTTGGCTTAATTTACCCAATCCTAACATCAACTGGAAGGAAGTCGAGATCAAAGCCTGGAGCAAGAAAGGTCAAACCTCATATATACCTATGTCCAAATCAGTGAATGTTGTCCTTGAACTGCCTCCTCAGGACCCCAAACTCCTAGTCTTTTCTGCCTACTGGCAGTTTCTGAATGTTTTTTCCAAACAAAAAGCCCCCCCATGGGGCCTATGACCGTTCGATTGACCTGCTTCCTGGAACTATTCCTCCCATCAGGAGAACCTATCCGCGGTCGGAGCCAGAATACCGTGCCCTTGCACAATACATCGAGGAAAGCCTCTCCATGGGGTTCATCCGGTCTTTGACCTCCCCTGCAGGTGCCGGATCTTTGTAAGCAAAAAGGAGGGTTTGTTGAGGCCCTGTATAGATTACAGGGAACTTAGCAAACTAACCATAAATAACAAGTACCCTCTGCCTTTAATCTCTGAACTCTTTGACCAGATAAAAGAAGCTAAGATTTTCACCAAGTTGGATTTATGTGGAGCCTACAATTTGGTCCACATCCATTCAGGCCATGAAAGGAAAGCTGTCTTCAATACTCGTTACGGCCATTATGAGTATCTTGTAATGCCTTTCCGTCTCTGTAAGGCCCCCGGCCATTTTTCAGAACTTTGTCAATGACATCTTTCACAACATGTTGCTTTCCTACGTTAGGGTCTACCTTGATGACATCTTGATCCACCCCAAAACCGTGGAAGAACATCGAAAACATGTCAAGTAGACATGTGCATTCGTTTTCGGAAGAATGCATTTTCGTCCGAAAATAGAATTTTCATCCATTCGTCCGAAAAACGAATAACGAAAATGCTAAACTAACGAAAGACAAATGAACGAATGGTTAATTCTATGTATTCTATAAACCGATAATCTATAAACCGAACTACCTTCGGCTTATAAACTTTTGGCTTATAGAAAACGTGTAGTACTATTTCCTTTCTATGAACCGAACGAGAGCCCCATTCATAAGAATTTCTTATGAATGGGGCTCTCGTTCGGTTTATAGAAAGCCAATAGTATTACACGTATTCTATAAAACGAACAAATAAAACGAAACGAAAAAAATGAACGAATTTCGTCTGAAACGAATGCAGTAATGAACGAAATTCGTTTTAGACTAAATAAATAACATTTTCGTCCGAATGGACGAAAACGAAACGAAAAATTTTGTTTTGCACATGTCTAATGTCAAGTCAGTATTACTATGTCTCAGAGAACACACTTTATTTGCTAAGGCCATGAAATGTGAATTTCAGAAAACACCCATAGCTTTCTAGGAAAATGTCATATCAAAATAAAATCTGTAAATGGATTGCTGTAAGCTCTGCTATCAACTAGTGGCCTCCTCCTCGTGATCCTAAAGGGATCAAAGATTCATCGGTTTCACCAATTATTACAGGCGCTTCATCTGAAATTTCTCTCAGATCATTTCATCCATCACTGCTCTCACTAAGATAGAGCCTAAAAATTGGTCTCCTTCAGCTAAGGAAGACTTTCACCAGCTAAAGACCTCCTTTGTTTCTGCTCCTATCATCAAACGCTCTGACCCTAACCAATCTTATATCATAGAAGTAGACTCATCAGAGTTGGGAGTCGGTGACATTCTTTCTCAGAGACAATTGTCCTCCAATAAAATCCATCCTTGTTCCTACTTTTCCAGGGGATTTACTGATGTTGAACGGAACTACAATGTTGGTAATTGGGAATTATTGGCCATCAAGATGGCATTTGAGGAATAGCATCACCTTATATAAGGCTCTGTGGTTTCTGTTACAGTCAATAGAGACCACAAGAATCTAACTTTCTTGGAAATGCCAAGTGTCTGAAGCCTAGGCAAGCCATATAGGCGTTGTTTTCCCCAAGATTCAATTTTATAATTACATATCTCCCTGGATCAAAAAACACTAAAGCTGACACTCTCTCCCATCTGTTTAAGGACTCATCCACCATACCTGTCTGTGAGCCAATAATCCCTCCTGAATGTATAGTCAGAGTCATAAATTCCAAGCTTATCCAATAAATCACCAGATCTCAATATTCCCATCCTCGACATTTGTCTATTCCTAGGATCAGTTTGTTTGTTCAGCGACAATTTGTACAACCACTCCTTGCATGGTTCCATTTGTCTCCCGTGGCAGGCCATCGTGGTGTAAAAAGCACCCTGTTCCATCTCCAACACACCTATTGGTGGCCAATGCTCTTTACCTGTCTCTGATTGCCTATTAATTCATATCACTAGGGACCTCATCACAGACCTGTCCCTTTTGGAGGGTAAAACTACTGTATTGGTCATAGTGAATTTCCTCTTCAAAATTGCCAATTTTTGGCCTCTGTCTAAACTACCCTTTGCCAAGGGATTTGCCTGTATGTTCCTCAAGGAGATCATCCGCCTCCATGAAGTACCTCAGTGCATTATCTACTATAGGGGTCCCCAGTTCACCTTTTTTTTGGAAACACCTTTGTTCTCATCTGGATATCACCCTGAACCTCTCCTCTGCATACCAGTCCAATGGTCAGACAGAAAGAACCAACCAAGTGCTCAAACACTACAGCTGTACCTATGTATCTGAAGATCAGTCAGACTTAGCTAAACTGATTTGTTTGATACTCTCTGGTCTCCAGGTAGCTGATGTGGAAGTACAGAACATGAGAAATGGCAGGAGACTCACAGACTCCTCCAGGCCGCTAAAGCTAAACAGAAGAGAGCCTCTGATCTTCATCATCGTCCAGCTGCAGACTATCGATTCTGGCTGATTATGCTCTTCTAATCTTCACCACTATCAGTCCTCTAGAACCTTGGGTCCTAGATACATCGGCCCTTTCATAATAAAGGCCAAGATCAACAATGTCTCATACAGACTAGCTCTTCTTCCTTCCATGAAGATTTCTGATTCCTTTCATGTCTCTCAAATAAAACCAGTGGTGTCTATGTTCTATTCCACTATTCCTCCTCAAGCTCCTGCATTGGTCCAAGGTCAGGAATAATACACTGTGAAAAAGATCCTCGATTCTAGAATTCTAGCAGTATCTCATTGACTGGTCAAGGTACTGTCCTGAGGAGAGGTCCTGGGAATCCGTGGTCAACTTGCATGCCCTGGCCCTGTTGTGTGATTTCCATCGTCGACACCCTAATAAACCTTCTCCTAGGTGCTCTGGGTGTGGCCTTGTGAGGGGGGTACTGTCACCGACCTGCCTTCTGCTCCCTCTGTGTCTATCCGATTAATCCTCACACAGCCAACATTTTTGGTGTTCCACAACACCATTGTTTCCTCACTATGATTCCCATCATCTGTGTGTGCTGCCTTTTGTCCTGTGACTGTTCTATAACCGTATTTCTGTTTACTTCCTATCTTGGTGTCCTGAGAGTGGTAGGGGTGCAGCTAGCCTTTCCTTTTTGCAAAGGGTATTTTTGGTTTGAGAAGAAGACCTCCTCTCACCACTTAAAGGCCCAGGTTCGGGTTGTATCTGGCTCCTCTCAGTCACTATTTGAGTTCTGCAACGTGGTTCCATCCGCAAAGGTTACACATTGGCAGTGATTAACTGTCACTGCTATGCTCAGCCAGTGTTGCTGCAATGCCTCTATATCAAGGCATTCAGCAACACCAACATTTGCCTCCCCAGAGCAATCACAGGTGCCATTCCAATATGGGCAAGAGCTTTGGAAGTGCTCACTGATCACTTCCGTCACTCTGTTGTTGTTGCAAGACGGCTTCTAGAGGCAGTCATCAACACTACTGTAAAACAAAAAGGCTAAATTAGCCCTAGCTATAAAGTATTTTTAGAGAAAATAGTTAGTAAAAAAGCAATGTATTAGTTCCAGTTAATGCCCTATAACTTGCAAAATGACAAAAAATAATAATAAATGGTTTTTTTTTAATTAGCATTTGTATATGTGTAAAAGATTGTTCATGTAAAAGCTAGACTTTTTTTCAGTTTTTCATCATATTTTATTATTTTTTATATTAATATATATGATATGATCAAAATTAGGGTATCTAAAGAGGGCCTTTTTTATGCAGAAAAAAACAACATGTATTGTCTGTGTGTACGTTTAATAAGAAAGAGGAAAATTATAGAGAAACTAAAACAATACTAAAATTTTAAAACAGTCTGGTCACTAAGGGATTAATTCTTCAGCATCTACTTATCACATGGAGAAATAGCTATATATCAATGGATCCAGGCAAGGGTTCAACAGACCAAACAGATAGAAGAAGTGGTTAACTGGGTCAGATACTTTGCTCATCATCTCTGGCTCAAACCAGTACCAAATGCCTAGAACATAGTATGGAGTCCAACAAACAATAAATAATGATGCAAAGGCCACAGTCATCCTCAGTGTCTTCAGACGAGCCTGAGGAATGTTGTTCTTTGTCCGATTTAATTGTAGCTCTGATATAAAAACAAAGCAAGAAAAATAAACATATTTTTAATATAAACTGACAATTAGGAAGTTGTAATGGAAAAACTAAGAAAAACTGAAATCGAGATGTCTGTGAGGGAACCAAGATATATCAATTACGAAGATATGTGTTTATAATTGGCACCTTGATATGTCAGTTTTAACACCAACGTAATGCAACTAACAGAGTTCCAAAGACACCACATAGTGAGTGCCCAAATAGCAGGTGTTTTGGTGAAAAACACAAAATAAAGTTAATGTCTCAAAGTCATGGTAGCATAAACCATGGACAAACTGCAATGGCAAAGAGAAACCCTGGTTATTAGTTAAAGTTCACCAACTGGGACAGATATGGACTTAGCAGGAGAGTTGTTTAATGCTCCAGAAGTAAAACTTTAAAAAGGAACACAATAAATCAGCACCTCTGTAAAGCAACTTCAACCTGAAATTATAATAATGAGCTGGAATTTATAGCAGGGCTACTTTTGTAGAACAATGTCAAAAGGTCAACACAAAAATATGCATAGCCTCTTTGAAGGAGTATAAAACCTGGATACCTTAGGAATGGATAAAAATAGTAAAGTGGTCTGATAAGTAATATACTGCATCCTGATTGGTTTACATTTAGCGCTCAGAGTGAAAGTAGGTTTGCATCTCCTCCACTTCTCAAAGAACAGGAGGCTCTTTTTGAAGAATGGTACAATCATGTATATGTACATTTTTATTTAAATAATGGCCAGCAACTTGAAATTATTTATATCATAACTAGTTGGCTGTACTATGGCATTCTCAAAGTGTACCCGTATACTCACTTTTTCTGTCTCGATGTAGCACTTGTGTCATAGTAAGGATAATGATAGTGTTGCACACCAACATCAAGAGGAGAGGAATGATGAAAAGGCATCCAAAGGTAAATAGGTTATATACTGTCTGTTGCCACCACGTTGGGAAACTTCCATGCGTGACACATTGTGAGAAAGATCCCTCTACACTTGCGGTGTCTTCAATGGATATCACCCTGAAAATAAACAACTGAGTTTGGGAGTTATCAGGACGATAAACTGGCACTTGAGTAATTACTTATATAGTTACGTAGTAGTTTATATTAAAAAAAGACTTGCGTCCATCTTGTTCAACCTTTTTCCTATTCCACGTTTACCACTGTTGATCCAAAAGAACTTTCAGTGGGGAAAGAAAATTCCTTCTTGATTCCAAGTGGCAATCAGATTTTTTCTTGGATCAACAAACACTAAATAAATATTAATGCCTATTCTAACACGCATAGCCATCTATGCTCTGGCTCATTAAAAAAAATATATCCTGGCCCCTTTTGAAGACAACTAATGCATTTGCTCTTCAGGTAGTGAATTATTTTTATTGTCCTTACTGTAAAATATCCCTTCCGCTGTCGACTAAAACTCCTTTCTTCAAGTCTTAGCGGGTGACCTCTTGCCCTTTGTATTGTTCTATTAATGAACAGGTCTTTAGAAAGCCCTTTGTATGTGCCCTGTACAATTTTGTGTAACATAAATATACAATAACACATGAAAATTACTTTAACAGTAAATTTAATTAGCACCAAACAATGGATGAGTCACGAAGTAGAAGTGTGGATATCAGCATCAGCTTAAGAAGGGAAATCACACCTAAGCAGCACACAGGCTGTGTATGCACTACAGGAGGTAAACTATCAACCATTGTCCTTTACTCCCTTGTGACACATTGTAATCAAGCAGAATGGTCTCCTCTCATAATTAAGCATTGGACACAAAACAATATACAAAACTTAATATAAGTATATAACCACATTAAACATACAGTTATAGCACATAAGCCAGGGTGAGTCAGGATTACAGAGGGTACAATCTGGATGCATGCATAAGGGTTAACAGCATATACATTGTAAAGTCCGTACAAACTTACCCACTGTACCCACCTCCTTAAAAACAGGACCCCTTTTTAATGCCAGGGACCATAATCTATAGGGAGGAGGCGGGCCATTATTTCTCTCCAAGAACCCCAGCGACGGAGGGTTCCATCACAATTATCATATCCCCTCTAAGCCGTAGTTTCTCTAGCGTTTACCAATTTAACTTTTCCACCCTTTCTTCGTAACTAAATCTTTCCATGTCCCTTATTAGTTTTCTAGCCCTCCTCTGCACTTTCTCTAGTTCCATAATGTTTTTTCCTTAAAAGGCACCCAGAATTGAACCGCATATTCAAGGTGGGGTCTTACCATGGACCTGTAAAGAGGCAGATTATATCTTCCTCGTGTGAGTCAGTGGCCCTTGTAATACATCCAATATCTTACTGGCCTTTATAGTTGCCAGCTGACACTTTGCACAACTGCTAAGTCTATTGTCTACAACTTCTCCCAAATATTTTTCAACAGTAGATTTCCCCAAGGAAACACCATTTAAACTATATGTTGCATTTTTATTATTGTAACCAAAATGTTCCACTTGTCTACGTTAAATCTAATTTGCCATTTACCTGCCCAATTATCCAATTTGTCCAAATCCTGTTGCAGCAAAGATACATTTACTTTATACTGTATTGCCATACTAAATTTTGTGTCATCCAAGGAGAAATCTGAGGCCCTTTGGAGTCAAGAAGGAATTTCCCCCCTAGGAGGCAAAATTCTAAATAGCTTCAGCTATGTGTTTTGCCTTTCTTTTGGATCAAAAGCTGGAATAAAGGGTTGAACTTGATGGACTTTTTTTCAACCTAAATTACTATATTACTATGTTACTTGTCTGTTTACTTACTGTGACTAGCCATATATAGGACTTTCTATAGGAAACAAACCTATATTTTCCAAAGTCATAGTCGACCATTGCTTACTGAAAATAAGCAATGCAATTTCAAGGAATAGACAATTTTTCATATAAAGTACATGCCTCCCAAATGTCCTGGATCTGACAGGGGAGTGCCAATTTTGGACCCCTGTTCTGCCTCCCTGTTTTTTCTTACGGTGATACAATTTTCAGGGGTACTAGGGAGAAAAGCAAATTTATAAGCATGCAGAGAGCATCTTGAGGTGTGGCACATTCCCAGTATTGCATGACCATACCCATGAATTACATGATCCCTTGGCATCCATGATTTAGTTTGGGGGTACACACTGTGGGGGCACCAGCAGCACCCTGTTTTCAATGCAGCTTGACTTCAAACACAGGGTGTACAGTACAGGCACACTCAGGATGTCAGTCAGGATGTGTATGCTGGGAGGGCCAAGCCATTGATCCATTGTGTGTTTCCTAGGTTAATATTGTATCATGTCCTGCAAACTCCAGTCTCTCAGGAAGTGTTAAGAAATGTTATTATGTTACTGGTGTAATGTGTTAAATATCTAGCTACAGAGCTAGAAGCAGACCTCTTATGGAGATACCCAGTCAGGGTACCAGGGGGTTTCATCACAGAGTGTTGTTTGAGTTGTGTTTGTTTGACTACCTGATGAGAGGACTTGAATTTAAACAATATTTACTGATGGCTATAAGTTATCGATGTCGAGGCAATAGCCAGCACTGAAATTTGCTCTCTGGGGCACCCACGATCGCCCCACGGAGTGAACGTGGGCGCCATATTGACGGAGCAGCATGCTCCGGCAAAATGGCTATGCCCTCTTGTGGTCAGAGCTTCGGAAGTGAAAAAAATTCACTTCCGTTGCTCTGAATATGTTGCTTGACTGCCCCTAGAGGCAGTCAGCAACATTGCAATGAAAAAAAAAAGACTTAATTAGCTTAAAACTGGTATAATGGTTAGATTATCTTATAGGGTTAAAATTAAATTATGGTTAGCATCAGGGATAGGGTTCAAATTTAATTAGTAAATTAAAATATATTAAGGGATAGCATAAGGGTTAGCGTTGTGGTTAAATTTAGGGTTAGGGTTACATTTAGGGTTTGGGTTGGGGTCAAAAGGTCAGTATAGGAAATAAACAAAAAACACTACTTTTGGTTTTTGCCCCATAACTCACAAAAAAATGCAGAAAAACATGGAAACATGCATATTTCTGAACTCAGGACAACATTTAGAAACTAGACAGGGTCTTTTTTAATGATTGTATTTGTGTAAATTATATTTTAGGTCAAAGTTAGAAAAAGTGTTTTTTTATTTAATTTTCATCATATTATATGATTTATTTTTGTAGTAAATTATAAGATATGATGAACATAATGGTATCTAACCTTCTAAATCTCTTCTTATGACGATAAAAACAACATATAAATTACAGCTAAACACAAACACCCCAGAAAAACAGCCATTGTCACCAAGGGAAAGTCAAGGTCAAAATGTCTTGTCACTAATGGGTTACCCCTTTAACGCATTTGGACGTATATAAACGTCCTGAAAAGCATGGTCCTTAAGGACCATGAGGACGTATATATACGTCCTCCGTTTTCATGTAGTGTTGCGCTCCTTAGCGCAACACTACATGAATGCAGCTACTCTCAGAGGCTGCTTCGGATCCGAAGCAGCCTCTGAGAGGGCTTTCAGCCCCCCCTCACCCCCCGCGCGCATACGATCACCGCGAATGTGATCGTATGCGCATTAACACACATAGGCAGTGAAAGCTGATCACCGGTGATCGCGGGTGTGTGCTGTATCGGAGGAGCATGCTCCTCTGATACAGCATGCCCAGAGGAGAGCGACGGAAGAGAAAGAAAAAAAAATCTCTTCCGTCGCTCTGAAACCGCTACTTGACTGCCCCTACAGGCAGTTAAGTATATTACAGTTAAAAATAGAAAATGAATTAAATAAATAAATAAATTAAATAAATAAATGGAAAAAGTTAACCCTAGATCTACTGTACCTAGATCTAGGGTTAGGGTCATAAATAGGGTCATAATTAGGGTTACAGGGGGTTCGGCTGATTACAAGGGTTAGATTAAGGGGTGGGGGTAGTTTTAGGGTCAGGGTAAATTTAGAGTTGGGGTAAATTTAGGGTTGGGGTTAAAAAGTCACTGTAGAAGAAAATTATTAGAAAAGAAAAAAAACACTAATATTGTTTATTGCCCTATTACTTGAAATAAAACATAGACAAACAAGGAAACATTGGTATTACTAAACTCAGAACAAATATTATAAATATATAGACGGGTTCTTTTTAACCATTTGTAATTGTGTAAAAAAAAAATTAGGTCAAAGTTAGAAAAAGTGTTTTTTATTGCATTTTTTTCATCATATTTTATATTTTTTTAATAGTAAATGATATCATATGATGAAAATAATAGTATCAAATGAAAGCCCTATCCGTCCTTTAAAAAATTATATATAATTTGTGTGGGTTTACTGAACACAAAGAAAGAAATTCACAGTTCAGTAAACGTATGACAAAAATAATGGAATTCTGGTCTTCAAGGCACATCAAATGCAACATAGCACTCGGTCACTAAGGGGTTAAAGAAACATTTTTTTTCACCACAGTTGTCCTTTAAGCTTTTAAATCATTTTTAATGACAACCACATTTAGCAGAGGCATTATGAAACACAAATCTACAGTTTAGGATTTCTGTGGGAAAAGAAAGTCTGGCTCACATAGAAACATAGAATGTGTTGGCAGATAAGAACCATTTGGCCCATCTTGTCTGCCCAGACTCTGCTTGTCTGGTGTGTATAGATTTGTGTTTAATAATGTATCATCTAAGCCCTGGATTTAAAGAGGAGGTGTTTTCCCATCACCATCATAACTTATGTTGGGTGTGCTATTCGTACTGATCAAAGCCTCTAGCAGAAAGCCAGTATAAAAACATAGAATGAGTTGGCAGATAAGAACCATGTGGGCTCTAGTCTGACCAGTTTTCTAAGTCCCTAAGTTTATTAGTCCCTGGCCTTATAAATATCTAGGATTGTGCCTATCCGCCGCATTCCTAAGCTTCTTCACTGTGTTTACCTCTACCACTTCTGCTGGAAGGCTATTCTATACATCCACTATCCTCTGACTAAAATAATACCTACTGATATTATTGTCAAGTCTGAGGGGTAGATTGGCAAATAAAAGTAAATCAAAGCAATACATGCATTTCTCAATCATAGGTTTTATTAAATATGGAAAAAACAGTTTACATGTGAATTAATAATTACTAGTAAAACTTTTTTTCATGTAAGGTCATCTTATATTTACTGGGGGTCTCACAATACCTGTAGCCCAGGGATAAAAAGTGGCATAAGCGCTGAGAAAGAAGATTGTCTAAACCGGTAAAAAGTATACTATTTAATTTTAATCAATGGATAAACAGAAATAACAAAAACACATATTCATGTAAAGGTTACACTGGGTAGAATGTTATAGTAGAACCTTGTTGGGAAAAACTGGAGCCAGTGATGCAAACACCTTAAATACAAAAAGAAAAGAAAGAAAAGAATGGAAAGAGAGCTAGAGAAAAAGGGTATTGATGAGAGCCCTGGAAATAATGCAAATTGGTTTGGAGATAAAAAATACATATAAATAAATGATGGGAAAAATAAAATATATATCTATAAACTCACACATATATGGGAGATAAATAAAAGGGGAAATCAGACTAGTAAAATGTAGTTAAATGAATAGTAGGGGGAAGGGTTTCTTTCTTAAAATAACAGGAATTTCAAATGTGTAAAATGGTATGTGTCTTTAAAAGTTTTTTTTATTATTAATTTAAAAAAAATTCACAAACCAATTTCTATAACATATTTAGTGCTAGTGCTATAGGTTGTTATGGTTAGCCTTTCATTTATTATATATTTGCAAAAGATGGGTATAGTGCTTTCTGGGACTGTGAGCTTCTAATAGTCTTAACCCCTTGCCGACACGTTGCCGACATCCTGCGGTAAAATTAGCGGAATCACAACTCTAAAATCTTGATGCTTTAATGCCTCAAGGTATAAAGCATCACTGAATTTTGTCCCCGGGACACCCACGATCTCTCCACAGAGTGATTTGAGTGCACCGTATTTGAGCGCAGCATGCTCCTCCAATATGGCTCTGCCCTCTTGTGGGTAAAGTGTTGGAATTGAAAAAAAATGTAACTTCCGTCACTCTGATTCTGTTGTTTGACTGCCCCTAGAGGCAGTCAGCAACAATGCAATGTAAAAAAAAAAAGAGCTACAAATCTAGGGTTAGGGTTAGAATAATGGTTAGGGTGGCAATTAAATGAGATTTAGCATAAAGGTAAAGGTTCAAATTAAATTAAAATTAGAATAAATTAAGGGTTTAGTATAAGGGTTAGTGTTAGGGTTAAATTTATGGTTCAGGTTGGGGTAAATTAAACAAAACACTATTTTTGTTTTTTGCCCTATAATTGAGTGCTCTCATATATACAATCTACACTCAAATAGTAAGTACAGAAGATAACATATTAACACCTTTGTCTTTGTCTATTTATGTTTTGATCAAAGGGATGTACAACTGTTAATTTTCCTGTGTCCAAATATATGTACTAATTAGTTAAAATGTTTTGGTAAAATACGCTGTTACTTAAATGTTAGAAAACTATGTATCTCTGTACAAATGTATGCATTTGCATACGTGTACACATACATGCATAAATGTGTATAAATGTATATATGTGTGTGACATTATCATTTTCTGTTTGACCATACATTATTTTATTCAGTCCTTCATCTGACCTCACTAGTTAAGACTGTTAAAAGCGCACGGTCCCAGCAAGCACTATACTTCTCCTAATATTTAATAAATGAAAGACTAACCATCACAACCTCTAGCACTAGCACTAAATATTTTATAGAAATTGGTTTGTGATTTTTTTTTTTAAATTAATAAAAAAAACTTTTAACTACACTTTTCCATCATTTATTTACATGTATTTTTACCTACTAATTTGCATTTGAGGAAGCCTGATGGCAAAACACATCAGGGCTCCAGTTTTTACCAACAAGGTTCTAATAAAACATTCTAAAACAGTCTCTCTCTAGCAGAGAGATATTCGCTGGCCTGACCTGGAAGCCATACAAATCAGTCATTAACCAGTATAATTAATGTTACGCCAATGAGCATTCAATTACATTTCAAATATTGAGGGTTGTTCCTGAACATGATTGTCTATTTTTCTAAAACGTTAAAGGACAACTAAACTTTTTGTCTCAGTGTTTTTCAACAAACAGTCAATAATTAAATGAGGTTTCAGAGGTGAAGGAAGCTTTTCGTGTTCTTGCCAATGAGATACGGCAGGTTGTGTCCACACTGTCCTTTTCTGAAGTTGTGCCTGTGCATAACATTCAGAATGATAGACGGATGCGTATTAGGGACTTCAACTTGTGGCTTGGAGAATGGTGTCGGGAGCAAGGATTTGGCTTTGTTTCTCATGGAAGTTCACTATGGGATAGAAAGGAACTGTACAAAAAAGATGGTTTGCATCTTTCTCAAAAGGGAACGAATGTTCTCAGTGAGCAGTTCAGAGGTTTTGCTAGGAGGTTTTTAAACTAAAAGAGGGGGGCAAAATGGCGATAAAACATCAATCCAATTGCCCTCCAAAAAAGGGACAGAAGTTACCTGTAGTCAGTGTGCTGAAAAATGATACGCTTAGGGTCATGTCTACAAATGCTCGCAGTTTAGGGAATAAGATCCATGAACTTGTGGCAATATTGGCAACTGAGAATGTAGATTTAGTGGCTGTTACTGAGACATGGTATAATGAAAAACATGACTGGGACATATCAATATCAGACTGGGATGATCATCATGGGTGACTTTAATCTTCCTGATGTGAACTGGAAATACAAAACAGCTACTTGCGCCAGGAGTACGCATATCCTAAACTCCCTACTGGGATTATCTCTAAAACAAGTAGTGGAGGAGCCAACTCGAAAGCAGACCATACTAGACTTAGTGTTCACAAATGGAGATTTGTTATCAGATATTACTGTAGGTGAAAGTTTAGGATCTAGTGATCACCAGACAGTGTGGTTTAATATAAGAACAGTGACGCAGTCACACAAAAACAAAAGTTTTAGATTAGGTGTGAAGGAGTCATTATCAGACTGGAGCAATTTAAATGGAGTCCAGGAGAAATGGGATTGTCTAAAAGTTACACTACTGAAGGCAACAGAAAATTGCATAAGGCTTGTCAGTAAGAGCAAAAAATTGAAGAAACCACTGTGGTACTCTGCAGAGGTGGCTAAAATAGTAAAAAATAAAAAGCTAGCATTTAGTAATTATAAAAATACTCAGAGTGAGGAAGATAGAAAAATCTATAAGAGTAGGCAGAAAGAGTCACAGCAAGCTATAAGAGCTTCCAAAGCACACACAGAAGAGACTATAGCCCAGTCAGTGAAAAAGGGGGATAAAACATTTTTTAGATACATAAACGAGAAAAGGAAAGTAAAACAAGGATTAGTTAGATTAAAAACAAAAGAAGGATGCTATGTAGAAGAGGATAAAGGCTTAGCAGACTGCCTTAATGAATATTTTTGTTCAGTTTTTACAAATGAAAATGAGGGTAAGGGACCTAATTTAGGGAAAAAGACTACTGAGTCTTTTGATGCATGTAAGTTTACAGAGCAAGAGGTTTTACTTCAGCTGTCTAAAGTAAAGACAAATAAGTCGATGGGACCTGATGGGATACATCCAAAGTTATTAAAAGAACTTAGTGGTGTACTAGCAAAACCGTTAACAGATTTATTTAACCAATCATTGTTAACGGGAGTAGTTCCAGAAGATTGGAAATTAGCTAATGTTGTGCCCATTCACAAGAAAGGTAGTAGGGAGGAGGCGGGCAACTATAGACCAGTAAGTCTTACTTCAGTAGTGGGGAAAATAATGGAAACCTTGTTAAAGAATAGGATTTTTGAACATCTAAAGTCGTTTGGATTTCAAGATCAGAGACAGCATGGGTTTACTTCAGGGAGATCATGCCAAACTAATCTTATTGATTTTTTTGATTGGGTAACTAAAATAATAGATCAGGGTGATGCAGTAGACATTGCTTACCTAGATTTCAGTAAGGCTTTTGACACTGTCGCACATAGAAGGCTTATCAATAAACTGAAATCTTTGAGTTTGGATTTGAATATTGTTGAATGGATTAGACCATGGCTGAGTGACAGGCAACAAAGGGTTGTAGTCAATGGGGTATATTCGATGCAAGGTCTTGTTACTAGTGGGGTACCTCAGGGATCTGTTCTTGGACCCATTCTCTTTAATATTTTTATTAGCGATATTGCAGAAGGTCTTGTTGGCAAAGTATGTCTTTTTGCTGATGATACAAAGATTTGCAGCAGGGTTGATATTCATGGAGGGATAAGTCAAATGGCAAATGATTTAGCTAAACTAGAAAAATGGTTAGAGCAGTGGCAACTGACATTTAATGTGGACAAGTGCAAGATTATGCACCTTGGGCGTAAAAACCCAGAAGCAGAATATAGACTATTTGGTACAGTCCTAACCTCAACATCTGAGGAAAGGGATTTAGGAGTAATAATTTCAGAGGACTTGAAGGTAGGTAGGCAATGCAATAGAGCAGCAGGAAATGCTAGCAGAATGCTTGGTTGCATAGGGAGAGGTATTAGCAGTAGGAAGAGGGAAGTGCTCATGCCATTGTACAGAGCACTGGTGAGACCTCACTTGGAGTATTGTACGCAGTACTGGAGACGTATCTCCAGAAGGATATTGATACTTTGGAGAGAGTTCAGAGAAGGACTACTAAACTGGTTCATGGGTTGAAGGATAAAACTTACCAGGAAAGGTTAAAGCATCTTAACATGTATAGCTTGGAGGAAAGACGTAACAGGTGGGATATGATAGAAACATTTATATACATAAAGGGAATCAACACAGTAAAGGAAGAGAGTATATTTAAAAGAAGAAAAACTACCACAACTAGAGTACATAGTCTTAAATTACAGGGGCAACGATTTAAAAGTAATATCAGGAAGTATTACTTTACTGAGAGGGTAGTGGATGTATGGAATAGCCTGCCAGCAGAAGTGGTAGAGGTAAACACAGTCAAGGATTTTAAGCATGCGTGGGATAGACACAAGGCTATCCTAGCTATAAGACCTGGAACGGGGGACTAATAAAAGTACTCAAAAAAAAAAAAATTGGGCAGACTAGATGGACCGAATGGTTCTTATCTGCCGACACATTCTATGTTTCTATGTTTCTATTTTTCTAAATGTATTTTTGTGTGTGTGTGTGTGTTTGTGGAGGGGCGGGGGGGGGGGGGGCTTGCTTTAATCTTTTTAATGATTAAAAAAGTCCCCAGACCCTCCAACTTTCATTTCTCTGTCAGCGACACAAATGAACCAAGGGGCCCAAAGTGACATCCAAATTGCATTTCTGACACAGCCTGTGTCGGGAATACAATTTTGGACGATGCCCGAATTTTGTCCAATCGATGCTTTTAAACAAAAGCAGAATCAGTGGTAACTACATTTCCCATGACTCGTGCAGTGGAAGAAGCCAAAATCGCGCATGCATGATTGCACGCAATTCGGCAGTCAGGTATCTTCCTAATTGCATTGCCAACACAATTCATAGAGACCCTAGCAGGTGCTGGGGACTCTGTGAATAAAATAAAGTAAAAAGTAAGTCCCACCCCCCAAAAAAATAAGGTCACAAGTTAATTATTGACTCAATGTTGAAAAACACATAGTCAAAAAAAAAAAGTTGTAAACTGCAAAACAAACCCATATGAGTTTACATAAATTTAATGCAATATTTCCTAACTTCCGATAAGCGCACTGATATACATTTTGTTACATATTTACCTGTGGAGCTGCAAAGAGTACGCTGAGAATCCATACTAAACCCAACATGTACTTTCCAAAACTGGAGTTCCTTTTCATCATCAGAGGCATGGTAACAGCTATGCACCGATCGAGGCTGAGAACTACTACATTGAAAGCAGCAGCATACATGGAGAAGAGTTTGAAGAAACTGAGGACCTTGCATAGAATGTTCCCAGCATGCCACTGCACTGTAAGGTTCCAAGCACCGTCAAGTGGCATAATCACCAGGGTCTCCAGTAAATTAGCCAATATTAAATTCTTCAGTAGTACTGTCATCCGTGATTGTTTCTTGCCATTTTTTCTTTTTTGGCTCCTGCATTGCTTAACCAAGAAAGACCCATTTAAAATAAGAGAAGTAAAAAACAACAAGAAAGTAATGCTTGCTCTTATCTTGCCAGAAATAGTTAGGGATGGGATGTCAGAAGCTTCTCTGGTGAAAACTAGACTGTTGTTAGAAAATAAACAACAATTAGTGGCTAATTGCACTAAACCATCCATTTGCATGGTCATTTCAATAGTGGATCCTTTCAGCATGAGCTAAATAATACTGGATGAAGTGAAAGAAATGTAGCTTTCAAGCATCACGTCCTTCTTACGTCAGTCATGTGTCTCTGAGCATAATGTAAGTTGTATTCAAATGATATGAATAATCTGATGTCAGGGTGACTTTTCCATGTTCATGATGGATTATATGAAACGAGGCTCATGGTCAAAAGTAATCTGTGTACTGAGCTCAGGTTCACAGACACGATTCAGTGTTAGTGGAGTACCATTGTACCACAGTGGAACATTGCTAGTACACAGTGTTCAATGAGATAAAGGCAATGTCACACTCAATATCATTGCACATGAATGGCAAAAAAAAATAAACCAAGGTTTGAATAAATTGTTGCAGGAATATTAAGTTACTATTAGTTTATCAGCTAAGTGTTATTTAAAAACTTGTAATTGATATTCTACAGATGGTATTGGTCCAAAGTCACAACCTCTCAATTGCTGCTGCGTTCAACGAATTGTTGGTGAAATACAATGCACTTTTGTGTTTCTGCATTGTTAAAGGGACTGTATCACCTAAACATTGCTTATTCTGTGATTGTAGAGAAGAAAAAATGATTGAAAAGGATCTATATACTGTGTTAGCAGAATTGCAAGCAAGGAGAAAACATTTTTTCAAATGTGTCTGTGGAGTCTCTTGCTCATGGCATCACATATGGTTTGATATGCAATCTTACACATGACCCATTGACAACCATTTCATTTGCATATCAAACCACAGGTGATGTCATAAGTCAGGCACTCCACAGAATTAAAATGCATGTTGGGTTGTAACGCCCTGATGTGGGGGTCCAGTGGAAAGGAGCCCAATATGCAGAATAACAATAAACAAACAGAAGTACTCACAGGAGATGAACGGTAGTGCACTCTTAATGGTTAGGAACAGAATTGAGTATGCAGGGGTAAACTGCAGTTGAAGAGTAGTCACAGACAATACAAGGTCACAAGGACAGGGGGCAGACAAAACGTAGTAATAAGGCAATCAAAGGTCACAATGGTATGAGGCAGGCAAAAGGGGTGGTAACTAGGCAGTCCGGGCCACAGTGGTAGGAGGCTGGCTAAAGGAGTGGTTAAAAGGCAGTCCGGGTCGCAATGGTAGGAGGCTGGTAAAAGGAGAGGTCACAAGAAATCCGGGTCGGAAGAGGGGAGCTCAGCAGGAGGACAAACAGGGAGCAATGAACAGGACAAGTGATCAGTAGCAGGACTGATCAATAACTGACAACAGGCATTAGGGCAGTCTGGGTCTTATTATAGGGGCTGTCCAGCGTGACATCTTGCAAGACATCACAGGCCACTCCCCCCAGGCACACACACCTCACTATATCCAGAGAAGGGGGCGTCAACATCATGGTCATGGGCCCCGCCCCCTCTGCTGACCTCTGCACCAACCCACCATTGCCATCTCCCTATCCTCGTGAGGACACAAGGAGTGAAGACACTGATGGCAAGAAGCTCAATGGACGCAACCGCTGGAAGGGACAGGACCCAGCAGCATGTCCACGCCCCCTGCTGTAGCGGGAGATGGAGGATGAGGTCTGCAAATGTGAGGTACGGGCCTGACAGGACCCCCTCCCCAGATGGACCCTTCGGGTACCCTCAGGGCCCGGATGACCAGGGTGATGGAGGTGGAAGGCACGTATTTTGGCAGGGGCATGGAGTTTTCATGCTGGTTCCCTGGAACGTTCAGAGTCACCATATCCTTTCCAGTGGATCAGGTACTCTAGACCACCTCTTCACATTCTGGAGTCCAGAATTGTCTGGACCTAATACTCCTCCTCACCATCGACCAGAGCAGGAGCAGATGGCTCGGTGTCCTTCTGGTTATGGGTATCCCATTGGTATTGTTTTACAAGGGAGACGTGGAAGAATAAGATAGGTATCTGGTAAAAGAAGATGAACTGCTGAAGTTGCTATTAAATGAAGAATTGGAAAGGGACCTATGAATCGAGTACCCAGTTTCTTGGATGGACAAGACAGACGTAGATGAGATGTGGAAAGCCAAACCTTGTCACCTGGTACATAACGAGGAGCTGGGATGTGACATGATCACTCCGATAGCTGTTTCTGAGGCATCCACCTCGAGAACGTATGGAAGTAATGGGTCTGGGAACACAAGAATTGGAGCTGTAGGGAAAATCTTCTTTAAGCTGTCAACCCTCTTGTGTTTGTGAGGACCAGATAAACCATTGATCTTTTTTGGTTAATGCTGTGAGAGGTTGGACTACTTTGGAAAAATCTTGAGTGAACTTGCGATAAAAGTTTGCAAAACCCAGGAGTGCTGGACGTCTTTCTTGTTGGTCGGGCAAGGCCATTGGGTGATAGCTGTAATTTTCTTCTCATCCATTTGTAGGCCTTGTGGAGTTAACAGGAAATCAAAAAATTCCACAGTAGTGGACTCACATGTGCATTTCTCCAGTTTAGCATACAGGTTTTGCTCTCTGAGGCAGGTAAGTACCTTGTGCATATGTGTCCAATGTTCCTCCAGTGAAGGAGAAAAACCAGGATATCATCGAGGTATACTATCATGTAGACATCGAGATAGTCACGGAAAATATTGTTCAGGAAGTGCTGGAATGTAGCAGGGGCATTGCAGAGACCAAAGGGCATTACTGTATACTCGTAGTGTCCATAACGAGAACGAAATGCAGTTTTCCATTCATCTTCCTCATGGACTCTAACCAGATTATAAGCCCCACAAAGGTCTATCTTGGAATGCACATTAAGGTGTCTGAAAGACCCAGACCCAAGGGCTTTTATAAAAGCCATACCCTTTGTATAGTGTACCCTATGTATTAACAGCACATTTTTTCTTGTCTGTGCATTTTTAGGGGTTCATTTTTTTGTATAGTACTACAAAAGCTCTTATAAGAGCTATTAACCTCTTCCTTGCTCTACATGTAATTTCCAAGTTGGAAAATCCAAAACGTGCAGCTCTTAAATGTGGCCTTTTAACCCCCAAACAAGCTGACAAACCTATGCATGGGTGGTAGCCCTGTACTCGGGAGATGTTGCTGAACACATAATGGGGTGTTGTTTGGCAGTGATACATATCAAAATCTGTGACTTTATGTCCAAATTACAATGTATGTGGTAAAAAACCACAATAAAATTTACTACCACAAACTTTGACAAAGGATGGTGGTAGAATTGGCACATGGATAGTGTTAAAATACCACCATTTGAAATCGCCTAGGGTGTCTACTTTTAAGAAAATACACCTTGAAATCTGCATCTCATTACACCTTGAAATCCACATCTCATTACACTTGAAAATCCGTATCTCATTACACCTTCAAATCTGCATCTCATTACATGTGCAAATCCGCATCTCATTACACCTTCAAATCCTCATCTCATTACATGTGCAAACCCGCATCTCATTACACATGCAAATCTGCATCTCATTACACCTTCAAATCCGCATCTCATTACATCTTTTTTTTTTTTACACATTTCATTATGCCTGTTTTTAGCATTTTTTTTTCTTTGTTTCCGTGAGTTATAGAGCTAGGCCCACATGTGGGTCCCTTCTAGTTTCAAATTCATATGTCATTTTTGTGCATCTTAGTATACCTGTAATTGTTTTATTTTAATTTGATTACATGTGAAATTTTGCATCTCCGTACATTCGCATCTCATTACATGTTTAATTTAGCATTTCATTCACATCTCATTACATGTTTAAATGTGCATTTCATTAAATGTGAAATTTTAGATCTCATTACATGATTAAATTCACATCTCATTACATGTGAAATTTTGCATCTCATTACATGTTTAAATTTGCATCTCATTACATATTTAAATTTGCATCTCATTACATTTGAAACTCATTACAGGTTAAAATGTGCATCTCATTACCTTTGCATTTCATTACATGTGGAATTTTGCATCTTATTACCTTTGCATCTCATTACATGGGAAATGTTGCATCTCATTACATGGGAAATTTCGCTTGTCATTTCATTTGCTTCTCATAACATGTGTAAATTTGTATCTCATTACATTTACATCTCATTACATGTTTACATTTGAATCTCATTACATTTGCATCTAATTACATGTTTACATTTGTGTCTTCACGGTCTATGTTTTGATTTTTGTCTCTGAGTTTTTAGATTATACTGAGCGCTGTGTCTCTTTGTCAGAGAAAGAATGTCAGTTGGTTTTTGGTCATTTTTATGGTTGGTGCCAAATTCAGGTATCGTTTGTATTGTATGATAGCAGTAATCCCCTTAAGTTCCTTACCATTCAGTATTGGATGTAAAAATGAATCCTGTTAGAGTTCTATTGTTTAATCGGGTTTATCAAGATGTTCAACTGTATATATTCTATGTATTGTGAATTAATAAATGTTCTTCTGATTTTACCCAATACGAACAGTCTCGTCTGCTATGTTTAGGGATTGTTAAGCACGGGGGTGAGTGATTATAGCCCGCTTGGGAGTTGGTTCATGCACAGGACCTGAGGAACAGGAACTATGTACCAATGGTATAGAATTTTACAATATACCTCTTGAAGTGTTACACAGTGTATAGCTGCTAAATTTAAATCAACAGCTTTATACCAGGATTCTTTAGGATATGATTTTTTAAAGTTTATTTCCTATTTAAGGGTGGGTACGGGAATTGAAATGTCCTGGTATGAATCGAGAAAATTAATTAGCTCCGATATTAATTTATTTTCATCTCCTCCAGATATGAAATTGTCTAATACAGTTTGGGGAGCTAACGTACACTTTCTCATAAAACCTTGAATTCTGATAAATGTGAATCTCTCTGAATTTGGACGCCCATATTTATCCTGTATCATCTGGAATGACATTATTTCTTCCATATCCAGGATATCAGATATTAGACCTATTCCTCTAGTGATCCAGTTCAGGAGATTCACATCCGGGACGTAAAATGAAAGGGTTTCTACATATTGTTTAAAATATACTCAAGTATAGGAGAGGCTACTGCAGTGTTCTTAAATACAGAGGGTCCAATCCAATAGAGAAGGAAAAGCTTTAAATTATTCATTTGAGCAGTTTTCAATTGTAACCATCTAGGATTATCCTTCTTTTTTAGTGTTCCACTCCAAAGTGTGGACAGACATAGAGACTTCATGTAACTTATGGAGATTTGGGAGTACTAGACCTGCTTGTTTGTTACTCCTAATGATATAACATATACCACACAGAGTGGCAACCTTTACCTTATTGTCCCCAGATTGGTACCTTCCCAAGCCTAGCCATAGACCGGTACCTGCCCGAGTCTGGCTATTGTCTGGTACCTGCTACATTCCGGATCCTGCCTTGTTCCAGAGTAGTCCCTACCTGTGAGTGCTCTGTGATATATTACCAGGGAATCTGTATGTGTGATAACTTCTATTCCTTAAAGAAGTTATCCAGCAAAGCAGTAGAGCTGGTCACGTCCGGAGGTTGCTCATGTAATTGTAGGCTATGTCTGCTCTTTTGCCCTGTATGAATCCTTATATTAGCTCAGCCCTGTCTCAGTTAAGCCCTGCTATAGTTACTGTCCTGTTATAGTTTCTGTCTTAACACTCCTTGAATTTATCCTAACCAGAAGTTATTTTTGGTATAAAAATAAGATATATCATCAAGTTACCAGAACAGCACAAGTTGTGCCCTACTTATGCCAATTTGTTCCTGGGTAAATGGGAGGAAGACATAAAAAGTCATATCAGCTAAAATCATTCCTTAAAGATTTACATACTTGGAAAGGTACATAGATGACATTCTGCTAATCTGGAAGAACTTTTTAGGGAATTTGTAGTAGCCCTTGAAGTAGGCCTTAATAACCTTGGCTTACACCTCCCATATGAGATTTAAACACACACTTAATTTCCTTAATTGAAGTATATTCCTTAATGGGGAAGGCCAGCTGTCCAGTACAGTCTACCGTAAACCAATCTCTACCAATAATTTACTCAGGTGGGACAGTTTTAATCCCACTTCATTAAAGAGGGGAATACCTACTGGACAGTACCTGAGATTGAGAAGGAACTGCTCATGTGATGATGAGTTTATTAAACAGGCTAAGGACTAGAAACAGAGCTTTAAGGATAGGTGGTACCCTAACAGAATACTGAAACAGGTCTATAAGCGAGCCCTTTAGTCAGACAGACAATTGATGCTATCAGTACCTAAGGAGAAGTGTGAACCACAACTAATCAGATATATATGGACATTCGATAGGGACATGGTTACAACCAACGAAAGGTACTTATAGGTGTAGTAACTGTAAGGTCAGTAAATTTGTGTTTCCTACAAGATCCATCAGAGATAAAAACAATACAGTCATACCTTTAAAATCTTTCATGAATTGCAAAACAACAGACATAGTTTATATGATAGACTGTATGTGTGGTAAACAATACATTGGAAAAAACTTTTTTTTCCCCAAAAGGAATCCTTTTGGATTTATAGAATAAACACTCCGTCCCAAAATTGTCTGAATGAAAGTTTTTCCTTCTCCCCCTTTTATAGAATGACATCTTTTATATTCACATTTAACTAGCATTACTACCTTTTATGCCATGTGATTTATCAGTAACTTCACTTATCATTCTTGCCAATATTTATGTTTTTACATTAGTTCTAATTTTCTTATAATTTTACACTCGACATAGACAATTTAATTTATTGATTTATTCAACTTATGACATTGTTATATAATTCTTAACAATGCCCTTTACCAAAATTATTTATCCCTGTAATTACTTATCTGCCTAACCTGTAATGTAATGTTACTTTGGACACTCTCCTAAATTGACATTGTACTAATCGATAATGACGTTTTGGGCACACCTCTAAGTTGGTGACGGACCTATCAAAATTCGGCTTCTAGACATGCCCACTATGTCCGAATCTGTTATAATTAGTGTTGAGCGAACCCGAACCGCACTGTTCGGGTTCGTACTGAACATTACAGTGTCTGTGCCACGAACCTGAACCCGGACATTTCACTGTATGTTCGGGTTGGAGTTCGAGGTTCGGCTATAAACCGAAAGTCTTTGTCACCTACCTTGTTTCACCTCCTGATCCGCCGCCATCGCGGATCAGGAGGACGCCATCCCGTCGGCTGGGGCTCAGAGTGAGAGCCCCAGCATCCCTTGATGCTGAGACGCACGTCCAGTAAGACGCGCGCTCAGTGACGTCACGCACCCGTTCGCGCATGCGCGAACGGGTGTTTAATGAATATTCATGAGCCCACTTAAAGGGCTATTTATTAAATTAACCCCTCCCTTGCCAATTGATCAGAGGTGTGTCCTGATCAATTGGTAGTGTATTTAAACGGTCATTTCACAGGTTACCTTTGCCTGTGATAGTGCCTTGAGTATCTCACTAGCGTTTTGACTCCTGATTGACTCCGTTTATCTGTTGCTGACCCGGTCCGTCCCTATATACTCCATCCGTTTGTTCCTGCATTCCTGATTATTCTGTGTATGACCCTGCTGTTCCTGACTATTCTCCGTCCGCCGCCTGCCTCGATTTCTGCTAGTGACCTGTTTATCCGTATCTCTCCTGTCCGTGACCCGGCCTGTCTCCTGTATTCCTGCACGATCCTATACGGGCTCCACTTGCTGAGTATCCGGTAGTAAGTGTTCCAGCAAAATCCTTGGTGACATACCACCGGCGGCTCAACCAAGGGTGTGTAGTCATTAAGGTGAAGACCAATACTTGCTACCTACGGTACTTAGTGAGTGTCCCTATAGCCTCATCTACACTTGTGGTCCATCTCCTGAACACGACCGTTACAGTCTTTAAACCGAAAGTCATTCGGTTTGTAGACTTTCGGTTTATAGAAAGCCAATAGTATTACATGTATTCCATAAGCCGAAAGTCTATAAACCGAAAAAACATGCGGTTTATAGACTTTCTTTTTATAGAATAGCAATAGCATTAAATGAATTCTATAAAACGAAAGTCTATAAACAGAATGTCTTTCGGTTTATAGACTTTCGGTTTATGGAATACATGTAATGCTATTGCTATTCTATAAACTGAAATAGAGTCCCCATTCATAAGAATAGGTCAATTGACCTATTCTTATGAATGGGGACTCTATTTCGGTTTATAGAATAGCAATAGCATTACATGTATTACATCTGAGAGTCAAATACTGTGCTTACAGCGCACTTTGAAAAATTCTAATAGTTTTGGGTGGTAAATAGTACATTTGCGTCTTGCGGTGCACTTCATATCTGAGAGTCAAATAGAACCGTCAAATACTGTTCTTACAGCGCACTTTGAAAAATTCTAATAGTTTTGGGTGCTAAATAGAACAGTATTTTTAATTTGTATGTATTTTATGTTTTTTGAAGTTATTTCCCTATCCATATTTGCTTGCAGGGCACTTGTCCTACTCTTATCCACATTTTAATTCATTTTGCAGCCCTCTAGCCCTTTCCAGGACTTTTTTAGAGGCATTTTAGTTGGCAAAAGTTCTTGTCCCCATTGACTTCAATGGGGTTCGGGGTCAAGTTCGGGGTCAAATTGGAGCACGGACCCAGACTTTTTTCCGAAGTTCGGTCGAACCTCTCGAACCCGAACATCCAGGTGTCTGCTCAACTCTAATTATGAGTCTTATTCTAATGTTGCATGATAAGTATATTTACTCTAATTTGAAATTGTATTAACACTACTATACATTTCAACGTATATATTTTCTTACATTATACTAACAATCCAGGTAAAGCTATAAATCATGGCATCATCTCATTTAAATTAAACACATCCATCACTTTTAATTGGCTAAAAGTTACAGAGAACAGGATGCAACTCTGAAATAATGTTTGGTTGATAAATGGAGATTTGAGATGTAGAGGGAAAGAGACCAGAGGAGTAACTCATCCTGGAAGCAGGAGTAGAGCTGCCACACACTAGTGGGTTGTGAGATGGGAATGTTTTAGAAAAGGGCTGAGTCTCTCTCCTTCTGGGGAAAACTCAGGAATATGATGCTTTTAATAGCACATGTTCACTATAACAAAGAAATCTCCATACATAATGGGTAACTCCCATCATACCATTCTTTAATGGTAGGAGTCTCAACTGCATATCAACCTCTTCTGGTAATATATAAATGTGGTATTTTGTTTCTAGCATAATCTAATTTTTATTGATGTAATTAGCATATATATTTGGGTAAATTAAACTTCATTTCCACAATTTTAGCCTGGTGCTTATCTGTCATCCTTTCTGCAGAAGGAAGCCAGAGGAATATCCTACAGATATTGCCAAGAATAATAAATTCGTATAATCTAGCTATTCACCCAAATATGCAATATCTAATCTCCAGAGATTATCTAGATTCTTATTCTTAAAGTCTAAGCACTGTCATTTACCGGACAGATTAAGAAATAGCCACCTTGAGTAGTTATATGATTTAGGAATATTACCTTACCCAAGCAGAGTATATGCTGGTAGTTTGTAGGTAATAATGGTATACTATCATTAACTATGTTAACTACTAATCATTATCAATGTAGGCTAGATTGTAAGATTGCGAGCAGGGCTCTCTACCTCACGTACCAGTCTGTTCTAGTTTGTCTAACTTAGTATGTAGTTCCCTTCTAAGCTCTGTATCAAGCGCTATGTAAATTGTTGGCGCTAAATAAATAAATGTTAATGTAATCTAAATAAAATGCATGGCCATCTTGTGGTCAAAAACGTAACTGCATAGTTGATTATACTATATGCATTTTGATACAACTACAGAGATGCACAATTCATGTTTTATCTTATTTACATCGGTTATAAGTCATGCATGTGAATTATGATTAACATCTATTGATATTGTATTTTGTTGTTACACTATTTTTATTATCTTTTGATCTTTATTTTATTTTTGCATTTTATTTACTTTTGTAAAGACATCATCCAAACTTTCTATACACATTACAAATTCTTTATTTGGGTATTTTTGGTCGGACCCATATATACGAATCATATAAATTTTTCATATTTTTGGTGATTCATAATTAAGAACCCCTTATTTATATTTTTATGGTTATATAATATCCGACAGGTGTTTTTTCCGTTTGATAATTATACTGTAGTTTGCAATACGCGTTACACAGTAGAAAATGAAACAATCCTTAAATAGACAGTTAAAATGGTGGGAGTGAGAAAAGCATTTGGGGATGGACCACAATTGCTTTCCTAAAAAGATGAAAGCATATCTGGCACTCAGCTACTAGCACTTAAATAATTAGTTCAGAAAGTAATGAAGTCATTCCACATATCTGGTGGAAATCCAGTTTGTGATAGGGATTGAGGATTATAATTATTTTTCTTGAACAAGGAACTCCCTACCCATTGTACAGACAAACCCATTCTCGGTGGCAAGAAAAAGTAAGTGAACCCTTTAGAACTACCTGTTTTTCAGCATTAATTGGTCATAAAATGTGTCACAAGTCTAGACAAACACAATTGGATTATGTATCAAAACTCCAGCACTGAAAAATGTCAGGAGATTTATAAAAAGGTGCAATTGCTGTTTGTTAGGCATAACAGCTATTGCACTTTTTTCTAAAACTACTGACACTTTACAGTGCAGGAAAGGGACCTAGCAGAGGTTCCCCAACACAAGTCAGGTGCTTTTCAGCACCTGAATTTATAAACATATGCTGCGCTTGCGCCGGAAGGAACCTAAATCTAAACATCCGTCGTAATTGGCACATGCACTACTATTTGCCACAATCTGCATGCGCACCATGTTTGTGTTTATGGAACATATCCATTAAACATTCACAGGGATGTTGGGAATAGTAAGTGAACCCCTGGATTTAATAACTGGTTGAACCTCCTTTGGGGGAATTTTTCCATACAGAACTGCTTAAGCTCAGCCATATTCTTAGGATGTCGGGTGGGAATAGCTTTCTTGAGATCATTCCACAGAATGTTTATTGGGTTAATGTCTGGGCTTTGAAAGGCAGACTTTAAACTATTCTGTAATCGGGATACTATTGATATTTAGTTTCATTATCCTGCTGTATGACCCAACTTCTACTTCAGCTTGCAGACAGCCACTTCAACATTATCATGTGCTTCACAGTAGGGATGATGTTTTCATGTTCGTATGCATTGTCCTTTTTACACGAGACGTAGTGCTATGTGTTGTTCCTGAACAATTCAACCTTAGTTTCATCTGTCCAAAACACATCATTCCAGTTGTGGAGTGTCAAGGTGGAAAACTTAAGGTTTGAAGCAATATAATTTTTTGGAGAGCAGCGACTTCTTCCATGGTGTCTCTTGTTCAATAGTTTGTGTATGGTAGACTCATGAACAGAGATCCGGTTCCAATGATTCCTTCAAGATTTTTACTGTTACTCTAGGATTCTTCTTTACATCACTAAGCATTCTGCATTTGGCACTTGTAGCCACAGTACTAAATCATCAGTTTGTATAACTGTGGACTGATTAGTATTGTGAAAGAGTCTATGGGAGTATTGTAACTGGAAGGTATTTAGGACCCAGAATCCACTATTGCCTATACCCCTTCACCTGCCCTAATTAGCAGCTGCTAATACTTTGACTAGCAGACCTAAGAGCTGAGGGGCAGAATGAAGTTTGAACTGCTGGGAACATGAGTGCAGGTGAAACTGAGGTGCTTTTAGCAGGTTGGTTGAAACAATTACAATTTTTATTTAGTAATTTACTTTGCATTATAATATAGACGGATCTACTGCATGTTTAATCAGCGTTCAGAAAGAGCTAGGCTTTTGTTTTCATTTATGTTTTGAACTATGTGGAAACCTAACTTTTGTTTGTAATACTTATTTTATTATTTCATAGATTTATCATATTATTTCATAGATTTATCATTTTTTTCATCATTTTGTTTTATTTAATATTTTGTAATCAATTTTTCTCAGTATTTTATGTACATATGGTAAACATTACACAAGTATGGGTAAAAAGAGCAGTGTATGTCATCCAATAATCACAACATCTCAATGATACATCCTTTGAACTAAAGAAACATAATTCACATCAAGTCAAATATCTTGTTAAGCTATAAAAAAAAAAAAGGTCTATCAGCACTCTTCAAACAGTACTGAGTGTAGGTCTCCACCTGGTCCCATACAATAACTCAAAAAATAAAAACCATAAAACACAAGTGGGGTGTTTATTTTTACCAAAGTTGCAACGTTTCAACCTTATGGGCTTAGTCACTGCTTGGTTTGACATAGGCCTGATAGGGTTAAAATGTTGCCACTTTGATGAAAATAAAAACCCCACTTGACTGAGTGCCAAACCTGCAAGTGTCTAACTCCATTTACAGTACCTGACTAGATTATGCAGGATAGTTTTATTGCGATTACAAGGAGTGTAGATCTGGAAGATCTAGACCAAAGATTACACACTTGTCTGACTCTAAACACTTCAATCATTTATACAGCCAAATCGTCAGGCAGGATTATACCAAAATCAAGGAATGCATGTAAGGCCACATTTAGATTAGCGAATTATGCAATCCAATTTTCACGACTAGGTATATGAACCGCTATGACGTATTTCAAATGTGAGAAAAGTGGGCCTGTGACTGTACAGACATTAAAAACTTTTCAATGAGCAAACTGGAGTGCTTAGTGATTATTAAGTTAAATTTCGACAACGTTACAAAACCTTGTGTTGATAAAAAAAATAAGAAAAAGGTAATAAAGGAGTAGAAACAACAGAAGAATAAAGGAGAACAAAACAAGACAGCGGGGTAAAGGGTACTGAAAGGGCATACCAGCAGTGACAAAAGAGTGCTGTGGGAAAAAAGGGGGCTTCAGTACCCCCAACAATTCCACACAGACCAGTCTTGAGGCAAAGAAAAGTCCAGACAGTGTCCCCAAAGGGTGCTCAAAATAAAAAGACCAAATGTCTATAGTACCTATTGCCTGTATTTAGTATAGAATATCTTCAGAGTAGATCAAGTTCCACTCATTTTCCCATAGGTTCCCGTGGCTCCTTCACTGGGCTTCTGAAGTTGATGCTACATCCTCTTGGTTCTGCTAAGCCTCCAGAGCCATTTGTGTTTGAAGTATACTCATGCTCTCCACTACATTGGATGCCTGTAAGGTCTGGTAAAATGCACAGAAATATGGCAGTGCAGGTACAGGTTGAGTAGCTCTTATCCGAAATGCTCGGGACCGGCAGCATTTCGGATTAATCAATACTTACAGATGATCGATCATTTCGGCAGCACCAGCCCTAAAAATGATCTACATTAACTAAATTTAACATGAGCAACTTGCTCACATTGTATTTAGGTAATATTGATCATTTCCAGCAGTGGAGCTGGTAAACTTACCTCCTCCTCGGTGCTGCTGAGATGATCTGTCGTTTCGTTTAGTCCCTCCATCCCGTTGCAGCGCTCTGGGAGCTACATTTTTTGCCATGAGCGCTTGATTTTCACTTCACAGTGCCTGGGAGGGTGAAGCAAAGGAGCTTCACTGCCGGATGCCAGGAAGGTGAGTATCCCTAATCCGTATTGACCCACATCCTATTTTTTTTATTTTTTGGGATCTTCAGATAAGGAATACTCAACCTGTACATGGAAAGGAGAAAAGAACACAGTATAGTGTAATACAGTAAGGTTCGGGCTGATCCAAGATGGTCTAGTCACCTCACTGCCACAACTCCAAGAAACAATAGGAGGCTCAGAGTTGTGAAGAAGACGTCACTCTGCTTTACAGGGTGGGGGAGGACCTTCACCTTTACGGTCCGCCCCCTCAACGGATCCTGTCTCTCTACTTTTTTTTTAAAGGACGCCCCCCTGGGGTGTTGCGCTCTGTCGCACACTCCAAAGGTCGGCTCTGGAAGCAGTGTTACCATTCACTTCTAGCTGCAGGCATTTGGATTTATGGGATATTTTTGCACATGCAAACCACACAGTATATAGAGAGATATAAAACTTTGAACTTGTATAGTTTATCTAGTCTTTTATTAAACACTGGCAACATTAATTTACATTCATTTGGAAACCTAACATGCTATTTACACAAAAATGTACATACAATGCTTATCATCTTCACAGGTACTTTGAAGCAATAGTAAAATGTATAATAATGAATCAGATGATGGTCCCATAAGCCTTCAGTGACCAAAAGCAGGATTAAAGACCTTCAGAAATCTGGTTTAGGAAATGGCTCCTCTTGTAATCTAACTAGAGCTGAAAAACAAATTAGAAAAAAAAAATACATAGACATGGTATATTACATAGCTGTGGGGTGAAAACTTCTTGTTCTAAAAAAAATTGTTCTGAAAAAAAAAATCGTGCACAATAACTTAAAGGATAATTGTCACCCCTATAACAAGTTACCTTCTGCTCTAGTGTGCTGTGTATTTTAATCTTAATCTTTGCACACTTGTTTTAGAGAGTGCACAAGGGGGTGGGGCTTCCAGAAACGTGGGCTGGATTATCCATTATATCACCCAAGCAAGGGGAGAACATGGCAGCACTAGCTGGAGAGGCAAGAGCTGCAAAATGTGAAAAAAAAAAAACTAAAAAATGTTACATTTCAAAGATTTAGATTGAAATAAACAGCACGATAGAACATAATTAGAAGATTTATTATAAGAGAACTTGACAGTTGTTCTTTAATTGATCTCAAAAAAACCCTTGAAATATTTGTTTGCATAGGGCTGACTAAAAATTTTAAAAGTGGCTTTCAACAATGTTTAGAATATGTCAAAAGCTAGTGTAAGAAATAGGTCCAGTGATGGTAGAACAGTTTGGCGTGCACTTGTGCCTCCATCCATCCCCTCTGTTGACCAGGATACTTTTTCACCTGGTTCCCCCAATACCAGTTTGTGTGTGTAGATTATATAACATATAGTTATATGTAACTCTTCCATATCAGTAATTTACACTCATTTCACTTCCCCACCACCATCACCAAAGTGAATTACATTCCCCCCCCCCCCCCAACCCGGTGCTCCAGCTGTGGCAATGGAGATCTGTGCTTCTTGTAGTATAGACCATCTTATCTATGCTCTCACACAGTTCTCCTGCCTAATAACAATGCATGACATCATGCTCTACTAGTGGTAACTTTTCCTGGAGTAAGATTCTTATATTATATTAAGATTAAACACACATCAGTGTTGATGCAGCAACAATATTTGGAAGGCTTCCTCTATTCAACAGCATCCAAATGAAATACTCTATGTGGTTAAATTACATAAATATACATTTTCACACAGAAACTTAGCTAAAAACAGAGATTAACTGAATGCCAGATATATCAGGTTTGTCCTTCAGTGTATTTTTATAAAAACCTTTTAATATTTCCTTTTTGTAATTTTGTACGAATTATTTAGGAACCAGCAGGAAAAATGGACAAAGATGTGATACGATTTTGCACAATTCAGACAATATTGTAAAATGACAGACCATACAAATGTTATTGCATAAGCTTACAGAATAATAGAGGATAAAACATCTCCAGTTTATGCAACATGTCACATCTTACTAAAATGGTAGCAAGACTTAGCATGGACTTAGGACAGGCTTGCTGAGAATCATGGAAATGCCATTATAGCAAAACCCAAGAAGCTATCTACGGTCTACCTTCTTTTTAGTACATCTGCCCATACAACTGTCAAAATTAATGTTAACAGGCAATTTATTATAAACCAGTGTTCTCTTTGATCCAACTACGCAAATAAGTTGTTCTGGAATACACTCCAGGCTTGTCAGGTTCAGCACACCCGTAACCAAAGCTCACACTTCCGACAAGCAACCATGTGCCATTCTGGAGGGTGACCAGTGGCCCTCCTGAGTCTCCCTGCCAAGGAAAAAAAAGCACTCAACTATCAAGTAAATCTTTATAGAAACAAATTAAATTTATACAGTGTAAACCCATTTTTATTTAGTTCAGTGGAGTGCACGGAATGTAATTTACCCAAACAAAATTAAATAATCCCAGTTTTTATTAAGTTTTTTTTTTTTTTTTTATATCATTGTTTAAAGATGACCTTAGGGCTGCCACCCAGACAGTATTTTAAAAAATTATTTATTTTTTAAAGAAAAGGTGGCAACTTCTCTTTTGACACTTAGTAAAGAGTTGTCACACGCACAATAGCAGCTCCCCAGCAGTGGCAATCTTATTACAATCATTTCTGAAACCTGAAATCATAGATGCCAATAGTCCTGAATTTGCTAGGAAAGTTCAATTTTTTGGGTCCTGTCCCTTCAAATTCTGGTCTCTGCAAAGGCAGCATTGTGTTTAAGCAGTGTCTTTATGATATACATACATAAGAGTCTACTCAATAGAGAGAGAATTGCACGGAACTGAGACAGGGATATCAGATATAAGGCCAAACTAGCTGAATTGGATAATTCTCACATTTAGCTGCATTGGAGAATTGCCAATAGCTGGCCTATAGTTTTAAACTCCCACCTCAGTTCCCTGCAATTCTCTCTGTATTGAATAAATTTGCTCATACACAAATAAATGAGCTCCAGACACTAGGTTTTTGTACTGAGTAGCCTGAGCTCAATGCTGCAGAGTCATACAATGTGTGTATGACTCTTTTGTCCTGGCACCCTCGAAAACAAAGTTGGAAAAAATGCTTGAAATACATTATCAACCTTTTATGTACCATAAGCATTATAATTTCAGATACTCTATATGCACAAAAGTATTGGGACACACTACATAATTATTGAATTCAGGTATTTCCATCAGACCCATTACCAAGTATCTCAGTGAGTTCAAGCTTGGAACTGTGATAGGATGCCACCTTTGCAATAAGTCAGTATGTGAAATGTCATCCCTGCTAGATATTCCACGGTCGATGGAAAGTGGAAGCATTTGTGAACGGCAGCAATTCATAGAGTTGCTGCCGAATAAATTCACAGAGTGGGGTCAATGAGATAACTTCAACCTTAGACCAGTAGGAATTCCCTGTTCTTACAATTAAATAACAAAGCTAGGAAGAAAATTTAGGGATGGGAGAATGTGCCTTTCTGGCTATTTATAAGCACTGTGATTTAAATATTAAAAACTCACCTGACAGGAGTCAATCATTCCAGTTGCATAACCCGCACAAATCATCGATGGTCCTATGGAACTTCCATACATCTGCCTGCTACTACATTGGCTGTAACTAATGATCTTCACTTCGGCCTGTTGTAAGACAGAAGATACTGGCCCTAGAAAAAATAAAAAACAAAAAAACATTTAGGTGGTATAGGTCACTAAGAAGTAAACTGAATTACAAAACTCAGACATTAATAGAGGAGTTGGAAAGATAGTCAGCTTGCAAAATGTATTCATGGATGTAATCCATGAGTTTTGTAACGACCTTACAGGACTTATGTTCTTTTACATCTTTTCCATTTTGGAATCGTTTTTGCTTTTCAAACTCTTCCTCTAACACCCAACTAGACACTTGTACAATTGCTAAATAAACATTTCTCAATGGCTAACACACTATTTTTCACTATTGTAAAAAATATATAATTTGGCCCAATACAAAAACACATTCCTGATAATGTGGCCCACTTCATAAAGTTACGGTCATATAGCAATTGATATTTATTTCATATTGATACAGCCTAGTCGGAATACTCTCATTTGTTACTATATATTACTAAACTGCCAACAGGGTTTACTTCCATCTATTTTTTATTATTAAAATTTTTTACAATATTTTATTAACAGAATTAATGTTACAAACTGGAAATTACATAACAACCCCTTCCGTGTATTATTATTATAATGTCCCTGTAACAGACAGTAACTCCTCCATGTATTATTATAATCTACCTGTAACTTGTAGTAACTCCCACATGTATTATTATTATAAAGTCCCTGTAACTGACAGGAATTCCCTCCTGTATTATTATTATAATGTCCATCTAACTGATAGTACCTCCCACATTTATTATTATTATTATTATTATAATGTCCCTGTAACAGACAGTAACTCCTCCATGTATTATGATAATGTCCCTGTAACTGATAGTACCTCCCACATGTATTATTATTATAATGTCCCTGTAACATACAGTAACTCCTCCATGTATTATTAAAAAAGTTACTGTAAGTGACAGTATCTCCCTGCTGTATTATTATTATTATTATTATTATGTCCATGTAAACGACAATACCTCCCACATGTAGTATTATTATTATAATGTTCCTGTGACAGTAACTCCTCCATGTATTATTATAAAGTCCCTGTAACTGACAGTAACTCCTCCTTGTATTATAATGTCCCTGTAACTGACAGTAACTCCTCCATGTATTCTTATTATAATGTCCATGTAACAGACATATATTATTATTATTATTATTAAATGAACACGTGTTAAGAAATAGAATAATTGCCTCTTTGTAATATTAATTTTGTTAAAAAAGTTTAGTAAAAATGTTATAAATATTATTATATTGTCCATGACATTTACTTTGAAAAATGCCTTTAATTAAAAAAAAAGTGAATGTGAAAAGGTACCTCGTACTACTGAAAAATTATAATAATTGAGTAATGCATTTCCCTTTAACATGGAAAACACCTCCATTTCCACTAAATATAGAAACAATCAAAAGACAAAAGGAGTGCTAAAATATTCCGTGTAAATATATTGTGAAACGAAATCTCTAAAATGTGGCAAAAGAAACAAATGATACTTAATACTGTGTTTATGCAGGTTTTTGGTTGGAGATCTTCTTCAATTTGTACTCCGAAAAGGAGGAGGAGGGGGAGGAGGGTGGCATAACGAGCATACTAAGGGGCAATATCCTGGCATATTGGGGGCAATATCCTGGCATATTGGGGGCAATATCCTGGCATATTGGGGGAAATATCCTGGCATATTGGGGGAAATATCCTGGCATATTGGGGGCAATATCCTGGCATATTGGGGGCAATATCCTGGCATATTGGGGCAATATCCTGGCATATTAAATGGCATATTGGGGGCAATATTTACCAGTAGCTGCCTCATTTTCCACCCTAGGCTTATACTCGAGTCAATATTTTTTCCCAGTTCTTTGTGGTAAAATTAGGTGCCTCGGCTTATATTCGGGTCGGCTTATACTAGAGTATATACGGTAAGCAGAGTTGAGCAGAAGCTCATCTTGAAGAAGCCGCATGAGGTGAAACGCTGTTTCTAATTGAAACATCTTGGTGCTATTATGAATAAGTTTGATCTACTTTTGCTTACTTGGTACTTTGCCTGCAGACTTGTGAAGTTAAATCACACCCTGTTGAAACAGTATAACACTATTCTGTGCATATTCTTTTGTTGTTGTTTTTTTTCAGCAAAAACCTGCATAAACACGGTATTAAGTATCATTGATTTGTTTCTTTGGCCGCATTTTAGAGATTTTGTTTCACTATATATTTACACTGAATATTATTGCGCTCCTTTTGTCTTTTGATTAATTAAAAAGTGGCACACTTATAATATACTAGATGGTTCCCCGGATAATACACATGTATAGGTGGTGCCCGGATAATACACACGTAACGCTCAGTGTAATATAATGTTATAAACTTGGTTGACATTACCTCCTTCTGTAAGAGATCCCCATCCTGTAATATAACAGGAGCTGTTATCTGGAAACACTGTTGTTGTTTTTGGTAGACATACTGGACGAATATATTGTGTAAATTTGACAGATGTGGTCAGCTTAAGAAGTGCAATGTCATTCACATGCCAGGCAGAGACATAATTTTTATTAGTTAGAATTTTCTGAACTTTTAGCCCGGTGGTGGATGATAAGTAAATTGTTCCCAGGACTACTGTCCACAAGTTTACATTAGTATACCTATTGAGACAAAGAGAAGTACACATTCAACCTTTGAAATAAGCAAATACTTTTGAATTGGAGGTTAGCTGTCCCCAAGAAAGCTACTATCAGAAGCCCTGACTAGGCTCAAGGATGAATTTTCTGCACATCACAAATTATATTCCATTGTGAACTTAGAGGTCAAGTGAATCAATGCCTGAGCATGGTTAATGGCACTTAACCGGTATGAGGCACACATACCGGAAGATCATAGTGACATTTGGTTAATGCTCATGATTGCAAGTTTTGATCTTTGAAGCTTCTACTCAACTTTTCAACCAACTGAGGTTTGGTAATAAACATAAATGTCAAGGGCATATAAAAAAAAAACAACACTGTTTGAAAACCAATACAGCAATATTAGTTGTATGTGTTTTATTGTAGATTCATGCCAAATGAAAAAAACTGGGAAAAAAGGTTTTTTGTCAACTATGTAAGTCCTCCCCCCCACCCAAAAAAAAGAATTCTGGACTTCTCCAGATATTTTCCCCAGTTGGCATGATCTGGCATGAAATTACAATGAAGGATATTGCCTTTTATGTGTCTTCAGAGACATATGTATACTGAGATTGTGTTCACGGTCTTCTGATGTATCCAGGTTTGTGCTGCTGTATAGGTTGGAGATTAATAAAGGTTAATAATAACAGACATGCATCCCAAACTTTACCAGAAAATCGAAAAAAAACCCAAAAAAAACAAATACAAGGTATGCAGTTTTATTACTATAAAAAATGGAACTCAGCTTACGTTTCAAAGCAATGAGCAGCACTAACAAGCCAGGTATCGCTGATTAGAGAGGCGCCACATACATGGGAACTAGTGTATCGCAGACTGGCCTGCCAAGGCCATGCACCCAGAGCAGCAGCTGTTCCTCCTACTATTCTGTTGGATGGTGATTGTCCTCCAATACCACATGCTGGTCAGAAAAGCAAAGTAAATTAATGAAAGCTATAAACCAAGTATCGGAGTCATTTGAGGCTGATTAATAAGTTTAAGAAATTATTATATGTCTTGTAAGATACATTTGTGATTTATATGGATTTCAATAGGGATAATTATTTTGATTGGCTGTGAAAATGTATGCAGAAGTTTGAACTGATGATGTATGGCCAGAGGCTTAGTAAGAGGTGGACAATCTCAGCCCAACCCCCAAAAGACACAGGGTTAGTGCAATGAGATCCCTTCCTCTATGCCGAAGGACGTACTTTTGGATGTGTTGCTGTGTGTGACTAGAGGGTCTGGCAGGCCAATGAATGTGGCTCTTCTTCAGCAGAAACCAGTCAATTAAAAGGGTTTAAGAACTGCTTCTGGAAAGTGTTTTTAATCAATGAATGGCCAATCTTACATAGAAACATAGAATGTGTCGGCAGATAAGAACCATTCGGTCCATCTAGTCTGCCCAATTTTTTTTTTTTTGAGTACTTTTATTAGTCCCCCGTTCCCGGTCTTATAGCTAGGATAGCCTTGTGTCTATCCCACGCATGCTTAAAATCCTTGACTGTGTTTACCTCTACCACTTCTGCTGGCAGGCTATTCCATACATCCACTACCCTCTCAGTAAAGTAATACTTCCTGATATTACTTTTAAATCGTTGCCCCTCTAATTTAAGACTATGTCCTCTAGTTGTGGTAGTTTTTCTTCTTTTAAATATACTCTCTTCCTTTACTGTGTTGATTCCCTTTATGTATTTAAATGTTTATATCATATCCCCCCTGTTACGTCTTTCCTCCAAGCTATACATGTTAAGATGATTTAACCTTTCCTGGTAAGTTTTATCCTTCAACCCATGAACCAGTTTAGTAGCCCTTCTCTGAACTCTCTCCAAAGTATCAATATCCTTCTGGAGATAAGGTCTCCAGTACTGCGTACAATACTCCAAGTGAGGTCTCACCAGTGCTCTGTACAATGGCATGAGCACTTCCCTCTTCCTACTGCTAATACCTCTCCCTATGCAACCAAGCATTCTGCTAGCATTTCCTGCTGCTCTATTGCATTGCCTACCTACCTTCAAGTCCTCTGAAATTATTACTCCTAAATCCCTTTCCTCAGATGTTGAGGTTAGGACTGTACCAAATAGTCTATATTCTGCTTTTGGGTTTTTACGCCCAAGGTGCATAATCTTGCACTTGTCCACATTAAATGCCAGTTGCCACTGCTCTGACCATTTTTCTAGTTTAGCTAAATCATTTGCCATTTGGCTTATCCCTCCATGAATATCAACCCTGCTGCAAATCTTTGTATCATCAGCAAAAAGACATACTTTACCAACAAGACCTTCTGCAATATCGCTAATAAAAATATTAAAGAGAATGGGTCCAAGAACAGATCCCTGAGGTACCCCACTAGTAACAAGACCTTGCATCGAATATACCCCATTGACTACAACCCTCTGTTGCCTGTCACTCAGCCATTGTCTAATCCATTCAACAATATTGAAATCCAAACTCAAAGATTTCAGTTTATTGATAAGCCTTCTATGTGCGACAGTGTCAAAAGCCTTACTGAAATCTAGGTAAGCAATGTCTACTGCACCACCCTGATCTATTATTTTAGTTACCCAATCAAAAAAATCAATAAGATTAGTTTGGCATGATCTACCTGAAGTAAACCCATGCTGTCTCTGATCTTGAAATCCAAGCGACTTTAGATGTTCAACAATCCTATTCTTTAACAAGGTTTCCATTATTTTCCCCACTACTGAAGTAAGACTTACTGGTCTATAGTTGCCCGCCTCCTCCTTACTACCTTTCTTGTGAATGGGCACAACATTAGCTAATTTCCAATCTTCTGGAACTACTCCCGTTAACAATGATTGGTTAAATAAATCTGTTAACGGTTTTGCTAGTACACCACTAAGTTCTTTTAATAACTTTGGATGTATCCCATCAGGTCCCATCGACTTATTTGTCTTTACTTTAGACAGCTGAAGTAAAACCTCTTCCTCTGTAAACTTACATGCATCAAAAGACTCATTAGTCTTTTTCCCTAAATGAGGTCCCTTACCCTCATTTTCATTTGTAAAAACTGAACAAAAATATTCATTAAAGCAGTCTGCTAAGCCTTTATCCTCTTCTACATAGCATCCTTCTTTTGTTTTTAATCTAACTAATCCTTGTTTTACTTTCCTTTTCTCATGTATGTATCTAAAAAATGTTTTATCCCCCTTTTTCACTGACTGGGCTATAGTCTCTTCTGTGTGTGCTTTGGAAGCTCTTATAGCTTGCTTTGCCTCTTTCTGCCTACTCTTATAGATCTTTCTATCTTCCTCACTCTGAGTATTTTTATAATTACTAAATGCTAGCTTTTTATTTTTTACTATTTTAGCCACCTCTGCAGAGTACCACAGTGGTTTCTTCAATTTTTTGCTCTTACTGACAAGCCTTATGCAATTTTCTGTTGCCTTCAGTAGTGCAACTTTTAGATAATCCCATTTCTCCTGGACTCCATTTAAATTGCTCCAGTCTGATAATGACTCCTTCACATCTAATCTAATTTTAGAAAAGTCTGTTTTTCTAAAATCTAAAACTTTTGTTTTTGTGTGGTGTGACTGCGTCACTGTTCTTATATTAAACCACACTGTCTGGTGATCACTAGATCCTAAACTTTCACCTACAGTAATATCTGATAACAGATCTCCATTTGTGAACACTAAGTCTAGTATGGCCTGCTTTCGAGTTGGCTCCTCCACTACTTGTTTTAGAGATAATCCCAGTAGGGAGTTTAGGATATGCGTACTCCTGGCACAAGTAGCTGTTTTGTATTTCCAGTTCACATCAGGAAGATTAAAGTCACCCATGATGATCACATCTTCCACACATACCAGACAAGGACTGAAAATTTAGGACATAACAGTAAAGGCAAATTAGATTTTAGGAGCTAGTAACCATAAGTGAGGTGCTAGTGAAATAAACATTTCTCCAATACCGAAACATTTAATGATGTAGTATACTAGGCCGATTGAGCAGAGTTTGTCTCTGTATACTGCATAATTGAGTCAGTGAGATGAAATGTTCATCTCAACTCACCTGCACCTCACTTTTACTGAATAGCTCCCAGTGTTTTTGGGTTTCACTTTGTATGTTCCTGTAAATTTTATTTGCCACTCCCTTCTTGCACAGCATAGTAAGTTGTTTTTTTTGAAAGGCTGGACAAGACATCACTATTCCTCTCAGACTGCATTGTTCATTGCTACCTGAGAGGAGATAGGGATTTATTTTATATTTGATTGTGGAGACGGTGTTTATTTTTCAGGAAGAAGGAAATGTAATGGTTCCATACACACCTGAAAAATTCTCTGTAGCGGTCGGAATGGTAGTGCTGATTGTGCTGTTGCTGGGAGCTATAGGAAAAATAGAAATTAAAACTCTTTTAGACATGAAAATGCTACATATGAAGCCTTTACATTTCCATTGTATGAACATACACATGTAAATCAACGTTAATCTGGTACAGGATTGTTTCAAGGGGGGAGAAAGTTAAAGGAGCAGATCTGCTAAGCTTTATTTTTGTATAATCTTTCTAACTTCCTAACCTCCAGCGCATGTCGTGTGATGTCTCCAGTGTCTACAGATGGGTCTATTACCCATAATTTGACTTTGGAAGTGAACTTTCATTTTGAGACTAAGTCAAACTGTGCACCTGAGTTTGACTTAGAAAAAAAAGCAGGTTTGAATCTTGCCCAGTGAAAGTAATGGGAGGCAAAACGATTGAAGCTATTTTTGAATTAAGTTAAGTTAAACCCAGGTGCCGAGTTTGACTTTGTCTCACAATAAAATTTGACCTCCAAAGTCGACTTTTAGCAAACAGACCCAAGAGTGCCTCCATATTCTTTACTGTTACAGTGACACACATAAACAGGGGGCTAAGTGGTCAAAGAACAGAAATACCTAAGACAGCTGAAAGAGGGTATTGGTCTAATGCCTAAGTTACTAACTAAGAACCAAAAACTGTATAAAAATGCTGAGTTTGAATATGAGACTTAAATGAGAATTGAAAAGAAGACATGATTAGAAATGGTGGGAACCCCTCATTCTAATACCTGTGTAATGCACAAATTTTTACTTTGAAATAATTTACCCTTCTCCTGTAGTTTTTTACGTGGCAAACTAACAGGGAAAGGCTTGTACCATCTTAGAGTTATTGTGTATGGCTAGTAATTTAAACAACCTTAGTGTGTTCATATTAGTAGGTGTCTTTAATCTCGTTATAGATCTAAAATGGGATTCCTCAAGTGGTCCCTTGTATTTATTGCATTGTAACATTGCTAAAGTCAAAATGGACTGATATCTGGAGAATCCATCATGGACATGTTAAGTACTTTACCGATTATTCTAATCTAAGTCAAACGTATACAAGAATTGATATGACCCTAAATACTTTTATACTATGCTTTTGTTAAATCTGTGTACAGTTTCCTTGTGTTTGATTCATGGCCCATAAATGTATCTATTAAGTACCTGTAGACTTTATAATTACAATGCTGATTGGAGAATTACTATTCAAAAAAGAGAGCTTACAACTAATATTGAACCAGATAAGGGGATAACCCTGGAGTCAAAGTGTCAAATATAAATGGAGAAAAATCTGGCTATAATATTTGTAAAACTTAACTTTTATTTATTATGGATAAAAAATAGCACTCCAATAAAAATTGTTTGCACAATTAAGTCACAAACTATTGACACACAGAATAACACAGATATAAGTGCCTTAACAAATGTGAGATAATGTGAAGTAAAAAAAAAAATGTAAAAATAGGAAGGCTACTCCAATTGAATACATTTATATACCAGAACTTCTGGTTTAACCTTTTTCGATTGAAGTCAAATTAGGAGTGCCACTGCATAATAATGTGAACAGATGGGCATACAATAGCCTTTTTACCGTTAAACTGTGTGCAGAAAGAGGTTGGTTGGGAAAGAGATGGTTTGAGATATGTTTAGTGAATTCACATTAAAAAAACTTAAAAGATGGCAACTGGCACTTTAAGAAAAGTATACAGGTACATCAAGTGGAAATCACTATATGGAGGGAAGCTGAAATAATATATATAACACATTCAGCGACCAGAACAGAACTGCAGCAGGTTGATAAAGCAAATAAAAATCTGCATTGAATGCAAATAGAATATTGCAATACCTAATAGGTTTTAAACACTCATATTTGAGCAATAGCCATTTGGTTCTGCTGCAGGCTGAATAGATAAAGGTCAGTTATAACTAAATTGTATAGAAAGCTGTCTTACAGAAATTCTCTGCTTCAACCAAATTTTTCCTCCAACCCAACGCGCATTTCCCCACCAACCAGTGGCTTCTTCAGGGGATAAGCGTACCTGTATACTTTTCTTAAAGTGCCGGTTGCCATAATTTAAGCTCAGTATTTTGAATGTGAATTTACTAAATAGATCTCCAACCATTTCTTTCCCAACCAACCCTACCTCTATCTGCATACAGTTTAACAGTAAAAAGGCAATTGTATTCCCATCTAGGGTTGCCACCTTTTCTTCAGAAAAATACCGGCCTTGGTACTGTCTCCATAGACTTAACATTGGCCTTATGTCAATGTAAAATACCTGCCATGTGGCAACCCTATGCCCATCTGTTCACATTATTATGCAGTGGCACTACTAATTTGACATCAATCTAAAAACCAGAAGTTCTGGTATATAATTTAGTCATTTGGAGTTTTATACAATATTATAGTCAGATTTGTCTCCATTTATATTTGACTGATTGGAGAATTAGTTGTATTTGTAAATGTTAAAAAATAACAGAATATTATTACAACAGATGTGTTAAACATCAGTGCTTATCTATCCGCAGAAAAGTAATTGTGCCACAATTAATGTATAAAATGATTACTGCCAACAACAACAAAAAAATCACAGTGAGTGAGTTACACCAAATTGGAAATGTGCGTGAATTATTTAAAAGCTGCAGGCATAAACTTTTGGGGAGGGAATAAACAAAATGATCTCATCATTACTTACACCTTAAAGGACAACTGTAGCAAAATATGAAGCTGTGTTTAATTGAAAGATTGCATCAACTGTAGGCATTTCATATATAAATGCTTTAAAGAAAGAATACAAATAAAAGTACCTTATTGAGCAATGTTTACTCCAAATAGCTCCACCAGGAGGCAGACTTTTTTTTTAAGAATCTTTTGGTCAAAAGAGTCAGATCTTTCTTCATCTGAACCAAGGTGAGTGAAGATCTGACCCAAGATCCTCCTGAGAGAACTATATGGAGTAAAGAAGGTCCAATAAGGCACTTTATTTGTATTCTTTTATTAAAGACTTTTTTTAAATATAAATCATCTACACTTGATACACTTTTTAATTATATATAAGTTAACTTTTTTTTGCTATAATCGTCCTTTACTAGAAAAACACAATTATTTTAAATAGCTAGTCATTTAAATTACCACTAATGTGTTTAATCTAAAAGTTAGCGTCTACTGTAATTTAAATTTGTAATATTATACTTCATTTTGTACTCTCTTGTTAAATCTGTGTACACATTCCCTTTACATATGCCCTTAAATGCATCTATTAAGTACCTGTAGACTTTGTAATTATAGTGCTGACTGGAGAATTAGTTGTATCTGAAAAGGCAAATATATGATAGAATATTATTACAAAGTTTACAAATTATGGACTAAACAATCACTGCCTATCTGCAGAAAAGTAGTGCAATTGTGCCACAATTAATGTCTACTTAAACGTATGCCAAAAAAAAAAGTCACAGAAAGCCACTTGCACCAACATAGAAATGTGATAGAATAATTTAAAATAAATCACATAGAATGTGCATCTAGTCTGCCCAATTTTCTAAATACTTTTATTAGTCCCCTATCTTATATCTAGGATAGCCTTGTGCCTATCCCACGCATGCTTAAACTCCCTCCCTGTGTTTACCTCTACCACTTCCGCTGGAAGGCTATTCCATACATCAAATACCCTCTCAGTAAAGTTATACTTCCTGATATTACTTTTAAATCTTTTCCCCTCTAATTTTAGACTATGTCCTCTAGTTGTGGTAGTTTTTCTTGGATCAAAAGCTGGAATGATAGGTACAAGGGTTTAACTTGATGGACTTGTGTCTTTTTTCAACATAAATTACTTTGTTACTATATCTGCTTTTTTCCCTCTGGTCATTTAATCAAGGGGGTTACCCTAATCTTTGGATGTGAAGTAGTTTATATTTTATATGGCAAAGCTATATATTTGTAAGTAGGAACAATAGAGGTATTTTTATGTGTTTTAGTGTGTCTCTGCATTTGACAAGTTAAAGAATTTTGCTTTGAGAGACATTCCAAATTTCTAATCCTCTTCTAGTGCCACTCCCTGATGGAATTAAATTTTGCTTTGAAATGTCTCTTAAATTGTGTATTGTCACTATATACCCAGGCAAAATGATTTTTTTTTTTTTTTTTACAAGGCTTTAATTGTGATCATTATTAGTTGGGTATGTTCCCAAAATTGAGGTGAATGTTGTATGTAGTAAGGCTTTTTGTTCTTTTAAGTTATAGTTATAACCAACAAAACTACAGACTGCATATGACTTCTCCACTACCTTGTTACAACACTGTAATGTCTGCATAAGCACTCAAATGGAAAGCGGGTAAGATGGCTCAGTCGGCTAATGTTTGAACTGCAGAATCTATTCAATCCTTAGGGTTGCCATTTTATTCCCACATTAACATTCCATATTCCCTGGAACTTGGCAAATTCTAACATCCCTAGGATGTACTTCAAAAGAGGAGTTTAACTCAGTATACTCTTTCTGGTAATATACTTTATTATGAATTTTTTCCCCCTTTATATTATTAAGTGCTTCATTTATTTAAAGCGTTTTTGGAACCTCGGCTAATTTCAGTGCCCTGAATCCTAAATGCATCAGCATTTGGTTCAAGACAATTTATAAATAGCCCAAAGAATACAATCCTGAAATTTCACACAAACGCATAATAAAGTGAAAAGTGGGTCAATCTAGACTGGATATGGCAGTGTCGAAATGTTTTTTTGGGGTTTTAGGTTCCAACAACAGAATCCCCAACTAAGTCATCAGTTACTACCAACGTTACAAACGTTTATGAGGAAGTTGGTTACCACTGACAAAACACGTATTGTGTTCCCCATATATATTATGCCGTTCCCATGTTACAATAATCTGTTTGACTAATACAGAGCAGAACTGGATTATGAGTGGTTAATTTCATTTCTGATGGTTTACTACATTTCTGTAAAAGGTCACAAGGCCTTGGAGTTTTGAGCAATCTGGACTCATTTCTTTTAGTGCTTAATGCAGCAAACTGAACCCGTTCATGGACAAACTGTGGGTGGTTGTGTGATTCATTTTTCCAGTAGAAATAAAGAAATAAATCACTCCATTGTCCCTATAATTGTGCAATATAACAACAGGCATCAGGAACTATTTTCTAGAAAATAGTTGTCAATAGTTTCCTCCTGTTACGTGTAAACTATTTGCTCAGGTGATTCTGGTTATTTTTAGCGCACCTGGATTGTACATATGAATGCATATATTGTTTGAGGCTAAATACTATTCTATGGCTTAAATGAATTTTTTCAACCTACACAATACTTATACTGTCAACGTAGAGAGTAAAAAATGATGACATAACCTTGTGGCTTGATATCCAATTACACATTTCACATTGAAAATGAGTTCATTTGCATATCAATCCATATGTAATGTTATAAATGATGTTATAAATGATGTTATTAATGATGTCATTTGAGTATTAATACTTAAAAGCAATAATAACATATCATGAAAAAATATTCACACATGCACTTTAAGCTATAGTCCTTGGATAAAGTGGAATGAGAGGTGTGTATAGCAATAACAAAACAGAAACCACAAATATAATTTTAAACACTGATCTTATACTAGGGGTAAATATGGGAATCCAATGCTGGGATTTGAATATGAATATATATCTATAAACGCACCTAAAGTTATATTAATTGGATAAAGGGAAATACATGTATGCATGGTAATAATGAAACAAGGGGGGGGGGGGGGGGGGAATGGGAATAGATTTATATGCCGATTTTATATTACGGGTAAATATGGGAATTTTTCATGATTACAATCCTCTTTATAAAAGTATGATAATTATGCGTGTGATTGTTATATGTTGAAAAAAATAAATACATAATAAATAATTCAAAATAAAACATATATTTCTCTTCTTTTATTAATTTGTATGAAATTTTGATAACACAATGTATAGATAATGTTTCATCTTTTACATTCTCTATATTTAAAAAACCCTGTCTGTGTTATTGCAAAGAAGCGGAAGTAGTGGGGTTAAGATGGTGGCTGGGAGGATGGGGAAGCCGCTTTTGTTGTAAACTAAATAGAGAGGATTAGAGTAGCCAGCCATCTCTCTGTGGCTAAGTAGGTGGCAGCAGGCATGGTAATGGCCTGGGAGGAGTTTTTCCTGTTGATCAGTTATCTGAAAGTTTGCATTATCTGAAACGCTTCTGGTCTCAAGTATTTTGGAAAAGATATACTTAACCTTTATAACTAAATGTTGAGGTTCGCGGAGTCCCTTTAATCTAATACATTTCAATGCAGTGTTTCAGGAGCAGACAATCAAAACTTACAAGACAAAGAGGGTTATTTACTAAAATTTGCAAATCCACCTATTATTTTAACTGGTTATTTTCGCCATATTTCTACTGTTCGCTTTACAGATAACTTTTTATTGACTAGAATTCAGTATCTTATAATTATTTTAAAATAATTAAAGTTTACTTTTTGGATCAACAGAAGGAACAAGCATAGGCAAAGTGTTGATAGAATTAGTAATTCATGTTGAGAAAAGACCTATGTTAAATTACTGCATTAAAAGTAAGATTAAATAAATGTTTCCCTAACATGTAGTAAATTTGTAGTAAACGTGTAATATGTAATATATATATATTATATATATATATATATATATATATAATCATGTAATATATTTGATAAAATAATCTAAATTGGCATCTTTATTGCATATACTTGATATTAATATAAAATCAATAGCAGGCGTAAAATAAAATTCATATGATGATTCCCAAAACAATGTATGTGTAAAGGATATCCCCCTCAGTGGTGTAGGCTCCCTCTCTCTACAGTGCCCAGAATTCTAGCACATGAAAATAGAAGCATTACCAAGCAATGTGGCATTATATGGTCTTGCACTAACAAACAAACACGGAAAAGGAGCATATGATAATTTATTCACTGTATAAAAATGTCAAAGGACAATTTTTGTTTTGTAATGGAAGTTGTAAGATGTGTTTCTTTCACAAATATCATGTGAAACAATATAGTCATCTATATACCAACTCACCACCTTCATCTGTACAAAAAATCGTAGGGAATTTATTAAACTGGCATTCAGCAAAGTGCCATGAAGGTTAAAAAATGGGCAAATGCTGTGACCACTGGATTAATTATTTTTGTTATTAAATGTGTGGTTGGGAAGGTAATATACTGTTTATGATTTATACAGGTTAACTTCAGTTCAGCTGTTTTAGGCAAATGAATGTGCCCAAAATAATCAACTACCACATATCACACCTAAGCGATTGGCATGAGAAACTTTAAAAATATAAGCCAATTTTTGCCAATTTCACATGTTTAGCTGTGCATCGTATGCTTGCAATAATCCTGAATTTGCCAGGACAGTCCCAGTTTTTGAGGTTCTGTCATGTCAAATTCAGTTCTGTCCCAGCCTTATTACTGCCCATGCACCAGTAAGAAAGAAATGAGCTCCAGACATCCAATACCTGTGGCAGGCAGGCTGGAGCTCAATATCACAGGGTCATGCAACATCACTTGGATTTTTTGAATTGCTTTCACTGCTCTCTGACACCATATTAACCCCTTAATGAAGGACATTCCATGAAATGCTGGGATGTTTTGCCATAAAGACAGAATGACTCCTCTATAAAAAAAGATGAGCAGTGAAAGTGATCAAAGTTTGCTTCCATCACTCATCCATTGCTGCTTTGATGCCTCGATGTCAAGGCATCCAGCAACACCAACATTTTCTGCTAAATAGACTAGTGATTGCTCACTGGCGCCATAAACCTATCTGAAAAATAAGCATAGAAATTAAACTTTCTATAATACTAGCCTACTAGTCAATAATCACATTTAATTTGAAGAAAGAAACAGTTGTCATGATTATGATTAATTATATCACCATATAAAACAGATATAAAAAGATTTATCTTACCATTGAGGATATTTGCTACATCAGTTGCAAAGATTTCTAAAAGAGGACAACATTTTATATAAGCAAAATGGTAACTGAAAGGTTAACTAGCCAACTAAAAATGATGTGACACTTGCAATTTCCTTTCTTTTTTAAGTTTTTTAAGTTCTTTGCATGTTTCAGTCAGTGATTTTGTAACATAATGCAAGTTTTGTCAAAAAATGTTTAAAAAAACATTATTCCAGATAATATTTTTCCAGTTTTAGGGCACACCTGCTTTTAAGACACACCAAACATTTAAGAGTCGACTCAGCTAGCTCTGAGTTTCGATGATCTGAGTCGCCCTCAAATTCTGGCTACTCAGAATCTTGAATCTAAACAAAATTTGGCCAATGTGGCCGATTTTCATGCTGACATGTTGGAAGTTAAATTCCTCCGGCATGTGCTTGCCAAAATGGTAGCCTTTGTCCTTCTAATGGTAGAACTTATTTCAGGGCCATTTCAGGTAGTTCTCCTGTAAAAGTCAATGGGAGGACTTTGACTTTTGCAAAAATAGCTGAAGTCCTCTTGAAATGGCCCGTAAATGAAATAAAATTAAAATCTGTAAAATTATATATAAAAAAGAAAACCTGATACACTAAATTAAACTAAATGAACATAATATAAAATGTTTTTTTCTTAAAATTTTAACATTCTTATATTAATGTAAATAAACTACTATAATATATAACATTAATATATTATAATAATGAAATATGTTTACTTTTATTCTTCTACTCTTTTCTGCTGAATTCTTCAGCTAAAATCTGGAGAATAGAACTGCCTGAAATTCTGCAATTTCCACCAATTTAGGGTCAACTTTGGAGGTATTTAGTCATTTAAGAGTAAACAAAATTGAAACTATTTCACCATATGACCCCCGGAACCAAAGGTAACCAAAGCCAACCCGAAAATGGTGAATATTTATTTCATGCCTAAATCAACCAGATTGGGCAGCCAAACTGCTGCTTTCTATGCTCTATTCCTGACAGTTCAAAGTGACAGTTTTCAAATTTAAAGAGAGTGTAAACAATAGCTATTCTTCAACTAAAAGGTCATCCTAAGGACTTGTAAATGCCTTTTCCACATCTGCTCTATGATCTATAGTTCCTGAAATATGATAAGAGTCAGTTGGAAAAACCTGAGACTTGGGTTTATCAAGAGGATGCTTGCTGGAGTGATTCTGTCAACTGACAGTGCTCCTCAAGCATTGGTTAAACATGCTGTTGATGCAGGATACCCACCTAGTTACCATAGGCACCATGACAATTTATACTGCTTTGCAACTAGCACAGAGGCAGATATTTCAATGTTCTATGACTGACTGCTTTCCATGCCACTCATTTACTGAAAAGAAGGAAGACTGGCAGCAGATATACATCCCAATGTAACCTTCATCACTCTGATCTGCTCTATAGGCAGTGATTGAGTTGTTTCAAACATATAATAGAGTGTTTAGTTCTAAAAACATTTGATTGACATTTGACATGCATAAATTAAATATATAAAATTACTCACGTGATAGAGTTAACGAGTTTGTAGCAATGTTAAAAATAGAGTTGGAGCTATTTTTTAGGTTTTCGGAGAAAATCTGAGTGACTTGGTTAGTTGGTGGAATTCTGTTGTCAACCACAGAAAACAACAACAAAAAATGTGGTATAACACTTCCAGGACTGAAAAACAAAAACATGTATGGAATGTATTACACATATATCATACTTGACCGTCCCCCCCTGTAACCTGGGACACCAAGGCACATGGCTTTTGGAAAAGGGAGTGCAAACATGCTATGGTTTTTGTTTGTTTGTTTTACTTTTTTTTTTTTTTTACATGCAGAATTTCTATACATATTTTCCATTGTCTCCAGTTAACTAGGAATATGGTTCTAGAGCAGATAATATGGGAGAATACTGTTTTTAACACAGTTTGAAACAGAGGGAAAACATGTCACTGCCTCAAAGCACAGGTTAGATGATGAGCACATTTTAGTTAATTTTGCAAGCTTATGAAGCAACTGCCACTTACTAAAAATACTCCATAGTAGAGGATTGATCATTCAGTCATGGATTGTATGTTTTCAATGACAATCTAATAGTGACCTCTACCCTTAATTATTGATTAGCTAGTAGAAAGGCATTTATTAAATTAGTCATATAAGATGTCCAAAGACCAATCTCTAAATGATCATTTGCATTTGCCTTTACAGAATGATTATCTACCATCTTCAGAAAGTGTATATTTTTATAGGGACACTGTTAACCTAAATATTGGTTTCTATTCACTAAAGTTTGAGTTTAAAAAAGTTGATCTTGCTCAGAGCGCCGAGTTGACTTAGTCTCCACATTGAACTCGACTTCCCATCTCGACCACCTTGAGCTATTCACAAAACACATCGGGACATACATCAGGAGGACATGCATCTGGACATCAGGACATATATCAGGATGACTCTCCATTTTCCTTGGTTATTTTTTTGCTTTATTTAAAATCTATTTTCCTGTTACATTAACTGAATGTGCAATTGAGGCAACCTCAGTGTTGTGTGAGTTGGTTAAAGGGGGAGGGGGGTTAGGGGGGGTAGGGTATCTGACAGAGTTGGCTGTCCACGCTGGGGAAAATAACTCAAACCTAAGCATGCCTCCCAACTGTCCTGCTTTGCTGGGACAGACCAGGTTTTGGGGGACAATCCTGCTGTCACGCTGTCCCTCGACCTCCTAAGCTCCTCTACCCAGGATTCTTATTTGCTGGGAGCAAGACTTAAAAGTCATGAGCAAGGAACCTAGAATTTAAAAAAAAGCTCCCTCTCTATGTTAGAAATAAGAGAGGATTGTAAACATGTGCACACACAAATTAAAGTGCCTTTGCCCTTTAGGAACTCAGGAAATACATTTAAACTTGAGACAGTGGATTTTCTCACTTTTCTGAAAATCAGTGCATCTTTCAAGCAGAAGTGAAACTTAAACTTTGGATAATTACCTTAAAAACATGTTAAACCATATACTTGTTGTGCTTTATTTTGCCCTTTTTTTCTTTTCAAACAGGAGTCTCTTTTTTAATATGGAAAATACATATATTTTTTGCTTGCTTTATTATTATGATTCTTTATTGGCTTGATGGCAAACTCTGGGGCCATTTTGGATTTTTTACATTTTCCCTAGTGAGAAACGTGCCGACTCTCTGAGCGTGCACTCGCAGTTTATGCTTTTTTTAAAGTAAGCAAGATCTTGCGAATGAGGTTGATTACTCAAACCGTCTTAGTGATAACTGTGATTTACTAGAGTTACCGTGGCAATAATTCTTGATTTTAAACTGTAACTACACAATTTAATTCTATGTAGCTCACTAAAGCTCAGATCAGTATGAAACACTACAATTTAAATTACAAATGTTTGTGTAATCTTTGACAACAAGTTCAAACCAATAGAAATTAAACTAAATCACTTACCTTAGGCTGATAACTTTGGATGATATGTATTGGTTGCTAAGATCTGAATTTTCAAATATGGTTGTAAGCTGTATTTTGGAAAGAAATAGTAGGTCAATCAAGATGAGGTTTGCCAAATGTTGGGTCGGGGGGCAAAAACTCTTTAATTGCCCTTGCTGACACTTCATCAGCCCTACTGATAACAGAGATTGAAACACAGAGACATGCAACACAGATTTTCTGACAGATAAGGTACATAGATTGAGAGACCAAAAAGACAATTCGATAGAAATATTACTGACTTGGACATGTAAAATGTGGTTACTGTACTAAAATATATTTAACATGGAATCATTAGTGTCATATAGTTTCCAGTTTCATATAAAACACAGGTACTTTTTCAAATTTGGCAAGTTCCAATTAAAGGCATATATGGCAATTTCTAAATATGGCCTAAGGGACTGTTATGGTCACAATTCTTTTTGGAGGCCAATAAATTAGCCCCAATTCCTGAAAATAAATACACATCCAACATGATTGATTTTCTTATTGTTTTATCCAATACTCCCTTTTTCATGTCACCTGAGCTCACAATAAATATCTTTTATTACTTTATTATTTTTAATGTAATCTAATAAAAGTTATCTGTTACTAAGGGGGAGCACCTGTCCTACTTACAAAATTGTCTTTCCTTGGGTTACCCCCTCATTTGGTATTTCTACATTTGTTAGTGAAAACATTATTTAGAGATTGAAGCCTTGTAGAAGAATTACATTTTCAGGGAGTTTAAGAGGTTGGAATTTACAAGAAAGTGTGATAAGGCATAGAAGGCTGTGCCATTTTAAGGAGCAACCCTTATAACGTCTTAAATGTGAGTGTTAGAAAAGCAGACAATGTTAAACGAGACCAGGCGGGATTCATCCCGGGACGAGAGGCTGGGGATAATACCACCAGGATTCTGAATCTAGTATATCAGGCCCAAATCCATAACACACCCACTCTCCTATTATCGGTAGATGCGGAAAAGGCGTTCGACAGAGTCAACTGGGCCTTCCTCTTTTCCACCCTGAGACAATTGGGACTGGGTCAAAATATGATATGCTGGATAGAAGCACTTTACCACAAACCTACAGCTAGAGTCCGGGTGAATGGAACTCTGTCGGACCCATTGACTCTGTCGAACGGCACTAGACAAGGATGTCCCCTTTCACCCTTACTGTTTGTTCTAATTATAGAACCCTTCCTGGAGGCGATCAGATCCAACCCCGACATAATGGGACTATCCCTGGAAATACACACCCACAAAGTCTCGGCCTTTGCGGATGACTTACTCTTTATCGTGACTAACCCGCGTATATCCCTACCCAATCTTATGCGAGAGATGACAATGTTCTCTTATTTATCTTACTTTAAGACTAACCTCACTAAGTCCGAGATACTCAACTTGACAGTCCCAGATTTAGATGTGGCAGTGTTAAAAACGACATTCCCGTTCAAGTGGGCCACTACAGATATTAAATACTTGGGTATCACTATCCCACGAGACTCTACCCAATTATTTAAGCTTAACTACCCCCCTTTGTTGCGGTCTATACAAGCCGATGTGAACAAATGGTCAACGAAAAATATATCTTGGTTTGGACGCATTGGAGTGATTAAAATGAACGTCCTACCCAGACTTCTCTATTTGCTACAAGCTGTTCCTATTGCATTAACTAAAAATTATCTGAAAGATATAAAAAAACTCATATCCCGATACATCTGGGGGAAATCACGCCCCAGAATAGGATATGACTATTTAGCTAGAAACAAACACTTAGGGGGAGTCTCACTCCCGGATATTTCCCTATACCACAAGGCTATTCATCTAACCAGAATTGTCGAATGGACAAGACCAGCTCCCAAATTATGGGTCTCAACCGAACAGGAGGGACTCACAGTCCCGATACCTGCAGCGGCCTGGGTACCACAACCAGTTCTGCGCTCCCCACACCACCCTACCATACCCACGACACTAGCTACATGGAGAAGTACCGCAGACAGACTCAATCTAAGGCAAACACCCTCGCCCCTTACTTCACTTATCTACAATAAACAATTTCCACCTGGATTTGATGTCCATGTTGTGCGAAATCTCTTCCCTACAGAAATTCGATACCCCAGACTAGGGCACATTATGACAGACAAAAAACTCACACCATACGAACGCTTAATACCCACCCAATCCACTAACCCACTAAGGCTCTATATCTACCGACAATTACAACACTATGCTGCATCGCTACTCAAAGCACAACAGTATCCAGATACACTTACCCCATTCGAGGCACTATGCCACCAAGGGGAGCCCCCCACGAGACTTGTCTCAACTATCCATAACATGCTTCTCGATTCACAGTCTGACACCAAACCTTATTACGTAAGACTCTGGGAAAGGGATACGAGTACGACACTGACACAGGTCCAATGGTCTAAAATCTCAACCCTAGTCCACAAATGTACCCCCTATGCAATGGCACAGGAGAACTCGTATAATATTTTTGTTAGATGGTATAGAGTCCCCTCGGTGTTGCAACGACAATACCCAAGAACCCCAGATACATGCTGGCGATGCAGACAAGACAGAGGGCATTTCCTACATGTGTGGTGGTCCTGCCCAGTCCTCAAACCCTTCTGTGATTTTGTCCTAACAATCATCAGATCGATAGATGACTCCGATCTCCAATCTACCCCCCTACAAGCACTTTTACATCATACACCGAAATCCATTCGTAGCTACAAACACTCCCTGACTCCCCCCCTACTTAATGCAGCTAAAATGCTGATTCCCAAACTGTGGAAACAAACAAGAGCGCCTACTTGTGCTGAATGGGTCGCCTCAGTGGAACAGATAAGAAAAATGGAGGATCTACTGCTTACCTCACAAGGTAAGGGTCTGGAATCCTTTACTAGATGGTCCCCTTGGACCTTATACTTAGACTCGGACTCCTTCAAACAGGTACTATCCGCCCTACCGTCTTCACTGTTATAGGAGAACAGCACTGCCCACAACCTGAGAAGTACACTCTAAACAGGTTGTCCCTCTATTAGGGCTATAAAATACCACCCACAATATTTATGGATGTCCAAAACCGCAGCTAGTTGTTTGGTTTAGATTCTTTTTTCTTTTCTTCCTTTTTTATGTTTGCTTTTGTTTTGTTTTTTTTTGTTTTGTTTTTTGTTCTTTATTTTTCTTTGTTGACACATTAAAATATTAAAGATTTATCTGGATTAGGGCAATAGACTGGTAGACAAGACGTATTGCTGACTAAGCTAATTTCCTGTACTGCGATAGGTTAGCCACCTTAATATACCGTTGACAAAGCACGAATACCTGGTAATATGATGTATTAAACCTCATGCTCCAACATTGACCATAGATAAATGATGATACTCCCAAACACGAGGAGCGGGACAACACTATTCTGGTTTCTCTCCAAGTAACTATGTAGCTACTCGTTTTCACTATGTTTATGTGCTGTCTATATGTTCAGTTCATCACTGCTAAAATATATATACTTTTAAAGTATCAACCGGACTTCAATGACAACCTAGTGGACAGGACACACTATGGACTAAATTAATTTACTATATCCCGATAGGCTGAACACCTTGATATCTTATTGTTACAGCACTAGTATTTGATAATATGATGTACTTAACTCCATGTTCCAATATCAAACAAAGTATTATGTCAATGTCCCCAACCACTGTGAGATGAATAACACTATTCTGATCTCTGTTTGTGTAACTATATAACTGTCTACCTTTACTATGTCTTTGGGCCTATATAAATGGAAAACTCAATAAAGAGATATTAAATAAAAAAAAGAAAAGCAGACAAGTTCATCTATGGCACAGGTGGCCATTTTGTCCGCAAGGTGCAGCCCACTCGATTTAACTGCCCATGTTCTCATTGTTTCTTTATTCGTTTGTCTGAATAAAGCTAACTTAAACTTGTTTTGAACTGTTATTGTAGAACTGATAAATAAGCAAACTGTTTTCTACGGCTTACAAGCTATTCTTCAACATTACTGTAAAGAAGAAAAATGAATGTGGCCCAACATGCAAAATGCAATTGCAAAATTAAATAAAATTAATTCAACTGAAGAACAAAAAAACTAAACATGCAGAACACTATCATATGTAGGAACCAACTAATACATCTATTGATTGATTTTTGACTAATACATATGTTAATACAAAAATTATTGAAAGCTTATTTCAAAAATGTATTAACGTGTAGCAGTGCACATTTCAACAAGATTGAGAGATTATTACAAAAGACTATATATTATTAAATGTAACTCCGTAATTAACTGTTAAAGTAAAACCAAACCCTAATTACTTACAAGGTTTTGAATCTCACTGGACAGTGTGTTAAATCCAGTGCTATTGCTCTGTTTATAATCATCTGTGTAGTTTACGTTAAGTATCCTAAAAGCTCCCGTATAATAGCAAGTGGTGGAGCTTGACACCGAAGGTAATTTGCCTGTTAAGGAAGAAAATATATATTTTTTTAAAGCAGGTGAAAAGTACTTTATAAAAAAAATAATAATAATAATTCTCTTACTTATGTTACATTTTGATTAGAATATGACCCCATTATACAGCAACCCCCCAAACTCTTAATAACAGACAAAAAGAAAGGATCTTTCATCTCTCTTTAGATGCTTACTTCATTAGTATCTTTCCTTCAGAGTTACCTCCCCCATTAGTTTCTCCTCCCCTGTCAATACTTTATCCTTCCCTTCCTCTCCCCTTGAGTTCCTTTACCAAATTCTCCTCTCTTGCATCATCTCACATGTTAGTCTGCTCTCAATCAATCGACTACAACCTCAGTCACCTCTTAATCCTTTTTCTTCCCCGGTCTCTTCCTAATGCACCCATCTCTAACCTATGGCTATTAAGCTATTGTGAATTTATATTAGGTTCTTTGGCTGTGTATACTTGGAAATATAGTCCCTAACAACTACTGTACTGCCAGAATGGTTGTTAACTAATTTTACCATTGTACTTAGCCAGAATAATGTTGCCTACTTATCACAGGGAATTGAATCCACAACTGTTTAAGCACTAAGAGAAAGAGATTACTCCAGACATTGACTACATCTCCCCTGATGCCCCAGCACAATAATGTTAGCTAAGTAACATTGCCCAGAAATTGGAGTGATGACTATCCTGTTTACACACTATGGGGGTCATGTATAAACATGGCACACACGCAGAATGCACCAAATACTGGCACAACAAATTTTGAGAGTTGGTGCTGCCTCCGCTGATTATGTAGATTTTGTATGTGCCGGTGCTCGTTTTGTCCATGTATATAAAAAAAACAGGCCCTGAAAACAGCCTAATTTGTGTCAGGGAACCTCCACCAAACTGCAAAGTGTCGGAATGTATAAAATGGCACAATCGTCATTGTACATAACAAATGGTGATTGTGCCTTTTTATAAAACTTGCAACACTTTGCAGTGCAGGAGTTTTTATACTTTCCCCCATTATGCAGTGTACTGTGTTGCAGTGGTACATAGTCAGCCATGGGTTTGCAGGGCATATGGGACATGCAGTACACATTAACTAGGATGCTCATCCAGTTATGTGATGGCTGAGCATAATGGGATTTCTACCCACCATTACTTCACTCCTACCTTAAGTAATTTGTTTTGCACTGTAAAATAAATATGACAAACTGATCTCTGAAAATTTTAGTTGCCACAAACTGATTATAATACATTTGATTTCTTACCAAGGACAATAATTAGTGTGATGGTAATGGCTGCTGCAATTATAATGAAGATAATTAAGCTGATAATAGCTGCTTTGATCTTCCATGGTGCCGGGGACTTCATTCGCAGATAAAGTTCTTATAAACTAACAAAATAACACAGAAATGCACAATTAAAAAAAAAAAAATAAGGACCTCATAAAAAATACTGAAAGCGGGGTTAGACACCAAAAAAAACTTACATAGACTTGTTACAGGTATTACTAGATTTTCTGCTGAAGCTGGAGATATAAACAAACTACTTGAAAGGAATGTCACGGTTTTGCATATTACTGACAAAACAACACTTCCTTCACTACAAAATGTAGCAACTGCAAAGATAAAAATCGACAGAGAAATTAATGGTTGTGCAAATATCATAGTAATGGTCATATGAATGCACCACAAAGTTAAAATTACAAAATAAAAAAACAACAAAATTTAAACAAAAGGCTCATGTCATAAGACAGTCTGTCAAACAGTTTATGCCTAGACTAGTAAGCAAGTAATGAAACAAAATAATATGGATAGACATAAATCAAATTAATGGTTATCTATTTTGTTTTTCACAATTTAATTTCCTGTTAATAGCATAACTTTTTCACACTAAAAAGTACCCACCGTAGATAAATAAAGTACTTTTAGCCTGCGTCAGGATTGCTATGTGCCTTGTACCGACACTTTACTAATCCTTGTTGGGTACACAGGAAGGTGCAATTGATAAAACTTACTACTTAAAACACAGCTTTCAAGTCAATTACAAAGAAATGGACAGAGCTGCTTATCCTGTTCCAATTTGTTAATTTTCCCGTAACCAGTGGAATACTAGGTACAGTAGGGATTGTTTCTTTCACATTTATTTGCTTTCCATACTGTTGGCCAAGGACTTAGTTGATCCCCAGAAGTATCAGCGAACCAAAGTTAGGCAGAAGATAAGTGACTCCTATAGGTGACTAGAAAAACGTCATATCAGCCTGATCGATATAGCAGATGGGGTGGTCAGACAAGGATCAATATCGGGAGTGAGGTAGTCAGACAAGCTAGGATTCGTTTCTTGAGCGCATCAGCCAGACAAACCAGGACGGGTATAAGGAGAGGAAATTAACAGCTCCAAGGAATGAACAGAATAGGACCACATCAGGGTAAAGTACAGCATAAATGCTGCCTTTTAGAACTTGGCACTGAGAATTCCTGCCCTCATATTTGTACATTATATATTATATATATGCTTAGGCAGTGACCATATGCGCTGCTTAGGCAGTGACCATAAGCGCTGCTTAGGGAGTGATATACGGCAAGCAAGGGGTTAATAGCTCTTAAAAGAGCCTTTGCTATACTATAATAAATCAAAGTAAAAAAAATGAACCCCTAAAAAATGCACAGACAGCAAAAAATGTGCTGCTGTGTAAAATCACTGCGTCCACAGCGATCAATGGCAGGGAAGGGGTTAAACACTGGAAACCGCTTTTATCAAAGCCCTTGGGTCTCAATTTTATTAAATTTATTATAATTAAAAACGTACATTATACAGCTCTGTCTGTCTCCCTCGCTAAAACTCAAGTGAGGAAAGGTAGGCAAATCTACACGGGGTAGATCAAATATTGATCTAACCAGGCGAATGGTGATGCTCATCTGAGCAATCACCAAACCGCCTTTGCCACTAATCAGCTGTTACTGATCGCTATACATGCGCTCAGACAGCTAAAAAAAATGTTTACGTTAAACGTAATCCCCTAGCGGGTATAATTAACCCGTAACGGGTGTAATACAAACATTTAAAAAAAAAAGAAATAATGCTTCTGCAGGAAGATTTCTGCATTTGCGTCAGATCGCTGCTTAGGCAGTGATCTACAGCAAGCAAGGGGTTAATAGCTCAAGGAGCCTTTATTATGCTGTAATGAATTACAGTAAAAAAAAATAACACCTAAAAAATGCACAGACAGCAAAAAATGTATCACTGTGTACACAGCAATCAATGGCAGGGAAGGGGTTAAACACTTGAAATGGCTTTTATAAAAGCCCTTGGTTTCTAAAATTTTATTAAATATTTAATTTTATTACAAAAATATTTTTTTTTACATTATCTGTCTCTCTCCCTTACTAAAACTAGTAAGGAGAGGGAGGAAGATCAATATTTGTCAAAGGCAATATTTACAAATATTGCCTTTGACTGTATGATAAGTGCTCATCAGAGCACTTATACATGCCTGCACACAGATCACACTGATCTGATGTGCAGACATTGATTGGCACCCCCTAGAGTAACGGAAGTGAAATTAATTCACTTCCGATGCTCCTGCCAGTAGAAGGGAAGCACTGCCTGTTCCGTTCTACTGAGCCGATGGGGTCGCTCAGGAGAGTGACCACCATCGGATCTGGGGGAGCTGAAGGTGTTGCTAAGTGCCTCGCTTGCGAGGCACTTTAGCAACACCTGAGATGCTTAGGAAGCGAACATGTGTGCAGCCGGCGCCGCCATTTTTAAATGGCAGCTACGGTCACTCCGGGGAGTGATCGTAGCACGTCCATGCATTTTTTTTTAGTGTTGCACAATGCCTCTATATAGAGGCATTGTAGCAACACTGAAAGAGTAAAGAAAGCGACCTTTGATATTTAATGCATGACGTGCCAGGCACGTCACCTGTCAGCAAGTCCTCGGTTTGCCGTGACGTGCCTGGCACGTCATCTGTCGTTAAGGAGATTAAATAAATATGGGAATGCCATTTATAAGTAGGAGCTGTATGGCTTTTTGGTTGCATTTTTTTTTAAAAATAGCAGGTCTGAATGATGGTATTCTGAAGAGTACCCCTACTGAAGTACTACAATATATTCTGCCTAACTTGAGTGTAAAGAAATGGAAAAACTATAGAAATTGTAGGATTGTGGTTGGGGGTAAATTAAAACCTTATCCGATACTTTATAGAGAACTTGGATTGTTCAGTCTGATGAGGTTAATATGTTATGTAAGAACGCATTTATATGATTTTAAGAATGATTCACGGAAACATAGAATGTGCCGGCAGATAAGAACCATTTGGCCCAATATTCTAAACTCTTTCATTAGTCCCTGCTTTTATTATATATCTAGGATAGCCTTGTGCCTATACCACACATGCTTAAACTCCTTCACTGTGTTTACCTCTACCACTTCCTCTATTCTGTACATCCACTTTACTCTCAATAAAGTAATACTGATATTACTTTTAAATCTTTGTCCTTCTAATTTAGGACTGTGTCCTCTTGTTGTGGGAGTATTTCTTCTTTTAAATATAATCTCCATCTTTACTAGACATGTGCATTCGTTTTCGGACGAATGCATTTTCGGACGAAAATAGCATTTTCGGACGAAAATAGCATTTTCGTCCATTCGTCAGAAAAACGAATAAGGAAAATATTAACTAACAAAATCCGAATGAACGAATGGTTAATAAACGAAAATCATTCGTTCATTCGTCCATTCGTGCTATTGGCATTCTAAACCGAAATAGAGTCGGTTTATACAATACCAATAGCATTGTACATTCCATAAACCGACATGAATGACTTTCGGTTTATGGAATGCATGTAATGCTATTGGCTTTCTATAAACCGAAATTGAGTTCCCATTCATACGAATAGGTCAATTGACCTATTCGTATGAATGGGGACTCTTTCGGTTTATAGAAAGCCAATAGCATTGCATGTATTCTATAAGCCGAAAGTCTTTAAAACGATCGACGTTCGGTTTATAGAATACATGTAATGCTATTGCTGTTCTATAAGCCGAAAGTCTATAAACCGAACGTCGTTCGGTTTGTAGACTTTCGGCTTATAGAACAGCAATAGCATTACATGTATTCTATAAACCGAACGTCGTTCGTTTTAAAGACTTTCGGCTTATAGAATACTATTGGCATTCTATAAACCTAACTAGAGTCCCTTCTCATTCATAAGAATTTCTTATGAATGGGGACTCGACTCTAGTTCGGTTTATAGAAAGCCAATAGTATTCTATAAACCGAAAGTCTATAAACCGAACGACGTTCGGATTATAGAATACATGTAATGCTATTGCTGTTCTATAAGCCGAAAGTCTATAAACCGAACGACGTTCGGTTTATAGACTTTCGGTTTATGGAATGTATAATGTAATGCTATTTGCAATGGCATTACTATAAACCGAAATAGAGTCGGTTTATAGAATGCCATTGCCAATTCCATAAACCGAAATTCGTTCATTATGTCGGTTTATGTATTTTGCTATTTGTATTCCATAAACCGACTCTATTTCGGTTTATAGAATTGCCAATAGCATGAAATGATTTTAATTTAGTATTAAAAAATAAATTGAAAAAAGTGGAGAGTTTTAACCCCTTTGTGACGCATGGTGCTTGCGTCCCAAATGACGTAAGCACCAAAACGTCACGATTTGTTCCTGGCCACTGATCACCAGGTGATCGTTAGCCAGGAACACTATGGCAGAGACCCAATCAGGGTCTTAATAGACCCTGTGGGTCCCTGCCCAAAAATTGCAAGCCCTTCGGACGTCACGCACGATTTAGAGAAATGTAGCTGGTGCTTGTTTTTGAGCACCAGCTAAATTTCCCCTGTCAGACTGAGGCCATTTAAAATGGCCTCATTTGACAGGTGGGATCCTGCTGCAAGTGCCTGCAGCAAGATCCGAGCCGCGATATGAGCTGTTTAACACAGGACGTACTATGCCGTCCTAACGACTTTAAGGGACTTAAAATCAGGACGGCATAGAACGTCCCAACGTCACAAATGGGTTAACGTTTGCTCTGGTCATAATCACAGCACAGGCTTGTAGGAGTTAACTGTAATTACATTAATACATGAAAAGAATATAAGTAATATAGTAAAAATTTACAAAATAAAATTTATTTTGAAAAAACTAAATGAGGTCCATAAACTTGGAAGGAAACGGATCACAGTAAAAAGAAACTGTGATCAGCAAGGGAAGTGTTAATACCCCTTTTATAATCGAGGTTGTCTTATAATCTGACCTCAAATTGAGGTCAGACTTTAAGACTTGGCGGTCGTTCCGGGCGGCAGCAGGGGAGGTCTCGCTCATCGCGCAGACATCCTCCGCTGTCTCGCTAGCCACCAGGGAGAATCGGGCAGCTGGGGGATGTCTGCACGAATCGTGCAGACAACCTCCATGCTGCCCGACACTTCCGTCTATTATGTATAGTGCATACATCCCCCGGCTGCCCCCACTAGCCACCAGGGAGCAAGAAACAGGTGAGGGGGGGACAGAATAACAAGGGGGGGGCAGAGTAACGAGGGGGGGGGAGAAACAAGGGGAGGGAGGGGGGAAGAGACATAAACAAGGGGAGGGGGGCAGAGAGAAACAGGGGGAGGGAAGGGGGGAAGAGACAGACACAAGGGGAGCGAGGGGGGAGCCAAAGAGAGGGTGAGAGAGAGACAACACTAAGGGGGGGAGAGCGACAAATCTAGGGGCAAGGGAAACAGAGAGGCAGCATTGTCACATAAAAGGAAATAAAAACAAGAATTTTTTTATATCATAATTTTTTATTAAAAAAGCAATTTACATGTGAATATATACTAGACATGTGCATTTGTTTTCGGACGAATGCATTTTCGTCCGAAAATTGCATTTTCGTCCATTCGCCCGAAAAACGAAGAACGAAAATGCTAAGCTAACGAAAGCCGAATGAACGAATGGTTAATAAACGAAAATCATTCGTCCATTCGTAGTACTATTGCATTCTATAAGCCGAAATAGAGTCAGTTTATAGAATACAATAGCATTTAACTATACGGAGACAGAGTCTCCATTCATAAAATTATGAATGGAGACTTTGTCTCCGTATAGTTAAATGCCCACAGCCTATAAACCGAACGTTCGGTTTATAGGCTGTGGGCATTTAACTATACGGAGACAGAGTCTCCATTCATATGAGAGAGAGAGAGTCATTCAGCTTTGAGCAAACTCAAAGATTGCAGTTTTATCATTCCGTGCATCAACAGACTGAAGATATACTTGTTAACAGATCAGGGAAAACGGTGCTAAGAAATGGTATGATATAAAAATTGATGAAATGTAATTTGGACATTGAGATTAATTGCTGAAGATGTGGATCACAGGTGGAATCATTCTAACATATTTGGTGGACATGTAAAAAAGTTTAACATTTTGCCCGGTAACCTTAGAACTTTGGTAGTACAATGCCTATTGGCGATGAAAATATTAGTAGCCAGAAGATGCGTCAAAAGCAAGAGATTCAATTTGATAATGTCATACATCAGATAAGTCATAAATGTCAAATGAAAAGTGATATTTTACAGCAATATATATATTGGACACATTTTATGAAATTTGGGGGAATTGGATACATAAATTTCCACTTAATTTTTAGGCTCAAATATTCAGTTGACGTTCGGGTCTCAGGCTCTCTGTTGTTGGTTAATGATGTATATTTGTATATGTTACATACATGTAGAATTATTGTGGTGTGCTTTGGAAGCATGGCTTTTTGAAGCATGTTCCTTCGCAGATATTACAGGCAAGCTTCATGGTTGCCCTCAGTATAAAGAAAACATTAATATCACTGACATACACTTTTTATCCTGTTTGTTAAGATTTTATCTCTTCTGTACTTTTTTTCAGTTTATGGTCTTAACTATTACATACTTTTTAACCTGGTCAAATGTACTGGATTAAACAACTCATCCTATGAATATTCAGTGTGGTCAGTGGTCCTTTCTCTACTACTGCTGACATCTTGTGTAGGGCTCTGGCTCCTTTCCTCTTCTCACTGTCTGCCTGCTTCCTGCCACTTACTGGTCATTCTTCTTAACTGTTCATATTAGCATATGTACACACATTTACATTCTCATTTATTTCTAGTTCACATCACCCTTCCTAACATTAGCATTTGCATACCCATTCACATTTCTAATTACAGATACTTTCCTTCCCACCTTACATGACTGACACATAGATACACCACTGAACACTGGGACTGACCAGCTCATTGGAGCAGGAGATTCACAAAATTATTTCTATAGTCTTTTTTTTTGACAAAGACTATGTAGTATCTTTTGAATGGTAATTTGCAATACCATTCAAACATTATAGGGAGAAATGGCCTATTCATATGTTAAAAAAGTGGGGTTTGAGTCACTCTTTAAATGCATAGATATTGACCATCTAATGGTGCTTTTTTTGTTGTTGCAAGGATTGAAAGGTTTATGGTCTGGAAATATAAAGCAGAGTGTTGAGATATGACATGCCTCAGAACTAGACTGTGCAAGGTCTATTGGCTCTATTCACTAAAAATTCGACTTTGGAGATTAAGTGAATTTCGGCACCCGAAAAAACCCAGGTTCGAATCTTCCTCACTAAAAGTAATGGGAGGCAAAATGTTCAAAGCTATATTTGAGCACCCGAGTTTCACTTAATCTCAAAAATAACTTTGATCATTATTCAATTGGGAAGATTTGAACCTTAGTCTCAAAATGAAAGTCGACCTCCAAAAGTAAAAAAATGTAGTGAATTGACAGATGAAGCAACATATTATAGAAGGGATGTCTCATTTGTCCCCACTTATAAGAATAGGCAAGAATCGAATTATTCACAAATTTGTACCCAACTGGAATAAAATCATGTGACCAGACATTGGGGTTACCACCAAGTCAGCATTTTACTAGTGGGCTGTTGTCAAAAATTGGCTTGAGGTCAAAGTTAAAGGGACTGAATCACCTAAATATTGTTTTTACAGTAAATGTAAAGAATACAAAATGTAAATGTACAGAATACAATTTTGTATTGGCAAAATTGCAAGCAAATGCTTAAATTAGGAGAGAAATGCGTTTTAATGTGTCTGTGAAGTCTCAAGTTTATTATATCACCAGTGGTTTAATAAGCAAATTAAAAATTTCCCATTGAAAAGCAATTCATTTGCATGTTAATCCATGGTGAAATTAGACATGTGTTTGCAATTTTGCTAAAACAATGTGTAGATCATTTTCATACATTTTTTTTTAAAGAAAAAAAAGGTGTCAACGCTAGAAGCCATTGATATTAGAAGATACTTTTGATTAATAATAAAATATATCATGTTGATGTCCCAGGAGACGTGTCCCATAGACACATTTTTTTTCTTAATTTATAAATGTTCTTGAATCCTATGGATTATGTCACTAGGTGATGTCACAGGAGACACCAGACACATTTAATGGGACACTACCACTTACATAAGATGTAACTAGATTACCTGTCCATTTAAAACAAACACATATATCAGACACATGCCATTGTTTTTTTCCCTCTATATTTGAATTAATTGCATATAAAAGTAACAGTAAAATTAGGTGTTTATCCATTTTGAGAATTTTACCCATGATGAAACATTCTTCTAAATCTTCCAGCAAGCCTCACTTTACAACTGTGGCCAAAGCCTTCATGATGATGTCATAAGATACACCTCTGCTCTCTTATTGGCTACTGTGTATCATAGTGGGCAGGAGTAGGTGGCTGTGTAAAACTTTTTTTTACCTGCCTTCCAGCACAGAGAGGAGATAGACCTGATCACTGCATGAATGCGACTTCAGTCAAACACTTTAAATACAAATGTTTTAAAGAAATAATACAAATAAAAGTACCTTAGAGTGCCTTCTTTGCTTCAAAAGCTATATCAGAAGATAGACATGTTGGCTCAGATATTACTTCATTGTTGATTAGATATGACAAGATTTCAAACATGTCCATTCCTCATTAGGGCTATATGGAGCAAAGATGGCTCAATAAGGTACTTTTCTTTTATTAAAGCATTTCTACATTTGATGCAGTCTTTCAATTAAACACAACAATTTTTTTTGCAATATGTATTATGCTGATTATTGCTTTTATTCTATTTTTTTCTTTTTTTTTTCATTTTTTTTTTTTTACAATTTTGGTTACTCTAGTTTAGCTTAGGCAACCTGCAGCCCTCAAGTTGTAATGAACTACATCTCCCATAATTCTGTTTTGGCTAAGAGGCTGGCAGAGGATAATGGGAAATGTGGTCCTGCAACATATGGAGGGCTGTCATTTGCCTACACCTGTTCTGGTAAAAAATGAGTGAAATAAAAATCCACAGACAGCATTTGCAAAAATAATCTGAAAATAATATTTTTTTCAATTGGAAATAATAGGGTTCAAGTGGAACAGTAGAGCAGGATAAATCATATTTATATCACGCAAACAACAGAATTATAATAAATCATCAAATTATAAAACTTAGAAATAGGCAAAAAATCTATTAGACAATGAGAAATGACTAATTAAAAATTATAAGTGCATTCCAGCCAATCAATGTAATTATATGAAAAGCACAATAAATATGTGAACATTTGCAACTAAGCAGGCTGACAAAATTATTCAATTCACTAGAAAAATTGAACAGATATAATAACAATTCAAGCGAAATATGAATTTGTTACCTTAACCCTAAGCAGCCATTCAGCTCACTTTCAGAATTGTTAATGCTTTCCTGCTATTAACTTGCATAGATCGTAACTACTCCTACTTCTGATTTCATGCATATGTTCAGCTATGTAAGGCAAACGTTTCACTTTCACATGGTGCACTGCAGAATGTATCATTCCTATGTGTTTAGAAGGAAAGCAATTAATCGGAGCTGTTCCTATGGAAACCATTCTGTGATTAATGTACTCCATTCTATACTATGCAGTGGCATATGTAAGAGTTTTCCAGTACATGTCTGGAACTGGCTGATTTGGCAACTCTAGCTGGATGACTGGTGGAAAAAGACGTGTGCTCTATACAGGCTCCTGCACATTGAATCTATGCACACATTGCAATTATAATTATCTTTTGGGATACATTGCCATCCCTGTGGCCAAATGCTCAGTGGGAGGGTCGGTGGAAGTGGAAAACCTGGTATTTGTGACCAAATGAAATACATTTAGACTACAGATTTGAATACATACATTTTTAGTAGCCAGCTAGTAATTAATAGGGGAGACTACAGGAAAAGCCCACTAAATTGTTTGATACTCCTATAATTGATTTAAAAAACGAAGTAATGGTAGAGATTTGCTTTTTTTCAGTATAAAATATGATAAAAGTAGCAAAAAAAAAAAAGTGATGTGTGATGAGCACCTCCATGGATGTAGCTAATTTGTATCAGCTTCCACAGTTAGATTCAGGGTACAGGTGCTGTGAGGAAGATCAAAGCTGAACAGTGTTTCAATTAGCTGGTGTGTACAGCACAACAAGATCAGTTAGGAGGCGGAGGAGTGTTTTGAAACCCAGCAATAGTTGTTATATGAAAAGAAAAAGAAAACAAATGAACAAGGCTGACATAATAAGTAATACTTAGTATCTCCACACAGCAAATTAATACATGCAACTAATACTTACAGCTTTTAAAAAAAAAAAAAATAATAATCTATGAAATATGTGTTTAACTTGTTCTTGTGTCTGAATACATTGAATTAAGGAAATGTTTATTTTCATTGTATGTTGTGTAGGCAATATGCCTCTTGTGTTTGAACAATAACTAATTAAAATGTAAGTCTTAACTGGGCTTTTGGGAGAGAGTCCTTATCTGATTATTCATTTTTTTAATTATTGAACTCTAATAAGCATAAAAAAGTACATTTTCAAGTTGGAGTGATAGTTGGATTACTCAATATAGTTTCAATGTGATCCCTTCTTTGATTAACCCCTTAAAGACCAGGTATTTTCATGGGCCAATGACCAGAGCTATTTTTCCATTTTGATATGTGGTTGTTGAAATGTGAAATTTGCTCTCTGTCATTTAATGCACTCATACAAGTTATATGTTGAGTTTTCTTTGGATACCAAAAACATAAACAACAATTTAGTATTCAAAAATACATACATGAAAGAAAACATTTGGGGGGGAAAAGTTTTTTTTTTTTTTTGATACTATTTTCCCTATATTATTCTACACAACTAGTACAACACTAACACTAACCCACTTATTCCAACATGCCAACTAATAAAATCTGGAGCAGAGACATTGCCTTGGTTGCCAGGCAGAGTCCTGCACCCATTACATAATGCTCTGTGTGTGCCGCTAGCTGAACAGCATAATGAGTTAACTCATCCTAATAGGGTAACTAACTGGTTCCCCCCTGAACACACTTGGATTCTTCATGAAAGCATGTAAAACGTATGTGTCCTGCCTTTACTAGGCACACGGGGAAAAAGCCTGCGGATAAATGCACATATCTTCGGTGCCCGGGGGGGGGGGGGGCACAAATTTTTTTGTTGTTGACTGCAGTTTCCTTGGTATACGGCCTGTCATTGCTGGGTAAATACTAGACTTGGGCATTTGTTTTCAGAAGAAAATTTCCTCTTTTCTTGCAGTGGTGCAAAAAAGCATATTACAGAAATATAAGTATAATATAATTTTAAAAAATACTAATCGATGTTTCACTGGCATAGTAATAGTTTTGACATGCCATAATAACATATGTATTACTAGAAATGTAGAGATTGTGATTTATTATTAAAATATGCTATTATGGCATAAATGGTGCAATTACCATGTCAATGAACACATCATGTAATATAAAATACATATACCCCATATGCCACTTAGTAACCCCAATAAAAGTTAGGGAATGACCACGTATGCATATATACATACGTTATCAGATTTTTTTTTTATATGCTGCCATAACAGTATAACAATGCCAGTGGCATCCAGTGGCGGATCCAGGGGGGGGGGGGGCAATGGGGCAATTGCCCCCCCCCCCCCCCCCCCGAGAAGAGGGGAAAAAAAAAACAACCGCTTAAAAAAAAAAAAAAAACACGCTTGCAGGCAGAGACGGAGGTGAGAGGCTATCGGACGATCTCTTACCTTACCTTACCCTTACCTTCTCTGCCTGCCTGCCAGGCTGCACGGGGAGCCGAACAGGCAGCACAGAGAAACCTCCGTGCTGCCTGTTCGGCTCCCCGTGCAGTCTGACACGGAAGTGCCGACAGATCACGTGACCGGCGCGCTGACGTCATATAGTTTATGACATAGTTTGGGCAGACTAGATGGACCGAATGGTTCTTATCTGCCGACACATTCTATGTTTCTATGTCTATGTTTCTATATGCGCGCCGGGTCACGTGACCTGTCGGCACAACCGCCTGGGAGCCAAACAGGCAGCATGGAGGAGACCATGCTGCCTGCCACTAGCCACCAGGGATAAAGGTAAGTACTGGGGAGATGGGGGGCAAATTGGCTGGGGCTTATTAAATGGCAAATAACACTGGCATATTGGGAAAATTGGCAGGGGCATATAAAATGGCAAATAACCCTGGCATATTATTGGGCAAATTGGCCGGGGCATATCAAATGGCAAATAACACTTGCATATTATTGGGCAAATTGGCAGGGGCATATTAAATGGCAAATAACACTGGCATATTGGGCAAATAGCAGGAGGAGGAGCATATTAAATGGCAAATAACACTGGAATATTATTGGGCAAATTGGCTGGGGCATATTAAATGTCAATTTACACTGGCATATTATTGGGCAAATTGGCAGGGGCATATTAAATGGCAAATAACACTGGCATATTATTGGGCAAATTGGCAGGGGCTTATTAAATGGCATATAACACTGGAATATTATTGGGCAAATTGGCTGGGGCATATTAAATAACATAACACTGGAATATTACTGGGCAAATTGGCTGGGGCATATTAAATGGCAACTAACACTGGCATTTTATTGGGCAAATTGGCTGGGGCATATTAAATGGCAACTAACACTGGCATATTATTGGACAAATTGGCAGGGGCTTATTAAATGGCAAATAACACTGGAATATTATTGGGCAAATTGGCTGGAGCATATTAAATGGCAAATAACACTGGAATATTATTGGGCAAAATGTACTATCCCCCTGTGTCCCGCACTGCCGGTAGGGTTGCCACCTCAGCCCTTTTTTACGTCAATTGACCAATCAACATGGTTCTGTGGGCAGGGCCGTCTTTAACGCGGGGCAAATGGGGCAGCTGCCCTGGGCCCATTTACTCCTGGGGGGCCCGAAGGCAGCTGTCCCGTGGGCCCCCAGCCCCTGCTGCCGCGTTCACAGCGCATTGCGCTTGTGAACGCTTTTTTCCGGCAAGCCGCATCCGATGGATGCGACGGCCGAAAAAAAAACAAAAAAAAAACTGTCGCCGGATGTGACGTCGCGTCACATCCGGTTTCTGTTTCCCTCCTCCGTGCAAGAGGGAAGACTGCACGGAGGAGACTTCCGGCGGGGGACACGGAGCAGATTCATGTAAGTACGGGGGGGGGGGGGGGGGGTCCTGGCTGGCACAATATTCCTGATATCTGACTGGCACTATATTACTGGGTATCTGATTGGCACAATATTACTGGGCATCTGATTGGCACTATATTACTGGGTATCTGATTGGCACAATATTACTGGGTATCTGATTGGCACTATATTACTGGGTATCTGATTGGCACAATATTACTGGGCATCTGATTGGCACTATATTACTGGGTATCTGATTGGCACTATATTACTTGGCATCTGATTGGCACTATATTACTGGGTATCTGATTGGCACTATATTACTTGGCATCTGATTGGCACTATATTACTGGGCATCTGATTGGCACAATATTACTGGGTATCTGACTGGCACTATATTACTTGGCATCTGACTGGCACTAAATTACTTGGCATCTGATTGGCACAATATTACTGGGCATCTGATTGGCACTATATTACTGGGCATCTGATTGGCACAATATTACTGGGTATCTGATTGGCACTATATTACTGGGCATCTGATTGGCACTATATTACTGGGTATCTGATTGGCACAATATTACTGGGTATCTGATTGGCACAATATTACTGGGTATCTGATTGGCACTATATTACTTGGCATCTGATTGGCACTATATTACTGGGTATCTGATTGGCACTATATTACTGGGTATCTGATTGGCACAATATTCCTGGGCATCTGATTGGCACTATATTACTGGGTATCTGATTGGCACAATATTCCTGATATCTGACTGGCACTATATTACTGGGCATCTGATTGGCACTATATTACTTGGCATCTGATTGGCACTATATTACTGGGTATCTGACTGGCACTATATTACTGGGTATCTGATTGGCACAATATTACTGGGTATCTGATTGGCACTATATTACTGGGTATCTGACTGGCACTATATTACTGGGTATCTGATTGGCACTATATTACTTGGTATCTGATTGGCACTATATTACTGGGTATCTGATTGGCACAATATTACTGGGTATCTGATTGGCACAATATTACTGGGCATCTGATTGGCACTATATTACTGGGTATCTGATTGGCACAATATTACTGGGCATCTGATTGGCACTATATTACTGGGTATCTGATTGGCACTATATTACTGGGCATCTGATTGGCACTATATTACTGGGTATCTGATTGGCACTATATTACTGGGTATCTGATTGGCACTATATTACTGGGCATCTGATTGGCACTATATTACTGGGTATCTGACTGGCACTATATTACTGGGCATCTGATTGGCACTATATTACTGGGTATCTGATTGGCACTATATTACTTGGCATCTGATTGGCACTATATTACTGGGCATCTGATTGGAACTATATTACTGGGTATCTGATTGGCACTATATTACTTGGCATCTGATTGGCACTATATTACTGGGCATGTGTTTGGCACTATATTAATGGGTATCTGATTGGCACTATATTACTGGGTATCTGATTGACACTATATTACTGGGTATCTGATTGGCACTATATTACTGGGTATCTGACTGGCACTATATTACTTGGCATCTGATTGGCACAATATTACTGGGCATCTGATTGGCACTATATTACTGGGTATCTGACTGGTACTATATTACTTGGCATCTGATTGGCACTATATTACTGGGTATCTGATTGGCACTATATTAATTGGCATCTGATTGGCACTATATTACTTGGCATCTGATTGGCACTATATTACTGGGCATCTGATTGGCACTATATTACTGGGTATCTGATTGGCACTATATTACTTGGCATCTGATTGGCACTATATTACTGGGCATCTGATTGGCACTATATTACTGGGCATCTGATTGGCACTATATTACTGGGCTCTGGCTGGCACAATATTACTGGGCTCTGACTGGCACAATACTGGGCTCTGGCTGGCACAATATTACAGGCATCTGACTGGCATAATATTACAGGCATCTGACTGGCACAATATTACAGGCATCTGACTGGCACAATATTCCTGGCCTCTGACTGCACACTATTACAGGCATCTGACAGGCATAATATTACAGGCATCTGACTGGCATTATATTACAGGCATCTGGCTGGCACTATATTACTGGGCATCTGGCTGGCACAATATTACTGGGCATCTGGCTGGTACAATATTACTGGGCATCTGGCTGGCACAATATTACTGGCCTCTGACTGCACACTATTACAGGCATCTGACTGGCATAATATTACAGGCATCTGACAGGCACCATATTCCTGGGCTCTGACAGGCACAATATTCCTGGGCTCTGACTGGCACACTATTACAAGCATCTGACTGGCATAATATTACAGGCATCTGACTGGCATAATATTACAGGCATCTGACTGGCACAATATTACAGGCATCTGACTGGCACAATATTCCTGGCCTCTGACTGCACACTATTACAGGCATCTGACTGGCATAATATTACAGGCATCTGACAGGCACCATATTCCTGGGCTCTGACAGGCACAATATTCCTGGTATCTGACTGGCACAATATTATTGGTATCTGACTGGCACAATATTATTGGTATCTGACTGGCACATTATTACTGGGCTCTGACTGGCACAATATTGCAGGCATCTGACTGGCACAATATTACTAGGCTCTGACTGGCACAATATTACTGGGCTCTGACTGGCACAATATTACTGGCATCCGAAAGTTACAATATTACTGGCATCTGAATGGCACAACAATTATGGCATATGTGTGTGTGTGTGTGGGGGGGGGGGGGGGTAACATTGCGATGGATGGTGGGATTGCATGCAGGGGAGGAGGCAGGGTCCAGGGGGCCCAAGCAAATGCTTGCCCAGGGTCCAATCACTATTAAAGACGGCCCTGTCTGTGGGATTCACTACTTGATTAGGTAATTGATTTGTTTCTGGTCACATATGATTTCTACATACTGCAAAGCAGATGTGTGGCTTGTTAAAATGGCCGAGGGGGAAACCCTACCTGCCAGGTGCAGAAGTTTCAAAGTTGGCTATACACTGAATTTAACATAGTATTACTAATCTTAATGTGAAATATAATTATAGTTGGTGAGTTTTGCACAGATAATTAAGGCACTTGGTACATCAGTATTTTACTAAAGAAATCCTATGATATAAAATATCACCTGTGTATAGGCATGATTTGGTAATTATGATCATTTACATGGCAAGAATTCTAGTGACAGGGAATAATGGCAGAAACGAATATATTACCGGAGTGGTTGTATGCATAACTTCATTTTGTATTATTTCAATTTTTCATTTTTAAAACACTTTCTCACTAAGCAACTAAGAGTGCCACGTCAGCCACTTTTCTTTGGACACATAACTTTTACATTCTGCCTTGTAGTACACAGAATTCATATATGAGGATCCCATGTGAACTACCTTCTTTAACTAATTGATTTTAGTGTTGCCACCCAGCCAGTATTTTACCAGCAGGTAAAGGTTGTGCCTTTTTAGATTAAAATCAATAAAAAAAAATAGTACAAAAAACAAAGCTATGTGATCTAAAGCTATAAACTTGCTTCACAACAATAACATTTATCACTCACTTCCTTTCACATCCCCTTGACAAACATATAGAATTATCCGCAATAAACAATTACATTTTTACTCTACTATGTCTGACAAACATGCCCAAAACCTCACCAAAAATTGAATTTACCTCACACAGTAAAGACATTTAAACTTCAATGTTATAAGTATAACTCTAAAAAGATAAGGAAACCAAGCTATTTTGGAAAATAAATATGCAACACTAACATACATTATAATAATAATAGTAAATATAGTTAGCTCACTGTGGGTCATTTCTACATTCAACTGTAAATAAACATATAATCGTAGTCCCTGCGTATTGAGAATCACTGTCTGCCTAAGTGAATTAATACATAAACAGCATTTACTTTTTCAAACATTGTGTCAGAGAGTTAATACACTTTCTGAAAAGCTTAAGAAAGAAAAAAAACATGACTCAAATTGTATTTATTTTTTAACTTTAAAAGATAATTATGAACAACACTAATTTATGTGAATAACAAAGCTGTTTTATTGGACATTATGAAAAATGGCTGCTCTGGGTAAAAAGACTGGAGGCCAGTTTACAGCCCTGCAGTATGCATTTCTTAAATTAGCGTCCCAAAATTAAATGACAAATGTGTTCACGCTACATTTATTGAATACAAGTATTTTAACAAAATGTGATATTCAAACTGTGTTTAAGGTAATGAAATGTAAAAAAATTAAACCAATACATCAGTAACTGAATTTGGTGGAAGACACAGCTCTTAGGAGTCACTCCTTTATATTCAATCTGATGACCTGAATATCAAGATAGATCAATTTTGTTCATATAGACAGCGTGTTCATTTGAACAGTACTAACCTATTTTTACCCATTGCACACTTTTGTGTGTCTTCTGCTATGGTTACTCCCTGTTCTGAACAAACATCTAATTTGGATTTCAGTTATAAATGGAACTTACCAATGAAAATGTATTTTGTGAAATCTGTAGCTTTGCATCTGTTGTTTAGTCTGTGAAGTGCAGAGAAGTCCAGTAACAGTGCTGTGTGAGAAGCTTAACCACTCACTACCAGAATTGACAACTGTTGAAAACCTGTCTGGTTAGTCCTGATCAACAGGTTATAGGAAGTGGTAGGTCACTCACTATAAAAGAGGGGAGATAACAAATACACCAAGGAATCTGAAGCAATTACTATAAAGATTCACTAATTCTTTGATCTCACCCGGTTTAGCCTCCCATATTAAGGATATTAAGATCACTCTGTTTATTAGATCTTTATTAAATCAGGTTTGACCAACTGTTTTTTTCTTCTTCAATAGATCTACTCTGAAATATGAAATATTTTACAATCTTTTCTTCTTTTTTTAACCCATAACAAAAATGTGGAAAAAAGTGCTATTGATTATGAAAGCTCTATGTTGGATTATGTTTGATCAGTCAAAATATTTGTTAGATGTAATCAAATTCCTGAGATACTACATATTTAATGCGGGGAGCTGGCCTCCATCAACTGACATTTTGATAAATATTTATTCGAACCCTGTCAACAAAAATTTGGACAAAAAAATGGCTGATTTTGATAGATATTTGTTAGGTCAGGCTAGATCATCTTTTGTTTTCATTAGCTCTGTCACACAAGTGGCAGTGTTCAAAATATAACTGTGTGGGGGTTGACAGGTTAGCCCGCTTCAACTAAAATTTGGATACAAGTTTATTGAGTTTGATAGATTTTCATTAGATGACCATGCATGTGAACTGTAAGAAAATGTGTTGTCTGTATTGTTATGTCCTAAACATCTTCCTCTTTTTTTGTAGCTACATCTGTGTTGGCAACTAAAATGCCTCCCAGGGCGGTGGATTCCATTGGTCAAGATAAGCCAAGTACATCAAGCCTTCCACAATCTATTCGTGATTCTCCGATGGTATTTGGTCTGGCTGCTGGTATCCTGCATGATGTTGCCAACATGAACCAGCAGCTGACCATAATGATGGGCAACAAAGAATAGTTCCATGCCAAGTTGATTGAGACACATAGGTGTGGTAGGTGAGGAGCAGTTGCTGATGAGAAATGGTGTACCAACAGGAGTGTGAAGCTAGAGATGAATACCACAGGTGAGCAGCACAGACATCCAACTACCTCCACTAAACACCAGGAAGCAGCTGTTCTGTCCTGAGGGATTGATGTGGCATTTATTGGGGTGCAGGGGTAAGTCCTGGATGTGCAATGTGGGTAATGGGCCATGTCCTGGGGGGGCAGGAGTAAATCATAGATCTGCAATGTAGGTGATGGGTTATGTATTGGGGTACTGGGGTAGGTACTGGTTCTGCAATGTGGGTGAATGGGTGAGGTGCCCGAATTAAGTCTGCCTAGGGCAGCACATAAACAAAATGCACCACTGGGTAAACCTTCCCTTTCATTGTGGTAACACGCTGGTATCTGTGCTGGACATGTATTTTGCTTCTTAACACTTTTATAATGTTTTTTTATTTTTTTTTACATGGCTGTAGTTCCATATATTTGCAAATAGCAACTTTCTTTTTATAAACATCATAATGCTGGATATTTGTATTGAAAATAATATTAAGGCATATATGTAGCCACGTCCATGTGAAGGTTTTAAAGTTGAATCCTCATGGTCAGATCAGGAGAACTGAAATGTGCTAATTCTGCCTTTTCTTAACCGAATTCAGAGCGTTTTTTGGATGTGAGCAGTAACCAAAAAATATATGGTTTTCATGGTGAAAAAAATTAGGTGCCCCCCCTTGATAGTTTATCAATTAATATGTGACATCCAGCGGATGCGGACCCCGGATTTTAGTCACATATTAATTAATAAACTATCGGGGGGGGGGCAGGATTTTTTTTCAGCCCTGAAATTTCTTATGGCTGCCCTGCTTGGAGGTGTATTGCAATGGTGGTATCATGTGCTGATGTCTTATTTAGCCAGATAGCAACGTGGCAATCTTACCACCATGGCACAGTTGTTTCTTTTCATGCCACTGCTTAGCGACCTCATATATGTTAATTTATCTGAATTCGGATATTGCCAAAAATTTGGCCAGATAGGGGCATATTGGGTAGAGCCTTTACCTCCATGATGACACAGGACATAATTTGTATATTCTGTGTCTACCTGCAGTTGGTAACACAGGATGCACATAGTAAGTCCTGTGTTAAAACAATTAATGGAAGTTATCCACGATCATTTCCACTGTGCCGAACCGAAATTTTCTGCTGGATTGATTTGTGATTGCCACATGGGGCATGGTGTTCTGGCATTACCTTCAAGAATCTTGATTTTCCCATCGCATGAACTGTGCACGTGCACAATCACTGTAAACCTGAACCCCTAGTCTAATCACTCAGTTTGCATGACGGAGGCGGAAGGCATCCTGAAAAGTGTAGTTATCGGCATCTAAGACTTTTGCACATGCGTGATGCCCACTAATGTGCATTTTCTATGATATGTCTAATCACTGATTTGTGTCAGGACATCGGCACGATATTGGAAGGCAGCATGTGTTGCTATGTTGGTATTGCTATATTGGCTTAAGAGGCAGTCAGCAGCATTAAACACACACACAAAAATGGTCTGTTAGTTTTCAGTCTAGGGTTAGTGTTCAAGCTAGGTTGTGGTAGGGCTAAAGTTAGAGCTAAGATTAGATTTAGAGTAATGATTAATGTTGGTCACTGTAGGAAAAAATTGTTAGGAAAAAAAACACTACTTTCACTTATTACCCTGTAACTTGCAAAAAAAAACAAACAAACATGTAAACATTGGATATTAGAATCTATTTAACAGGTTTTTTTAATACCATTTTTAGATGTGTGTTTGTTTTTTTTTAATTTTTCATCATATTCTTAAATTATATAATATAATGAAAATGTATCTTATAAAAGCCCTTCTTATGACAATATAAACAATATAAAATATGGGTACAGTAAATGAGAGGGGAAAATTACAGTTAAACCCAAACACTACAAAAGTGTTAAAACACTCTTTGTCTCGAGGGGTGACTACACTTCCTCTTACCCTTTGTGACATTGTAAATAGTCTGGTCATCAAGGTGTTCATAGTCTTTGTTAACTCTTTCAGTACATTCATACAAAGTACTGTTGATCAAAAGCAGACAGTTTGTCTTTTCCCCCATAGAAAAATTCCCAGCCTTCGTGCAGTGGTTAGGTGCTAGGGAAAGTCCTTGAGTACAAAGTGGGTGCTGGGGTAAGTCCGGGATGCAATGTGGGTGCAGAGGAAATAAATAAAGGCAAGGAGTGCATTTATCTGAAAACCGCACCTGTGACAGGCAAGGAGGGGATATATATATATATATATATATATATATATATATATATATATATAATGTTTAATTTCATTATTTTTTATTAATATATTTTTTTCATTTGCTAAAGTGGTAAAAAAATTTAGAGGTTCCACGATTTGGTACACAAGTATAAAGGGGTTCTATGGCAACATTTAATATACACATTCACAGAATTATAAATAAAACAATCTTAGTAGTATGGTGCTGCCATCTAATGGTTAAACTGGAAGTTGTGTTGACAAATGACTTCATTAAACTCTCACTAAACTGGTTTTCTGGATGTTCATTACATATATGTGCACAAGAGGTAACTATACCGCCAACCTGGATTCCTTAAAATGAAGACAGACACAGAAGCATAGCAATAAGAAAAAGTCCTCCGACCAGCTGACTCCTTTATCCAGCATAAATAGGAACATGTATCATCCAAATGCATGTTGTAACTGCCATTTGCAAATATATATATATTATATATATAAAATAAGAGGTAATATATTTAATGACATAATAAATAAAACAAACTTAATTATGGTAAGAAATAGCATACTGGTGTGATTCGTTCAACCTCATTTACAACTCGCTGTGGAAAACCAAATTAACACACATTCCGTGGCTCAACTACTATTAAATGGTTGCAGCCTAATCCTTATTATTAAACTTGTTCATTTGGAGTTAGCTCAAGATACTGACACACACTGCTATTTTGATGAAGATAACTTTTTTTTGTCCAACGAATTGTTTTTAAAACTTGCATATATTATTGTGTTATTTGTTGGATTACTGATTGTATAATGTCATAACAGGTGGGAGGAAGTGTATTTAAATAACAGAAATTTTCTACTTATGATGAAGCATTAGGTAAATTACCACGGGATGTTTGATTTATATAGACTGGCAACTACAATAAATGCATTTCTATTATAAATTTGCCTATTCTGGATTAAGGAGTTGGCTTATCCAAGCACATTCTCTTATTGTTTGCAGTGGGAATGTCGTTCAGCCCTCTGATTACCTGTGCTGTGCACAGTGCCCTATACAATCCATGATATCCACATTGTTGCTTAAGGAAGTCTATGGAACGGTTGTCATTCTCAACAGATATAGAATGCAAGAGACAGATCTCAATACTGCCAGCCTCCTCAGAATTTGTGCCAGATTGATCTCTCACATAAGGGTGGTGCAGACCTGGAATCAGTGGATGCCTGGTCACCCACATAGCACACCCAAGACTTACCCCAGCACCCACACAGACTCAACACTCAACCCAGCACCCACATTGCACATCTAGGACATGTGCCAGCATCTAGATTGCAGAACCAGGACATACCCCAGCAAACCAGGACTGCACTCTCACCCACATTACACATCCAGGACATGCCCCAACACCCCAGAACAAGGCCCGTCACCCACATTTCACACCCAGGACATGCCCCAACAGCCCACATTTCTCACCAATGACATGCCCCAACACGCCAGAACATGGCCCGTCACCCACATTGCACACCCAGGACTTACCCCAGCACCCCAGGATAAGCCTCAGCATCCACATTGCAGACCCAGGACTTACCCCAACATCCGAGGACATGCCCCATCACCAACATTGCAGATCGCAGTGGTGAATACTACTCTTTCAAACACAAAGGACAATCTTGACAGATATACGTGACTACATATAGTAATATGACCCTGAGAACTAGGCCTTGGAAAGACCACAGTTTAGTGACATTAGTATCTGTGTCAAAGAAATGTGCATATCTTTTGATCTCAGCTACTAATGTGTGTAGAAACATACATTGTGTAAAACCCATTCCAAAGCACCATTCGTAAATGTAAACTGGACAATCCCCCAGCATGTGGCTTCACAGGGAGTAATCTGGACAGTCAGACAGTGTCATGTGTACACTTTCTCACGATTTTAATTTCTTTCACCATATGGACACCCTCACCACTTCTTCTTTGCCACTTCATTACCCTCTACAAGCGTGTGGCATGCCCCACATGGTCATTCCAAGTGCCCATCCTTCCAGGCACGGCCATATCCTGGGCCTCAGTACTATCCACCAGTGGGTGACTGTCCCTGATGTGCAGGTGTGTTAAAAAAAAGGTGTAATAATGGTTATTTAATTTTTTACACAATGATTTTTGATGAACAGCATTTGTTTTAGCATTATAATAATGGCCAAACAAATGTGATTAGAGATCATAGAATTGCCTTTGTACTATATTTTGGTGAGTTCACATATTGGAGATAGTGTTTTTATTTATCTATTATTTTCTATGGGTGTGGTAGTAATTTTAACATTGGGTACGGAATCACTTTTGTGCGTTAAATTACCTCATATTGCATTTTTGTATTTATTAATACACTCTATTGCATCAGCCCCATTACTACACATACAGTGTGTTGGCATCTGTTAGTCAAGGGAGACAATGGATATGCACCCATGGGGAATGTTCATTAAATTGTACAGCATCTGTTGTGGCTATTAAAAAAAAACCCAAACGAGAGTGGCAGTCTGTTGCATTTGCTACATTTTATGGTGGTGTTACCTATTGTATGGTAGTTTTGTAATTACTTTGTTTTTGCAGGAATTGCATACCTACCCAGGATACCTTGCAGGTGGAGCTTATCATAGTGTCTATATCTCATTTATGGATGCTGTGCTGAACAGTTGGTACCAAAATGGCTGTAGTTTGAGCTATGCAGCTATAACGGCGGCTGTCATTCACACTGTCATCACAAACTACTCATACAACATATGACATCTGTAATAGACACACCTAAAGGCAGATGCAAAACAGTATGAAAGATATTTTTTGAGGTAAAATGAATGAGACACACCCACATATATAAAATATCCAATTTTATTGTTAACTTTTCTTTAATTAAAAAAATTACATGAAATATTTTGCTGGAGGTATACTAAATTAGAACAATGAATGTATAAGGTATAACTGTGTTAGACTTAAATTAAGTCAAATTTATGCCACTTTACAAAAGGCAAGATGAAAAAAAAAGTAAACTCATTACAAAGAGTAAGAAATAATCCTGCATAACAGGAAAAATTGTTATCAATGTTTAAACATTAAGTGCAAATGCTGCATGTTAAGAATATGATATTCCATGTTTTTACTAGGGATCCACAGCCGACTTGCATTTTGGGAGTCTTGAACTGTAGTTTCTGTTGACAAAATTGCTGATTTGGCATGAATTTCTAATTTTGCTCACAATGTAATAAATGAGATTCGGGGCTAGAAAGGTTCCCAAATAATGTGCAATAGGGCTTGTGAGTGAAATAATAACTGTATCAAGAGTAGTTTTTTTTTCTTTCTTTGTTACAATGATCAGAATACTCCTCTGTCCACTTGATTCCGTATGTTTTATAGACCAGTCTTCTCTGTGATCCACTGACGCAGATAAGTTATTCTGGAATAGACTCCCGGCTTGTTAGGTTCACCACATCCATATCCAAAGCTCACAATTCCAGCAAGATACCAAGTGCTGTTCACTTCTGCACTTAGAGGTCCTCCAGAGTCTCCCTATTTTTCAGGGGAAGTAATAAGCACAATTCAATTGAAAACAAAAAATTATTGGCATATACATATTTTCTTTATGCTTGTCAAGAATGGGCATCTGCCAGATATATTCTAGGGGAAGGCAAACTATCCTCCCCTATTTTCCTCTCTACCACCCCAGTGCCTCCTTATGTCCTCCCCATTGCTTACTTTTGTTGGCTCAGAAGAGTGGTTTCCTGGTGGAAGGCAATGTTAGTTGCCTACTCATAGGAAAAAATTGCACGATCGTAGTAATAATGATAAAAAGGCTGACCTTTGGCACTCCATTTGTTGAGGGCTCACTTTTAGTCAGTCATCATGGGAAATGTAGTCTTAACTGCTGGAGTATTAACTAACACCTGTTTGAATAAACTACCTTGTGTAGCATGTAAGCTATGCATGCGAAGTAGCAACAGTCAGAGAGAATGAGAAGGAGAGGTAGAAAGCAGACTATACTGACAGCAAGGGAGTGTATAGAATGAAATAACAATTTTGTTTTTGCACTCCCCTGCCTGTTTGTTTTTCTATATATAGTTAACCTACCCTAAACAACCTACTGCTCCAATGCCCCCCCTTCTGGATATCCACTTTGTTATAGATGAATGTAAATAGACAAACAAAGATGCAAAGGCAGTCCTAACTCTATTGAAACCTTTTCAATGTACTAAAGGTTTAACAATTTGCAACAATGGACACATTAATTACGTCAAACGAAAACATGTCATTTAGTGACTATGGGCAACCTTAAATCCCACAAAGACAACGATCAACGGTTGCTGTCTATGCCTAGCATGCCTCAATATCGAAGTGTCATGCAACACCAAAATTTGGCCCCCAGGGCACCGTTGTCACTCCATTGAGCAATCACAGGTGACATATTGGATGGCGCTGCCCTGTAGTCAGCAAGGGCTCCTGAAGTGATCAGAGATTGATACTAATTGAGACCAGTTGTCACGTGATTAATTATGAAACACTCACCTGACAAGAGTCAATCATTCCAGTCACATAACCAGCACATATCATTGAGGGTCCAATAAGACTTCCATACATCTGCCCGCTACTACATTGGCTGTAACTAATCATCTTCACTTCGGCCTGCTCTAGGACGGACGATAGATCCCCTTAAATGAACAGGTAACAATAATAAACAACAAGTTTTGTATAAAAAATGTTGTTAAAAAGATAGCAAAAGTGGCAAGACACAGGGCATCACGGACTAAAATACAATATTTTCTTTAACCTTCACTCATAAAGCAGCCAGTCCAAAGTTGAGGCTCAACCTTTCTAACCCAAACATATTTAATTGCATGTTCATAGCATTTATTACATTTTATTTCACAGAAGGTTTCTAAAAGGATTTTTTTTAAATAAATGATTTAGCTCAGGTGGCAGAAGAACTATAGTCATGGTTAGAATTATCAACTTACCGTTTTCATAAAGCACTCCCCATCCAGTAATGTAACAGGAGAGGCCATCAGGAAACACATCAGACATCTCAGGTAGACATATTGGCCGAATATATTGTGTAAGGTTGACTGGAGTGGACAGTTTAACAAGTGCAATGTCGTTTTGGTGTGTTAAGCTGGTGTAATTTTCATAAATAATAATTTTTTCAACCTTAAGCCCACTTCCAGAGTATAAATTGATGGTTCCCAAGACAACTGTCACTGAATTAACATAATTGTATCTGTAAAAAAAAAAAGAAGTGTTATTTGCATTGTGTTAATTATCCTTTTATAGACTACAGTGGGGCAGGACTTGCAGTTGTTATTTATTCTACCAATAACAAAGTTTATCACTAATTCTTGCTGGTAATGAGTGGGGACAATAATTGCAGCATGTTTTATTCATGGAGTAGGGAATTGAGAGGGCAATTGCAAACGTAAGGCCAAAGAAGCCACGTTGAAAAAAAATCTCCCATTCAGCTTTACTTAAAACACTGCTATTTTATCATCACAAAGTAGAATAATTAGGGATAACATGCATGTGAAATGATAGTTCACACTGATAATTGCATTGATAGATAAGATCCAGTTTAATCCAAGAATATTGCATACACATATTGACTCAGGGGTGACCATGAAAAAACACAGATTGTCATCTACTTACAAATCAAAACAATGTGCCGCTGTCACAAGCCAAGTATCGCTGATCAGAGAGGCTCCACATATGTGATTACCACGAAAACGCAGACTGGCCTGCCAAGGCCATGAACCAAGTGAAGCAGCTGTTCCCCCAACTATTTTATTTAATAAGGTTGGTCCTCCTATACCGCACTCTGTTAAAAAGGTATAAAAATAGTGTAAATTTTTTTAGTATTTTAAATGAATATATCATACCTCCCAACATTTCAAATGGGGAACGGTCATTTTTGTGGGCTTGAGGTGGGCTGTGGGAGGGGCATTACAAGAACATTTTCAGCAACTTTATGGACAATTGATAACTTTTTATGTCATCTGATAACTCATTTAGATTCAAGTATTTTTCTTCCACAACTTTATATTTAAACATATTTACTGCACTTTAAAAACACTTTATTAGGCGTTGTAATGCTTTGGATCTCTGTGATACTCTCAAACAAACCAAAACAAAAAAGAGGGACAATAGAGGAGAAAATAGGTACAAATGGTTTTGGGTGTAAAATAGGGACTGTGCCTCCTCAAAAGGGACATTTGGGAGGGATTCTATATAGTCAACATTTGCAAATGTGTCCTGCTTTTTAAAACAAGTTTATTTAAACAGTATTATTCTTTGTGCATATAAAACATTGTGTATTAATATAATAGTTATTACTTTACAGCATGAAAAACTTAAAATTTTGTCTTTTCAAAAACTTTCATATTGTCAACTTTTGTCTTTATTGTACTTCTTTAGTACAATTTCTATATTGGCGATATTGCTATCTTTTTACTGCAGTAGTGGTTTTTAATGACAGCTATTCCCGTATCTCAGCTTTCGGGCTGAGCAAGTGTTTTCATTTATGTTTATTAATTGACCCACCACTTTTGTAACTGGTCCCCCATGTGCCACCCCTAAATGTGAATGCCGAAGACGCCACTGGGGCCAGACCAAACATTATTTGAAGATCTCCAGTGTGCTTTATCGTTTGGATCACAGTCTGGCAAGTATGCCCTCCCCGTGTGTGCTATCTTGGCTCCTGAGCTTATAGGCGCTTGCTTTGTGAGTGTTTTTTTTTTCAGCTACATTGTTTTTATATTTGTTCAAGTGTGTTTGATTACATGCATACTGCACCATATCAGACTTTTACATTGCAGGTCGCCATGGCAGCACATTGAGAGAGAGAGATATATGTGAAATCTCTCTATTTATTTATTATACATGTTTTGTTCACCTGGGTACCACTTAACAGTATTAGGTGTAAATTGCCACATGTGATTGATTTTATGCATTCTTATAACTTCATATCTCTATTCCATTGTCTATTTTCACTTGATTACTCTGATTCAAGCTATACTGGTTTTTAGATTCCATCACCATTTTTACAAACTCTTGTATATTGTTAAGTGTCCATACTCTTTGCACTTGGATATTTTCCTTTTTTTTTTTAAACTATTCAGTAGAGGCGGCCTGAGCTGCAGGAGTTCAGTGGACACACCCATCATTACCTTTTGGGTTTTTATATATCCAGTTTATTTTCACACTCACAGTTAAGCTTTTTTTGTTCATCCCTGATCTATTCTTTTTCCATAACGGCGATTGAGCCATTTTATAACTTACAACACTTTGCAGTGCAGAAGAGGGACATCCGCCAAGGTTCCCCCCAGTGTTTGTCACAATCTACATGTGCACTGTGTTTATACATGTCCCCTTATGTCAAATTTTAGAGCGATCACTAATTTGTTGTAATATGGGGAGGTATGCAGAGGACCGTATTTACTAAATGGTGAGCCGCAAATGAGATGAACCTTAACTACGCATTGCACAGGGCCAAACCTGGTGAATCCCTTCTACAAGAAGAGCACTACTGATCTAAATAATGCTTTGTTAAAAAAGGTAGAGCTTTTAAAGACTGAGTTATTCATTATCCATGACCAGCTGGATTCAGGAGAAGCTCACTAGGTTCATCCCTGCACAGTGTATATTTGAACAGTGAGATTAAAAGTTCATCTCACCGCAACTAACCTTTTAGTGAGTGAGTAGCCCCCTCTGTGTCTGCAGACTGTTACTATTTTGAACAGAAAGTACTGAATATTCATACAAAATGGGAGTAAATAGGCTACTGCATAGCAATTCCTCTGGTTGCATTACATATTTAACAAGTTTGTGTATTTTTTCTAATTTAAACGACCAGGCTCTGACTTCAGTCATTTCTGCAGTTAGCTGAAATAAATATAAATTTCGCATTGTTCAAATCCTACTTGTTCATACTGACCAAAAGAGATTTATCAGTGTTGCATTGAAAGCTAAACAGTGACAAAACTGCAAATCAAGTGTAGGCCTGCTTATTTTTTTTGTGTGCAAATGCATGTTTTTGATTTCGAAAACAAAAAGAGAAAAATGGGTATGCAAATCACAGCTATCAAGTGTTTGGCTTATTTGGAAATCACTGCCTTGTCAAATACACCTTATTTGGCATAAGATCTTGCTATCCCTTTAATGGAAATACATAGTACATGACACCCGAGCCACAGGGGAGTTGAGAAGGGATGAACATTTCATCTTACCATTATATTTACACCCATGAAGGCAGATGGGTTTGTTATAATCTATTTTCAGCTAAGGTTTCCAAAACATATTAAAGTAATTCCAAGGTGTGCGCTACTATCACATCCAATAAACATGGGCAGATCTTGGCATCATCATAAGAACCAACATTTGCAGCTTCTGTGTCTAGAAATAGATATTTGCTTTCATGGAATAATAACAGATATGACTGTAGTAAGAATTCTAAACAAACATAACATAAGTTATGGTGGGGGTAAAGGTGATGGGAAAAAGCCTCCATTAAAAATGTAAGGGGGTAGCAGGGGCATTATTAAACACAAATCTGCACACCAGAAAAGTCAGACTTGCTTTTCCCACAGAATTCCTAAATGTGCAGTGCTACAACATTGTAAAGAATTCTGGGAAGGCATGATTATGGCATTAATAGCAGATTAAGAATTACCTAGATCGCCCAGACCACATCAAGATAGTAGCACGGTACCGGCAGGAAAGGAAGGAAATATAAAACGCCCAGTCAGGAACACTCTCCCAGCCCGGGATGGAGGTTCGGGAATTGGTGGAATGTTTCATGGCGGAGGACATAACAACAGAAGCAGATAAGTTCTGACAAATTCCCCTTTATATATTAAAGTGCTACCTTCCAGGAGAACTAGCTTTATAAGAAGTAAAAAAGGAAAAGCAAGCAAGAAATGAACAAATGCATGTGTTCTTAATAGATCTCTTGATGTATGTTCCTAAAGATAATTTGGTTGCTGCATGGAACTTTTAACTGGCCTGGAGCAAATAACGAACCTTTCTATAGCAGGCCTACCCACTAGCAATATCTGGCGCCGCAGAGTGTACTCCGCAGTGACTGTACTGTGCTTTAATGATATAGATCTGCCAGGTCAGGGTGAATTGTTTATGCTCAATATGGACGGTATTGTTTGTGTGAGATATGGTGAAGGAGTTACTTGGAGAGAAGAGGGATCTAATTCATCCTAACAAACCCCAAACCTCCTACTGCCAGTCCAAATCGAATGATATGCTGGCTTGTTTTTCTTTTTTGTTCTTCTCCGGGAATAACATATTTGGCTATTAATGGCTTAGCCCTGATTATATCTGGAGGAATTCAACTTAAATCTAATAAACCTTATGACAATAGGTCCCGCCTGCAAGCTTAAATTGAATTATATGAAGGTCTGGTTTTGTTGTTTGCTTTCTGGGATGAAGTGTACAATACTGAATTGACCGTAGAACTCAGTATTTGATACTTAGAAAATAATTTATCAGGGTTTTTCTCACCGGCCTCCCAGGGAGATCTGGATAGGCCTGGAGCAAGCCCAATACTGATTGAAAAATCACAGCTCATTAGAGAGATTGGTTCTGAACATCTGTATTTGTCCAGTGAAACAGAATCTAGTATGATTACCCCGGACTTGTTAAGATCCTCATTGGAAACACAATGGGATCTTATAAAAGCCGAAATACATTTGAGTGCCACAGAACTGAAGAATGATATAAAAACTGATATACTAACAGTGGGAAATGGAGTACTGGCTTTGAAGAGGAAAACTGAAACCATTTCAAGTATGTCTCTTGAAACTAAAGAACAGAACAAACAACTAGAAAAGAAACTGGAATTAATGCAAACAAAGATTGCAGACCTCGAAGATGGGTCTCGCAGAATAATGTTAGAATCAGGAATATACACAAAACTATCACGAGTGATAAACTAGAGACATACTTGTTTGGATTCTTAGGATCAATGGCCATTACCACAGAGAAACCACAAGCCTTAATGGAGAGATTCCATAGACTTGCAAAAGTAAAGTAATCTTTTCCAAGAGATGTGATAATTGCCTTCTCTTCTTATAGAACTTCTTATAAAACTGTACACAGGTTGCACCAGAAATGAGGGCCAAGGGCATTATGTATAGCTGGGGTTTCTGCGACAAGCCTGATAGTACAAAGGGACGGATCCAGAAGGGCCTTCAAAAATCAAGAGAAAGGAATGGTTGGGAAAACAATGATCTTCTCCTTCTTCTCTCCCTTCTTGGATACAAGACGGCCAAATTATGGAATAGCGGTGTATTTAGGAGGGTAGTTCTAAGCGAGATTAGTAAATGGAGAGGAGGGGGCCTGGAGGAGGGTGAGATGGAATCTTTTTTTTTTCTCCTAGAATTAATTGGACTAGTAAAATAGAAAGTAAGATTTATTTAGTAATATATATACTTTAAATAAGCGCTCACGTGGTCTTTCATTATATTTATGAACCCTGTATACAATTTGAGCACTTTCAGAGGGATAAATAACAGAAAAAAGGAATTGATGATGCACAGGCACTTTTTTTGTAATGTTTTAAAGGTGGAGATGGCAGGAAGGAGTGGTGGAGATGGAGAGCAAAGTTAACTATTCCCCCTTTTTCCTCTTTTTTTCCCTTTTTTTTTTTTCTTGTAAGAGAACAAAAACACTAAATAGATATCACACATTGGTAGCACAGACCTTGTTCACAAACAATATTAGAGATTTTTTTCCCTCCCTCTCTCCATCTCCCTTCTCCCATTCCCCCTTCCCCTCTCTCACTGCCCAAGAGTTTTTCCATCCCTATGAATGCAAAATATAATAACTATGGACCAATAGGGGGTACCTTCTTGTGCAATAGATCAACTTTCTGTTTAATGTATAACTCTTTGGAGTGGGGGGAATGCATATGTCCTAACCTCTGGGAGAGATAGAGGTTGGACATTATATGTTGTTTTTTTAATGTTGTGTGCTGAACTGAATAAAATATATACCACAATAGACATCAGAGATTTTGTGGGTGAGGGGGAGAGAACAGGAGAACATTCTGGGCTTAAACTCCCCAAAGATCACTGATTATTAGTTTACTCAGAAAAGAAAGAATAGGTATATGTATGCATATCCAAGAGACCCACTGGATTCTCAAGGATTTAGATCAAATGTTTTTTTCCGTGGATACAAAGTACAAAGAGGAATAGCTATTTTGGTTGCAGAGTCCCTACCCATAGAGCTTATCTACTTAAAAAACAATGTTGAAGCTAGATACAATATAATGATCTGCAAAATTAACCAGCGAATAAGCACATTGATTAATGTATATCCTCCAGTTAATCAACAGCTTAGTACGTTGATAGGTTTGTCCAATTATTATCTATCTCCTATGCAATCGGAAGTACACTGGGTTCTCCAGTCTCTCTCTCCTCTCTCCCTACCTAGAATAGGGTAGCATAACGTTTTAAGTAGGCTTTAAAGAATATTTTTGTAAGTGTTGTGTATGTATTTGTACATTGTCATATGTAATGTTTTATGTAGCCAATTTGTTAAAAAAAACAAAAAACTTTTAAATATGGATATATAAAAGGTATTGCTTATTTTGTATTTAAAATTTATGTTTGATACAAATTGCTATAATAAAAACAAATGTAATGTCTGCAACACAAAACAATTAGCATAAATATTTCTAATACACAATATTCCATACATGAAATAACTTATATCTACAATGTACACTGATCAGCCATAACATTATTACCAATGACAGGTGACAAGCCAGAAGAGGGAATGTGAGATAAAATGTTCTGCCATTCATGTGGATGTTACTTTGACACGCACCGCCTACCTAGGCATTGTTGTAGACCCCTTCATGGAAACGGGGTTCCCTGATGGCATTGGCCTCTTTAAGCAGGACAATGCACCCTGCCACAAAGCAAAAATGATTCAGGAATGGTTTAAGGAACACACCAACGAGTTCAAGGTGTTGACATGGCCTCCAAATTTTCCTTAATTTCAATCTAATCAAGCATCTGTGGCATGTGCTGGATAAACATGTCCAATCCAGCCCCATCTTATAACTTACATGAGTTAAAGGATCTGCTGCTAAAATGGTGCCAGATACCACAGCAAACCTTCAGAGGTCTAGTGACATCCATGCCTCCATGGGTCAAGGCGGCTGTTTAAGTGGCAAAAGGGGACCTACACAGTTTTAGGCAGGTGGTCATAATTTTATGTCTGATCGGTGTATAAAGGATATGTATTGGTTAGTGTGGGTTAATCCCAACATATAGTAATTACATACAGGTAGTAATAGTACATGCATAAGATAACTTTAATTCTACTACAACTTGTCGGTCATAGTAGTCATTTGTTAGTATTTTAGTTGGCTCTAAATTGTGCATACAATACCCACCTGCAAAATTCTGTGGAGAGGTTTGTACACTGGAGCTTACTGTAATACTGGGTGCTGCAAATACAATTAAATAAGAAATTATTATTAGACTGATAACTTACGACACCTATTTTAAGAACTGGGCATTCAGTTCTTGGTCATCTAGGCACATAGAATTACACAGGGAATCCAAACTAATGTCACGATTTCCATTATAGTTCTTAATAAAACCAAAACAAATATTTTTAGACAAAAAAGATATCCAGCTGAGCGTTTGAGAAAGCACCTCTGTGCGAAACACCTCAAGCGAAAGCCTGGCTGACTGCATAATGCTATATTTATTTGTGTTCTTTTTTTGGTTCCATTATTTCTGCTTTGGTTTTTGTCAATATACTTTTTTCATGCCTATTGTTTTAATATGACCATGGTCTGAATACAAATATTAACTTTTTCTACTTTTGTTTTAACCATTTTGTCTGGAGTGCCGCTGAATATCTTTTTTTTTTGTCTAAGCAGTTTTATTGTGAGAGGAGTGGGTTCCTCCTCAAATGTTTCCTCTTGACAGAGCACCCCTTGGAAGGCTATTATTCTAAATACATCAGGCAGAGCCAACCGTTATTGTAACAAATATCTTTAGATTATAATCTATTCAAATACGGTTGAAAAAAATGTCCAGGTTTTCGGGTAGCGTTTTTTGGGGGTTTTATATAAAGATTAACATCCAGCATTAATCATTAACATCCTGCATGTTAATCTTTACAGAAGCAGCTATCCACAAACCCGGATCATTAATCTTCCTTTTCTGGCATCTGACAGGTCCTCCAGGCAGACTGGGCAACAATTCTCTGGCTCTGATACAGCTTTATTCCGGGCTGTGAGGTGAAGCCCCTTGAGGTGTGTGGGTGTCACCACTGAAATAGCATGGGAGGGGAGGGTAAAGTGGAGGAGGAGAACTGCTGCATGTGACTGGGTTGGTATTAAAGTCAGATACATTTTTTGTGTGGAATGTATATTGTCGTTGAAGAACCTCAAGAGTTGAAAGGCAGCAGTCAGTTAGCAGTAGTGAGCACTACCACTCATAGCAGCAGCAATTAGTGTTTTTGTTTTTTTTATTAGGTATTTGACGGTGGCATAAGCACTACCAGCAGCTGTATAGTAATAATCAATTTTGATACAACGCTCCAGAATATAAGATAGACAATAACAACAGGAATACTGCTGCAGCAAATTATCTTCTGCTCATATACCAGAATAATATATTCAGAAATGTAAGCTATAAATAGACTTTGTCTAACTGATTAAAGGGACACTAAATGTTATTTTTCACTTGTGCTTTTAATATAGAAGCACAAGTGAAATTTTAGTTGTTCCTATTGTGAGGACGAACTGGTAGGTACTTTTGATAGTATACGCCAGCTTATCCTCTGACTGACAGCTGCCATGCTTCCATAGGGAGCAGGTAGCCATCTGGTCGGCGACTGTCTCTCTCTGCTAGCAAAGAGAGAGACCCTAATTTTTGCATGGGATCTGCAGGGGGGACCCCAACTAGGTCCCCCACTGCTGATTCCATGCAAAAACGAGGGTCTCTGTCTGCGCTAGCAGCGAGAGACCCACGCATTCAGCACTCAGAGCAGGGCGAGCCCCCGCTCTGATTAGTTGTGCACGTGAGGACAACCAGGAACTGCTGTGTCTCGCATGTGAAACACAGCAGATGGTAAACCCGCCGGTATCTATTACAGTACACGTCAGGTTTACTTAAAAGTCCCGTGGCAGGTTTTGTTTAACCCTTGCTTCCTTGCTTGAAAGAAGCAAGGGTTAAACAAGGTTCAATGTTCCTTTCAATTGGTACCACTGATGGGCCCTTGTTCCATTAAGTCATGCAGGACTTTGTATTCACGTTTATTCTCTCACAATATGACCACACCCTGTCAAATCCAGAAAGCTGATACTTCAGTGATCCAGTTTTCTGTTATCTATTCAATGTATGTAAACTGGTTAAACAGCTCTTTGTATTATGAACAATATGACAGTAGCTGACAAAGCGATAGTGCCAGAATATATCGCATCATGTAAAAGAATATGGTATTCTAAAAAAATGGGGAGAGTTGAAGACAACTTTAATGCTTTTAGGTTTATAACATTTATTTCAGGGATTTCTAAACTGCATTGGGACTAGAGATGAGCTCTGGAAAAATTCAACAAGGACCCACAAGGCTTGTAATTCGGCTTAATTTCGACATATTTTTGTCTCAATTTGGGATTGAATTGTAAATGTAACTATTGTGGGTCTATTCACGAAAATGTGACTTTGGAAGTAGACTTTCATTCTGAGACCAAGTCTAATTCAGCACCTGAGTTTGACTTAAAAAAAAAAAAAGTAATGGGAAGTGACATGATCAAAGCTAGTTTTGAGACAAGTCAATCTCGGCACCTGAGAAAATAGCTTTGATCATTTCTCCTCCCAGCATTTTCAGTGGGGAAGATTCTAACCTGTTTTCGTTTTTCTAAGTCAAACTCGGGAGCTAAATTTGACTTAGTCTCAAAATGAAGGTCGAAGTCCAAAGTCGAATTTTAGTGAATCGATAAAATTTCGACTGAATTTCAACTTTAGTTGTAAATGTAACGAATAGACTTAGTTTCAACTAATTTCCACTCAGTTTCATATATTGTTCGACTCAATTTCGACTTTAGTTCTATATGAATCTAATAGACTACATTTTGACTCATTCCCATTCAATTGTGACTTTAGTTGTATGTGTAACTAATAGACTAAATTTTGACTCATTTTGACTCAATTTCGACTTTAGTTGTTGTATATGTATGTATACTAGCAGGGCCGGACTGGAAGAAAAATTCGGCCCGGGCATTTTTTGATCACAGCGGCCCACTAAGAAGGGGGCGGGGCAGAGGAGGTGTGTTTTGTCATCACCAATGACAAACACGCTCCCTCTCAAAGTGAGCATATTGGTTCAATGCTCTTCCAGGGCAGACCATGCGCAGAGCTCTGCTGAAGAGCTCTAGCATGAGAAAAAAGCCCTGTATGTGTTCTGCACAGTGCAAGCAAATGTAATAACATGCTTGCACTGTGTTTCCTTGCAACTTGTCTCTGGTGTCTCTATAAATGGATACCAGGAGACAAAAATGCCAGGAAAGAGTATTGAGCATGTGTTTGGAGCCTGCTTGTGGGATTGCATGTGTGTAGAGTAAGCTGATTGTGGTGTGGTATTGTGTAATAAGGTTCGGTTTTAGTTGTGTTTGTGGTGTAATGTGATGCATATGTGGCTAGGGGCTGTAGAGAATGTGTGTATAGGGGATATAGCAAGTGTGTGCATACAGGCTATAGTGTGTGTGTGTGAATATATATATAGATGTAGTGTGTGTTTAGGGGTGTAGTACGTGTTTGCTTACAAGGAATCTAGTGTGTGTATATATACATATATATATATGAGTCTAGTGTGTGTTTGAAGGACCCAGAATGTGTATAGGAGATCTAGTGAGTGTGTGTTTATAACGGGTTCAGAGTGTATATAGGGATCTAGTGTGTGTATGTGTGTAGATGATCCAGAGTTGGGTAAGGGATCTAGTGTGTGTCTGGAATGTAATGTGTGGGGGGCGGTGTGTGAGGGGGGGGCGGTGTGTGAGGGGGGGGCGGTGTGTGAGGGGGGGGCGGTGTGTGAGGGGGGGCGGTGTGTGAGAGTGATGGGTGTGAGTGCTGTGTATGATGTGTGTGAGAGTGCTGTGTGTGATGTGTGTGAGTGCTGTGTGTGATGGGTGTGCGAGTGCTGTGTGTGATGGGTGTGAGAGTGCTGTGTGTGATGGGTGTGAGAGTGCTGTGTGTGATGGGTGTGAGAGTGCTGTGTGTGATGGGTGTGAGAATGCTGTGTGTGATGGGTGTGAGAGTGCTGGGTGTGAGAATGCTGTGTGTGATGGGTGTGAGAGTGCTCTGTGTGAGAATGCTGTGTGTGATGGGTGTGAGAGTGCTGTGTATGTGAGTGCTCTGTGTGAGAATGCTGTGTGTGATGTGTGAGAATGCTGTGTGTGATGGGTGAGAGTGCTGGGTGTGAGAGAGCTGGGTGTGAGAGAGCTGGGTGTGAGAGTGCTGGGTGTGAGAGTGCTGGGTGTGAGAGTGCTGGGTGTGAGAGTGCTGGGTGTGAGAGTGCTGGGTGTGAGTGCTGGGTGTGAGAGTGCTCTGTGTGAGAGTGCTCTGTGTGAGAGTGCTCTGTGTGAGAGTGCTGTGTGTGAGAGTGCTGGGTGTGATGGGTGTGAGAGTGCTGGGTGTGAGAGTGCTGGGTGTGATGGGTGTGAGGGTGCTGTGTGTGTGAGGGTGCTGTGTGTGTGAGAGTGCTGTGTGTGTGAGAGTGCTGTGTGTGTGAGAGTGCTGGGTGTGATGGGTGTGAGAGTGCTGGGTGTGAGAGTGCTGGGTGTGAGAGTGCTGGGTGTGATGGGTGTGAGGGTGCTGTGTGTGTGAGGGTGCTGTGTGTGTGAGAGTGCTGTGTGTGAGAGTGCTGGGTGTGATGGGTGTGAGAGTGCTGGGTGTGAGAGTGCTGGGTGTGAGTGCTGTGTGTGATGGGTGTGAGAGTGCTGTATAAATGTTAGAATGGATTGTGTGTGTGTGGGTGGGGGGGGGGGTTAAATAAACAAATAAAATAACAGGCATTATGGGGACATAATGCCTGTTATTTTATTTGTTTATTTACCTACCCCCCCCCCCCCTCTACACACACACACAATCCATTCTAACATTTATACAGCACTCTCACACCCATCACTCTCACACCCATCACTCCTTTCTTACCTTTAGCCTGGGAGGGGGGGACCGGCACGCTGGTACCTGGGACTGGCGGTGGCAATGTTCCCTCGTGGTGAGTGAACTCTAGCCTGCCGGCTAGAGTTCACTCTCGCGAGATCCGGTCGTTGCCATGGCAATGCTCCGGATCTCGCGAGAGGAACCCGGTGGAGCTGCAAGTTAGTCCTCGGGTCCTCTCTCCATTCTCCCTCCCTCTCTCCCCGCCGGCGGCCGCATTTGAAGGCATGTGGGCCGGTGAGGGAGATCTTTGATGTCCTCACCGGCCCTTCATGTCAAACAGCGGGGCCGGCGCTCGGATAGTGCCGGCCCTGCATAGACCGGCAGGGGAGATTCTGGGACCTCCCCTGCCGGCCTCGGCCCATGGCCACCGCGGCCCACCGGGCATTTGCCCGGTGTGCCCGATGGCCAGTCGGGCCTGTATACTAGTATAAGGTTGGGGAATTCAAATGAAAGAGATAAATTTCATCCCCTAGCAGGAGACAATGCGTCAAGCATTCACACATGTGATACATTTACCACTCCTTTGGAATCACGTGTTTATCAGGCAGCCGCAGAGAGAGAGAAAAGATAAAAATGACTAGGAGCCACCTCACTCAGCCAATCTCACCAGTAGCAAGAACAAAGAGCAAAGTGTCTGCTGGGGAAAGGGCATTGCTTTGGAGAAGACTGGGGTCTTGAAAGACCTCCTACTGTATCCAACCTGTTTAGCCCCTGTGTTGTCAGAGCTTACTGCCTGAGGGTAGATTTGCTTCCATTACAGTAAAAGCTTAATTCTTATGCTCTATAATTCTGAAAAGAAACACTTGACTTCATTGGCATACAGTTTGGTGGCCAATATTTTCCCCTTATTACATGTACAATAAACCGCATGAAAACCAGAACTGGAGCATTACAGAAGAACAAAAGAACAGAAGCCAGAAACAAGGAAAACATATAACAGAATTCTAAGACAGTGCTGGAATACTAGACAGGGCTGGAATACAAGACAGGGCTGGAACCAGACTGAAGCCGGATTAGGCAGGTGCAGCTCTGGGGCAGAACAAGTGAAGGATGCCACATTGTGTCCAAATAAGGTTGCAAGGAACAGGGCAGAAAAACAATCAAACAGGAACGAGCATAAATAAAAAACAAAAAGGCAATGCAAAAAGTATACTGAAATGACTAGACATAGTTTGGATGACCCTGCACATGGGTGAATGGTTTAAAAATGCTTGCTAGCCATGCCAGAATTTCTGTCTTTCTCTCCCTTACCCCATTTTGCACAGCTGCGTTTTAATTGATTGTTTTATTTAGTATATATTAAATACAGTGCACCACTCTATTGAGTTGCTTATTATTAAGCATGTCTGAGTGCAAATAGTGTCAAACATTAGCTCAGTGTCCCTTGTGTCTCCAATTTTTACCTGTCTATGGACCTACAAAAAATTATTTTCTATACTTTTTTTGCTTGGATTTTTTGTTTCTTTTTACCTATAGTGTGACCCTTGGATCAGGCTCACCAAGTGCTTTTTAGTAACCAGGTACTGAAGGGCTTATTGCTTAGTTTACATTTGGGATAGCAGCCGTCTGCTTTAAGCTTTACTCCTGGTATATAGTATGATATTTTGTTTTCTTGTAAGCATGAATGGCAGCAATGCAAAAGTGGCCACGTATAAACATCTAGCACTTTTCGAGTAAGAAGGTCTTTACTAATAAACAACTTAATATTTTAAAGTCTGCTAGATAAAAACCTATGCTTAAGAGCTTTCTTGGCTGAAACATGGCATTAGGGTTGCTTGTCACCTTTTCTTCAGAAAAATACCAGCCATGTTGCATCCATAGATGTAACACGGGTCTCAAGAAAAAAAATGTTCCCGGCCTGCCAGTAAAATACCAACTGGGTGCCAACCCTATTACCAAATGGGATTTAGATTGTGCCACTTCCTGCAATCCAACCACTTGTCTGGAGGACGGATGAGTCAGTTCTTACGTGAACACCTCTCCCATGCCACCTGCATATCTTGGCAAGGGATCTATATAATTCTAACATGATCTTTATCTCTCTGTAACAAATTAACTTGTCTGGTAGGGAGAAAACATCTTTAAAACCAGTTAAATTAGCTCCGTATGAAAAAGAGATACCACTATGAACTTTCATTACACTACAGCTCTGGTAAATACTTATACATTTATTACATGTTTAACTGATAAAGCATTTAATAGATGGAAAAAAAAAAACGTACAATAAATGTCAATAACTTACCACCATACAGGAGATTTTCTGCTGCAGTGGCAGATATTTCTAAAAAAAAAAAAAAAGTAAAATTCAGTAAAAATAATGATCTCCTTACCTTATAAATTATCTATAAAATTATGCTGTACTTTGCAATATGTTGCAGGCAAATTATACACTTGTAAAAAATAACCTGGAACATTATTTATGTAGGTCTTCAAAATAAATGTATAAATACCACAGGTGATGTCATAAACAGGAGACACAAACAATGTTTAAAACGTACTTTTGTCCTAATTTATGCATTTTCTCGCATAAATAATTTTTTATTCTCTTCACAATACAAGCAATGGTTAGGAGACGGAATCTGTTTAAACAGAAACGGTAGTAATCGACTGGATTCATTTGTGAGAGGTGAGCTGTGTCACTTGAAGTCCCAGATGACCTCAGGCCACAAAGAATTGTGTTAGGTTAGTTAGGTTCTAAGGAAAATAGGCAGAAGCATGAGTTACTTGCCAGACAGTTGAAGTGAGGTCTGATCAATTTCAAAATTTGAGGTATTCTTCATGTTTTCTGTAAATATAGTTAGGACCGAACTAGATGAATTTTTCTTCTTAGTATTTTGAAAGTTAAAAAATAACACAAATTGTGGTATAATGCTTCCAGCTCTGCAAAACAACAGATACACAATATATTACATATAGATTTGAATATAAATACATAATATTTGTTTATATTAAAAAAAAAAAACTTTTCTTAAACATGGCATGTTGTATACATTATAAGTGGACACGGGTTTACCACAAAATTTTCATAACAGCTATATCCTGTTTGCCTACAGCCTCTGGTGTGGCAAATCATTAGATACACGATACAGTTTTGGAATACATATTACAACAGCATCACTTGATGATAGAAACATAGAATGTGTCGGCAGATAAGAACCATTTCTGAATACTTTTATTAGTCCCCCGTTCCCGGTCTTATAGATGTGTTTACCTCTATCACTTCTGCTGGAAGGCTATTCCATACATCCACTACCCTCTCATGATAAACAAAGTTGATACATCCTGGATGCAGCCATTGTCCACAGACTTTGTTTAAATGTTAACAGAATTAGGGCTTTCATGAAAGAGGGAACTGCATGGAATTGACAAGGGAATTGCAAAATGAACTCCAAAATAGCAGATAAAAAAAAAGTGTAGCAGTGCAATGCTGTCTGTGACTGACAGGCATACAAGGGATTGTGGAGGAGGCGGAACTTGTGTGACATCATCACTGACGTCACACGCATCAGAAGCGTGCCTTTGGATATTAAAATAGTTTCATGTTCTGTTCATAGTTATGTCTGGCGGCAGGTAAAAGCCCCTCTTTAATAATGTTTTTCCTTTTTATATTTCCTCTGTCAGGGTTATTTTCCCTGCTAGTTCTACTACGCTCCAGGTAGTATATATATGCATATCGACAAACACATCAAATCAGATTTCCGAGAGACATTTAGATTTGGTTTTTAGTCTAGGTGAAGGCTAGGTGAGCCATGTATGCAAAACAGGAAGAAAAAGAGAATGGTGTAGGCCCAACTAAGGAATGCAAAATAATGATAAATAATAATAAAGCAGCTCTAATGACAGACTAGAGTAGTAACCCATTTCTCACACCCTTTAGAAAACCCAAAATAAGTGTCTGGAGCACTATAATTAACTCTAAAATGAAAAGTGAGAAAGAATCAGCAATTCAAAAGTGTAAATGCAAAAATGATACTCTTAAACCAAAATGTTCTTCTCATTATGTTCTCTCAACAGCTGGGCAGTGTTGATGGCATGTAGAAAGAAAATAAATAAGAAATAGTGCTTTGTTTGGGATACATGATTTAAATAAGTTCAAGGCCAGGAAATGCACTTCCTTCTAATTGAGCAATTAAATATGATCATCAGTATCGCTAAAATATAATAACCCACGTGGCGATTAGGAACCCAGGAGGGCTCACATATAGGCGAATATCAAACAATTATTTAATAGCCAATCTCATTATAAATAGTTAAAAACACATTTAAGAGTGCCTCATGGGTTATTATTTTTTAGCGCTATTGATGAGCATATCAAATTGTTCCATTAGGTCTTGAACCTATTTAAATCGTATATTTCAGAGAGCAATAATTCCTCATGGCTTGATATGCAAATAGACCACTTTCATTTGGATATGTGTCATTTGCATATCAAGCCACAAAGGGATGTGGTAGAATGGGAGAGTGCAAAGACACATTTAAAACATATGTTTTTCATTTCATTCATGAATTGGCATGCCATGTATAAATCTTTTTATTTTATTTTTTATTTACCACATTCACAATATGAACAATGTTCAACAATTGAGTTATTGATGTCTCAGATCAACAATCCATTTCACTTTGTCTCATCACTGTAATGTTAGGTTAAAATTCTAAAGAAGTACCATGAACAAACATTGTTGTCTGTGTGAAACTAAAGAATGTTGGTTAACAGGATTGCTAAGATCAGTGTCTTCTCTGGTAAAGAAGAGTCAGTGTAGAATGACATAACATAACAAAAATTGGAAGCTTTGATCCCCAGGGCAGGAACATTGGATGTTATCGTAAAATATTTATTTTCTCTCCAGTAAGATGACAAGAGTTATTTTGGGGGGCTTTTTGTCAGTGGTAAAACTAATTTTATCAAATGAATTCAGTGTCCAGGATTAAGTAATGTGTAAAACAATTAAATTAAAAAAAATATTATAACATACCGGAGACTGATGACTTGAGACCCGTTGTAATCACTCTTAAGCTCTGAATTTTGAAAGGTTGTCAAAAGCTGTAGTTATAATAGAAATAATTAAATTTTATTTGTGGTGCATCCCAATTAACAGACTGCAGTTTGGTCAAAGGCCTAAGAATCAGAATATACTTTCCAAGATATAAACTGTTATATACGGATCAGTTTGTATAGATTATACTCAATGGTTGCACAGAAAGTTACCCTGAATAATGTTGCACAATCATTAACCCGTGTTCAAAAAGACTGTGTGGACAGTGCATGGACATTATATGACTCACATCTAAAAGTTGTGTGTCAATATGCCATCAGATAAGCAGCGTGTTGGGGATATAAGGGTTAGAGGATGTCTGGATGTCCGGAATATTAAGGTCAGAGGGTGTCTGGATGTTGGGGATATGAAGGAGAGAGGGTGTCTGGCTGTTGAAGTGTGTCTTTAAGATGTGTGTATTTAGTGTATGTGGGGTATGTTCTCTAATTTACATGGTAGCCATTCAATAGTAAATCCAGTTTACACCTTTGCTACCAAAGAATTGCTCTGTAAATGGCTTGTGGTGACACAGCACCTATTGCTCAGTCAACAGCCTATTAGGCAAACTTTATAACTAAAGCACCTTATGGTTTGCCATCATGCAAGTATTTTATCTGTATGCCTGTATAGAAAAAAAAAGTGTCAGTCAACATGTTCATGTAAGCAAGATTTCACACAAGCTTACCTGTTCTTCAATTTTGGCAGCCAGGGCCTTGAACCCAACGCTACTGTTCTGTTTATAGTCATCTGTGTAGTTCATATTAAGTATCCTGAAGGATCCACTGTAATAATAAGGGTCAGAGACAGACTCTGAAGCCTTTGGGCCTGTGAAGGAAAAACATGTTTTAAAGCAGGTGACGTTGAGTAATTCTTCATATAATAGGTTAAGAAACTCTATGACCTGAGGTAAAAGCATAGTACCATGTTAGCCATGAAAATACATGAAACAAGTTAAAATGCCTTGTATTGGTATTGTGAATTTGATGGTAAACTTTCAAGACCAGCTAAGTCTCTCCCTGAAACATTAATGAGACGAAAACAAATATTTCAAAAGATTCAGGCTTCATACATAGTTTAGGGAAATGGTGACTAAACTTGGTAATGTAGAACTACCGTATTTATCCAATGATACATAGTTAGCTTTCAGAGTGACTGAGCATTATGGGATATGTAGTTCACAAACATTTGCAGTGCCAAGGATACCCATCAATGTATCAATTGTTAAAAGTTCCATTGTTATGTTTCCATATTTGTCAAGTGTCCATATTAAGGAGGGATATTCTCTCCTTATTTTGGACCCAAATCTCTCTGTTCCAATTTTCTAAGAAATTAGAATTTTTGTAAATGTAAAAGTTTTCATTTTATTCTAAATGATTTATCGAATTACATAAAAAGCCATTGATTGGCTTTTTAAAATGTCTCGGGAATACCCTGCCAAATCCACACATTCAGCCACCCCCATAAAAACAAAAGTGTCCATCTTTAGACATATGAATTATTAGTAGGTATGGTACTCTAGGTATTCATGGCACGGTGCTACACAGAGAGGGTTGACACTTGTTAAAAAAAAAAGAAAGAAAGAAAGAAAAATGGCCCATCCAATCAGTTTTACTTGAAGTGAAAAATCAAAAATGTATCCATTTGACAATAACCAAAAAACGTTATTCTTACCAAGTACAACAGCTAGAACGATGCCACAAACAATCGCTGCAAAAATGATAAAGATGGTCAAGCTGATAACAGCAATTGTGACCTTGCGTTGCACGTGGGACTTCATAATGCATGCAGGTCAGACAACCTAAACACAAGGTTAAATAATGAACATTAAGAGTCTTTACAAAGAGTAAGAGTTATATAATGCATTGGCAAAGAAATGGTTGTATTGCATATGATCAAAATCTTAATTTATAAACAGCGTAGACCAGTGAAAGCTAACCTTGGCTATGAAAATGTTTGTAAACTATATATTCCATGTATACTCAATTAGCCCTACCACTGACTGAGCATCATGGCATTTGTAGCTCCCAAACATCTGCAGTGCCAGAGTTAGCTATCCGTGGCATAGAAGTTTTCCAGCATTATTATTTAAGTATATAGTAATTGCTGTGTTTTAGAAAATGCAAACAATGAAGTCCAGCGTTAAACTATTTATTCAGCATACACTGACAGCACACAACATTACTGTTGTGAGAGGTTTTTTTAGTGATAACAAATACAAAGACAAAGGCATATGAATCCCCTATGGATAAAACACATATGTCGTTTGAATGTCAGGCGATTCATATTCCTATGCCTTCTTTGTATTTGTGATGACTAAGTAAAAGCTTCACATCAGTAATATTGAGTGCCCACAGTATACGATGAATAAATAGTTGCTTTTTTCCCATTTGTTTCTTGAACTTCACGGCTTAAATGGCTTTTCCTCAAATAAATATCAGCTACTAAAAATGACCCTCTAATGGGTCAATTAAATATTTATTAAACAGAGGATAACTAAAATTACGGTAGTTATTTGTTAATAACAGCACTAGATTCAGTTAGAGCATATGAATGATTCCATCCTTTCCACTTTCTTAACCCTCCAAAGTATGTGTAACTGTGTAAATTCCATTCTGGGCTGGGTCACCAGGACATACTTGAAAACAAGAGTAATCTCAACGAATTCTTTCTGGTAAAACACTTTCTAAATAAATAAAATAAATAAATGTAAAAAACGCAAAATGAACCAATAATTAGAGCTTTTTACATATTTGTCCCGAGGTTGCAATAGTCCCTCTATTTGTTCACAGGTAAAGGTAAACCCCTCCATCCAGACATTCAGGAGAACACCACAGATTTAATCCAGTCTATACAATAAAAAGTTGTATTAAACTTAAACGTGAACTGCAAAAATAAAGCATTAATTGCTGATTAGGAAAGATAAATGACAATGGTGCCAACTCAGCAATTAACGCCTGATTTTTCCAGTTCTCTTGTCAGTTTAATTTTGAGCAAATAGACCCCCATAAGGGCTTATTTCTAAGTGTTTATAACTATACTGTATGTGTGTTTATATACATATTTGCTTTTGTTAACATCTCCACATTATGTGCTTGCATATCTATATGAATATTTAATATTTTAGTGCAATTAAGTAAACTGGTTCAGGAATAGAGCATAAGGTCACTTCCTTTATCCCAGGCAATTCATGAATCAATTATAACTTAGGGCCGTATATATCAAGACAAAAAAGGTGGTCTGTCACGAAAAAGTGCTAAAATAGTAGTAGTAACCATGGAAACCAATTGAAAGTTATAGCCGTTTGCTCCAAATGTAGCATTTTCTTTAAAAAATAGCTCCTGGTATGCCTTTATAGATTTTGCCCATAATGTCTATGCAAATTAACATCACATATTGATTGTTACTCTGTGCATAAGCTTGTCAAACAGGACTCATGTTATTGTTTTACAGCCTACAATCTAAAATATTTTGCCCGGAATATATAGCGATGTGTAAAGAGCCATCTAATAGAACACACGTACCTGTACATGCTGGGTTAAATCAAGAGCCGTGCAGGTTAGCTGTTCTGTGTGAGTATGAATTTCCGGGCTGTGCGAATAAGTGCTTTAAACATAGGGTGTTGGACAGAGCATTAAACAAACAAACAAAAAATAGCTTTGTATAAAACTTGTCTAACAACTTTTGATTGGCAGCTGATATAGTTATTAAAAGATTGGACAGAAGGAAGTAAGGCATATAGGTGCATGGGGCAATATGTTAATAAAAATGATAACTTGCTCAAGAAAAGAACTTCCTTGATCAGAATAGCTTTCCATGGGTGAGCTAATAATGACACATATGCAAATTAGTATACCAAGCTCTTATATGTGGAAAATCAAGTCACTCCTAATGATAACCAATTAAATCTGGATTTTACTTTCCAAAAGACATCACTCTTGTAACTAAATATAATTAGCAGAGGAGGAGTTACTACTGAAACAATGAAAATGTTGCTGATCTTTGCTGCATGTTTAAAATAGCAGATACATCAAAATGGCAGCACCCACATTTAACAATGTCTTTGACAGGTGGAATTCAAATTCTTGCTAATGTGAAGTATAGTCAGCTGACCAAGCCTCAGAAATATGTAGACTTTCCAAATGGATATATTCTGCTGAGGCAAACCCAATACTGTACAGTTTGCAGAGATGTGTATAGTAGACCAAACAGAAAACTGAAAAATCTAATAGAACTCAAAATATAATTCCCTAAATATAAAATGTATGAAGACTTGTGTGTGTCATATGTAACATAGTAACCTAATAGTTTAGGTTGAAAAAAGATTTGCGTCCATCAAGTTCAACCCTTTTCCTATCCCATGTTTACCGCTGTTGATCCAAAAGAAGGCAAATAAAAACCCCTTCAGCAATTTCGAATTCTGCATTCAGTGGGAGAAAAAATCCTTCTTGACTCCCAATGACAGATCAGATTTCTCCTTGGATCAACAAGCACTAAATAAATATTAATGCCTATACTAACATGCATAGCCCTCTATTATTCCGCTCATTAAAAAAGTATCCAGGCTGCTTTTATAAGGTATTTTCTAGAATCACTTCTTCAGGCAGTGAATTCCATATCTTAATTACTGTCCTTACTGTAAAAAATCCCTTCCGCTGTCATAAACTAAATAACCTTTCTTCAAGTCTTAGCAGGTGACCGCTTGACCTTTGTACCGTTCGGTTAATGAACAGGTCTTTAGAAAGCCATTTGTATGGGCCCTGTACATATTTATATAACATTATCATATCTAAGCTGCCATTTCTCTAGCGTGTACAGATTTAACTTTTCCAGCCTTTTTCATAACTAAAACGTTCCTTTCCCCAGATTAGTTTTGTAGCCCTCCCCTGCACTTTCTCTAGTTCCATAATGTATTTTTTTTTTTTAAAAAGCACCCATAACTGAACCTGCATATTCTAGGTGAGGTCTTACCATGGCGCTATAAAGAGGCAGAATAATATCTTCCTCCCGTGAGTCAATACCTCTTTTAATACACCCAATATCTTATTGGCCTTTGCAGCTTCCAGCTGACACTGTGCACTACTACTAAGTCTATTGTCTACAACTACTCCCAAATGTTTTTTTTATTGTACCCAAAATGCATAATTTTACACTTGTCTACATTGATTCGCAATTGCCATTTATCTGCCCAATTACCCAATTTGTCCAAATTTTCTTGCATGTGTAATAATAACATTATCACAAATAGTTTTAAATGGACTTCATCAACTGCACACTGTGTATATTTTTAATGTAGAGAATAAAAAATGATCTATCTAATAATTGTGTTAGAATATTACAATAAAGAAAGTCAGAAAAACGTGTCTAAATGTGTTTTTATTTAACCTCATATCCTGTTTATGAAATAACTTGTGGCTTGATAAGCAAACAAACTAATTTGCATAAGAAATGTTTAGTTTGCATGTCTAGCCACAAGGTGACATCATGAACAGGAGACCAACATATTAATTCAGTAATGTATTTGGAACATTAAAGAATAGTTTGTTGCAATATCAGTACTGAGTCTATACATGGTCAAAAGTCGAGTTAGGAAGGTAAGATGTTCTCAGGGCCGGACTGAGAATAAAAAAACAGCCCTAGAAAGAATTCTACACCACCCTCATAGCATTGCATCACTGTACCAGCCTCATAGAATTGCACCATTGTACCAGCCTCACCGCATTGCACCATTGCATCAGCGTCATAACATTGCACCATTTTACCAGCCTCATAGCATTGTACCAGCCTCATAGCTTTGCACTATTGTACCAGCCTCATACCATTGCACCATTGTACCAGCCTCATAGCATTGCACCATTGTACCAGCCTCATAGCATTGCATCATTGTACCAGACTCATAGCATAACACCATTATACCAACCCCATAGCACTGCAACATTGTTCCAGACTCATAGCACTGCACCATTGTACCAGCCTCATAGCATTGCACCATTGTACCAGCCTCATAGCATTGCACCATTATACCAACCCCATAGCATTGCACCATTATACCAACCCCATAGCATTGCACCATTATACCAACCCAATAGCATTTCACCATTATACCAACCCCATAGCATTTCACCATTGTACCAGCCTCATAGCATTGCACAATTATACCAACCCAATAGCATTGCACCATTATACCAATCCCATATCATTTCACCGTTGTTCCAGTTGAATAGCATCGTATTGTTATACCAACCTCATTGCATTGCACCATTATACCAACCTCATAGCATCATTATACAAGCCAGTAGTATTGCACCATTATACCAGTCCCAGAGCATTGTACCATTATTAATTATTGTAAAAAAAAAAAAAGCTGCAATACTAGTTTTTATATTTTGTTTTATGTGTTTCACACTTGCGAAGTAAACAACAGCAAAATGTACATTTTACCATTAAAGAAGTCCCATAGAATCATTGTACCAGCCCCATTGCATCGCACCATTATACCCAGGGCAGGCCTTAAGTGTTCCAGCCCGCTGTGCAGGCCACCCCCATGGCCCCCCGCCTTTCTACCCTCATGTCTGTCTGTCTCCTCTCCGACCTCATGCCTGTCTCTTTCCTCTCCCGCCATGTATGTCTCTATCCCTTCCCATGTTTGTCCCTTTCCTCTTCCTTGCCAGGTCTGTCTCTCTCCAACCCCCCATTTTATTTCTCTCTCCATTCCCATGTATGTCTCTCCTCTGCCCACCCCCCATGTCTGTCTGTCTCTCATCCTCCCCCACTGAGCTCTGTGAGTGTTTAACACAGGGGCTTAGGCTGCCCACGGCTCCCTCTGCTTCACAGGGTGAGGGTGGACTCTCACCCGATGAGGTCTGCCCCTCCCCTGATCCTGTCCTGCGGCCATGCAGAGGGCTAGTGAGGGGAGATCTTCTGATCTCCCCAGCCAGTGCCTCAACTGGCAAACTTTTTTTTTTTTTTTAAAGTGGCGCTCAAGGGGGTGTTGCGTCGTGTCCACACCCCAAAGGCCATCCCTAATTATACCAGTCCCATAGGATTTTTATACAAGTTCCATAGCATCGAACCAATGCACCAGCCTGTTATTTTATTGTTCAGGATGGTAAAAAAATTTAATTATTAAAGCACATTGTAATATACATTGCTTTTAGATAAGGGACTTATGATAGGACAAGGAATTATAGAGTTGGCCCAATATGTGACCCAAAATGCACCAATAATCAGCACTGAAATGTTTAAAATGGCTGGCCAATGATCAGGGCAGGTTATAGTTTAAGCAATTATGATTCTATCAGTCTGAATAGAATATGTATGTAATCATAATTAATCATCTATTGTTCATATGTAACATATACTTCTCATCCATTTTCAGGAAGTGATCATCAAATCAATATTGGTAAAAAAAAAAACAGTGACTATTCTTGAGAAAGAAAGAAACACTGTGTATCTACTCTCTTATGAGTAAGATGGTATTATATGCATAATTTTAAAAAAATTAAAGCTAAGGGACAACCAGTTTTTAGAGTGAAAATCCCATTAGTTTCTCTTTGAAATAGGGTTCTAAGAGCATTCCCACCTTTTTTTTCCGGCAGGTAGACATTCTCAAGACATGGAAACAAGGAACAGTTTAAAATCGGAACATTGTAAAAATCGGAACATTCCAGAAAAAGTCATGAATTAAGGGAAGCCTTCCTACCATACATCTTATGCTTTTCAGTTGGTAAAGAATTAGCTAAATTTATCTTTTTTTCATATATTAAATATATTCAGAATATGCTCATGGACACACACCTATAAAAAAACCTTTTTCAAAGGTCAACCTACTGGGCGTTGCATTCACCACATTGTACTACATAAATAACTGTAAACAGCTCACCAAATATTAGACGAGTTTAAAATTACTTCTAGGGAAGTATTCTCTATAATAAGGATAAATTCATACATAAGATCCCACCTCTATAGGCAAGAAGACCACCTGAAAGAGGGACCGGTAGTGGAGATGTTCAACCTAACACGCGGGAAACGGAGCCTGACAAAGGCATACCATCTTTTAGATGACCTATTGAGTAACATTACCCCAGGGCCTAGGAAAAGATGGCAGCAAGATTTAAATATACAAATAACAGAAGCAGATTGGGTGAACAGTCTGAGGAGTATAAATAGGTCTACTCACTGTTTGAATATGGTAGAATTACACCTTAAGGTCATGCTGAGATGGTACTACGTGCCTGTTAGATTAGCCAAATTTGGCCAGGAGAATACCGAAAAGTGCTGGAGATGTGGGGAAGAAAGAGGCACCTATGTACACATGTGGTGGGCATGTAAGGAGATCACTAAGGTATGGAAGGAGGTGTTTGACTTAATTTCGAGGGTATTGGGGAGGAACGTCGCCCCCTCACCTCAGAGAGCTCTATTACATAAGGAGCTGTCATTTATCCCATTTAAACATAGAATGTGGGTAATCCAGAGCCTACTCACCATAAAAATTGTATTGGCGAGAAGATGGAATCAACAAGAGATAGTTAACATCGAAATGGTCAAGAACCAAATAAACTCCCAATGTGAAATGGAAAAGGGTTAATTTTATACACAGCAGAGAGTATAAGAATTCTATGAAATTTGGCAAAAATGGATGGAAAAATTCCCAAGGGAAGCAGAGGGGGTGATACTGAGCAAAATGTGACCCAGTCGAGACTAAGGGGAGTTGGGGGGGCCAAGGGGGGGAGGGGATGAATGGTCCACGGGCACCGTGAAGGAACGTATGAATTATGATCTAGTAGAATGACGAAAGAGGTTATGTCTCAGATGAATGAGGAATGCTTGGATGAAAGTGAGATAACCCCCCAAACTTTAAGGTTGGATAGTTAAGAAAGAAAGGAAAAGGAAGGGTAATAGAACATGAAAGTAAAAATGGAAGAAAAAAAAAAGAAAAAAAATGGGTTAGTCAAACATTAGTTTCACAAGTTTTTATAGGGGGGATAATTCTGTTTGAAAGGGTAAATATGAATGACACGAGGATGTGCAGAATAAAGGAGGGAAGTTTGATCCCATTATAGTAAAGTACTGAGTGTCAAACAAAAATAAATAAATAAATAACTTTTGTTGTTGTACAGTTAATAAAATGATGAACATCATAGGCCTTCACTTATGACACATTCACATTGCAAATGTTATTGCCACAGCGGAACATACCAGACAAGTTAATAAGCCAAGTCCTCCTGGGTTTAACATCTGAACTCAATATACTGGATGAGACCTTTGACCAATTTGTCACTGCTCTTCTGGATACATGTCATACAGCCTGTTTCAAGATGTCACCCAGTTTATGATCAGCCATTACCTGATGAAACTCACTGTTGTATGTTGTGACAAACATGATGGGTTGCAAAATACTATCCTTTTAATCAATGCTGTGTTTTTTGTTTTTTTTAAAATCCTGAACCAAGTATTTGTATCCTGTTGTGTAGCCTTCCAGTATGCAGTCTGAACATCACATCTAAAGTGTCCCAACTTATTAGGACAGTAGGAGAATATAGCAGTCTGTTTATCAAAAGGTTCCAGTGTTTGCAGTTTCACCTTAACCTCATGACCTTAACCTTAACCTGGCAAGAAGAAGCATGCACTATAATATTGCCCATTACTTCTTTGTGAAATTGTCAGTCTTTATAACTTCTGACTGTGCATCCGCCATCAAGGTAAAAAGGGAAAATGCGTTGCATGTGTAGAGTCTGTAAAAATCAAATTCATATTTTTATTATTCTCATAATTTACAAACTTATATAGACAACTGTTTTCTACTGTCCAAACAGAAAGATCATCTGTATACCTCCCAGAAAAAGGCAAACCTTGACAAAATGCATAGGGTGGAGCCCAGGAACATTATCACAGGGGAGAAAATAAATGCTCTTGGTTATCTGAGTATGCGACAAGCTCTTAACCATGGTTTTATTTGTGAGCAGGTGTCTGTGTATGGCAAATAAATAGTCCTCCCCACTCAGGATTTACCTCAGGACCATGTCCTAACACTAAAGGCTGCTCTTTAATATATATGAGGTGTGTGTTTAAAGGTTTGAAATACATACTATGCTATTTTTTGTTTCTCTTCTGATTTATGCATTCAGAGATTGAACTTTGATATTATAACACAAGCAAGCCAACAGACTTCTCCATAAAAACAAGTCTATCATGCAATCACCCTGAATACTTTGAGAGGGACCACCATGCCATTGTGCAACTTAGAAAGGACTTCTTGGAGCAGAGGCACTTGTTCTTCCAACTTATGTCTGTGGATGATGGCCCTAGAGTCAGTGTAGAGTCTATTGAAAGTTTCCCAGTTTGTGTTTCAGTTGACTTCAAAGATGATGATTATGATGAATCAACACCTTAGCCATTAAGTATCATTTCAGGGGAGCTTTCTGTAGCATTAGCTGTGCATCGAATTTTATGGTCTGTGCTTTTCAAAATAGCCAAATGACAGAATCACCTCTCTATTTAAAAACAAAAAAATACACATTTGCAGGAGACTGCTCTTCTTTCGAATAAATCCCAATGTGTTTTTTGTTAACTGGATATGTCAGCATATATATAATGTTCCTTAAATTTCTTAGATAAAATGTAGGAGCTGACTCTCCTTCTTATTTAATAAATATCACTTTTGAAATCTCTTGATAGAACTTGGCAGACTTGGGTGGTGAGCACTTGACTTGCAAAAAATGTCACATGAGTCAATTTCCTTTTGAAACATAGTAATTAAAAAGCTAATTACTCATCTTTTAGTCTCTGTGTAAAAATGTGTCTTTCAAAACACTTCTAATGCTAATTAATATGTATTACACGTAATGTGATTAAAATGTATTGATAGCGTGTTACAACAAAGTGATACCATATCTACTTCTTCATTGCTTTAGGTCAGATGAATATTTGGATCTTTGTGAGCTGAAGGTGTGAAGACTTACAGATGGAGAGAGGCTACTGGAGGAGCAACACTGTAAAGTTGTCAAATGAATTACTTCAACTAGAAGATAAATGCATAAATACAACTTTACTATCTCAAGACTTGTGCATCATAGAGAAAATACATGTCTTTTGATACTACATGTTTTGTTTAAATCACAACATTGTATGAAAAATATGCAAAATTCATCTTTCCACTTTTTTATGGTCATGAGTTGCAGGCACCCTCAGTGTTAAGCACGATTAGCAGCATTATGTCACTGTTTGCTGCTTTGGAGTGGAGATTTATTGAAAAGCACGTCCATCTGTCATACCCCACAGGGGCTCCAGGATGCTTCTTTATACAGAACAGTTATTGCTCTAGCACATGTGAGTGTATATACTAGTCCATTATTGAAAATATGCTACACTATATATTTTTTCTAAGTTTTATATGCATAACACTAAGAGGAGATTTCACCTCAATATAAAGGGTAATGTGAGTATTGGGATAGCACACTTTTTCATACTAAAGCTAACATTTTTTTAACTGTTAAATTTATTTTACTTGCCGAGAAAACTTACTTTTGAGTGCAAGCATTCAGTGTGCTACAGGTCCTCCTATGGTGTCTCCTTGATGGACCTTAAAAAAAAAATGGACATGCCCAGCATCGTATTTCTACTAATCGCTGGATTCCCATGGAGAATAACTGAGATGCCCAAAGCAACATCATTATGATGTCTGTGGTGTTCTCAGTTAAGACACAGATGCCTCATTAGAATAGTATATGAACCCCATAGTTACCAAAAGTCATTTTTTTTTTTTTTGTGTCCACTCCCATCAATGTCCCGGCATAAATTCTGCCTATGCACATTGCTATACACTGTTCATATGCAGCATTGTGTTTAAACTGTGTATGTTTAGAAGAAATCAGTCTAAATTTGATTAAATAAGCTCCAGAAAACTATCTGTACCAGTTAGGCTGGAGCTCAATGCTTCAAGGTCACAGTTTCAGATTACCTTCTAAACTGAACACAAGTATGGAGATGCCAGGGGGTAGGGAGTGATTTTCACTGCCCACCCCACTGGAATCCAAAGGCTGTTTTTTGCACAGGTGACTATATATTCATCCTGGTGTACCTGGGAGAAGTGGAGGTAGGGGTTTAGGTTAGGAGGAGAAATCACTCATTTTGCTACATAGGATTGTCTGTTTTTTTCATTTGCTATGAGATCTACGTCATTTGTATTTAATTGACTACATATACACAATTGAGCATTATTGGTACAAGGTGAAAATCATTAAGTTTTTGTCACAGCAAGTTGCCTGGCTGAGTTCTTATGCACATTCAATAAAAGTGTCTTCACTGACAAGTACTATGGATGTCAGAGTCCAATTTTCTTCTATGGTGGATGCTTTGTGATCTGCCTCACAGCCTTTCAGTGAGCCTTTAGGTTCTTTGCGGCTTAATTTCCAACGTTTACTGAAAATTAAGGTTGCCAGATCAGTAATTTTTTACTTGATGCATAAGTTCGACAAATCCCCCTACAATATGCAAACTTCTTCTGTGTCCAAAAAAAACTGAGGAGGGAATCCCTTTAGGAATCACTGCACCTTTTGTTGGTCACCTGTTGAGGGACACCTGTTAAAAGTCAGACCAGCAGAACTAACACTGCAAACATGTTGTTCCACTTTGCTAAAACCCATATAAGAAAACATTGAAATTCTAACATTTAAATGGCATTTGTTCTATTGTTCATATAACATTTAAGCAAACTAAGAAAAATGCTTTAAACAAATACAAAATCTATTGCACAATTGAACTATACCTATAACCCACTTGTAGTCAAGCATTCAAATAATACTTATTCTATTGTCTATGTGACAGTTAAGCATGGAAAATGATTAAAATAAGTCAAAAATGTATTGAAGAACCTTGAACTGTGCAAAAAAATCCAGTCAGGTTTTGGGAACGCCACACGTGCAAGACACATGGTCACGCAAAGAAAAATAATTAAATGGCAATATGGATTCTTTCTTCTACACTACAGACGTTACAGTGAAAAGTACCAGAAAAAACCCTGCTAGAATGGGATTGTGGAAAATTATTTAATATTGATAAGTCATCTACGAAAAGTGAGAGCCAAATGCTAGGGTACGTCCTGGGCACAATCTTGGTGCTTGGGTAAGGCCTGTGGGTGCACTTTGGGTGTAGGGGCAAGTCCTATGTGTGCAATATCCATGCTCTAGCAAGACCTGTGGGTGCTCCAAGGTGGTGCTGTGGCAAGTTATATGGGTGCAATCAGGTGCTGTGGGTGCAATGGCTTGGGATGTGGGGGCAAAAATCAAAGAAGGGCGGGAGAAATGGAGTAAAGGGTGGCAAAGGAAGGAAATAAAAAGCTATTTTATTTCCTGATAACTATACCTTACCCCTGCCTGTTACTGGCAGGGGAGCAAAGAGGTGGGTGGGAGGATCCAAAGGCTGACCATGACACTAATGATAACGCATTACAGGTGTACATTTGATATTTCAAGCACAATGAATTAATAGGTTACTAGAAGAATAGTGACTTACTGAAGAGATGTAAAATATTCAGTTATTTTTCTTTTATACCTGCATCTAATTTAAACTCTTAAGTCAATGCAATTGGCACAGTTGTTCTTTTATTCTAGCAGAGACCACTTTAAGCAAACTTTTTTTCACAATTTTCAAAATGTCTAATTTGTTAGACATAGCCGCCAACGTGATTATAAAAAGTCACACCACTCCCCATCATACATACTATGTAAAAACCATCCAGGCCATATTATAGAGGAGCAAATATGAAAGTAAAAATAACCCTCAATATATTGAAAACCAATGGTATAAAAATAACAAAAAAAGTAATGATAGAAAATTTCAAAACCCCCAAATATAAACTGATTAGTATACATGATAATAACATGTTGTTTAACCAGAAAAACTACATTCAGATATTTTCTCATTTCCCTTGCCCAACATCCAAAGGATGTTACTATTAACCAATATATTGGTAGTCATTGGGGGTAATGTATAAAGCGGCAAAATTCGAAAAGTCGCCTAATCAGCAGGAACATTCCATTGGTTTCCATGGCAACTAGACTTTCAGAACTTTATACATAACCCCCATTGTATATACCTCAGAAGAAGGATGAAGAGTTGAGTCAACCATACCAGAAATTTAACCTTCAATCCTGGTGGTTGAGCATATTTTACAAGTGTTTTTTCAGGCAACTGAGCTATCACACCAGCATAAAGCATTAAAAAAATAAGGTTCTTTTTTTAAAAAAAAATTCTTTACAAATATGGACATAACAAACAGAGTATCTCATCACAACCATTGAGGGCCCGAGAAAAACAAAAAATAGGGTTATAATCAAATGCAATTTTGAGGGTTTTTTATGTAATGAAAATGCTAGAAGCTGCATTTTCTATTATCTGGCAAACTTGCATAAAGAATTTAAGTAGTGGTACTTAGTATATAATGATGAATAAAATAATGTATTAACAAAAAGTAATGGGTAACAAAGAAGTAGAACTACAGATTGATTTCATGGTATGAATTGAGAGACATGAAATTAACCCCTTCCCGTCCTTATGACGAGTTAACTCGTCATAAGAGCCGCAGCGTTAGCGACCTTATGACGAGTTAACTCGTCATGCAGTCTAGCCGGCGGTGCGCTCCGTGGGCACCGCCAGCTAGTCTGCAACGGGTCCAGGACTAAGCCTCGCACCCGAGGCAAAGCTCCTGGACCCGATCGGTCAGTTTCCGGGCATGTGATCGCGGTGATTTAGTCATCACCGTGATAACATGCAAATTAGATGGCAAAGTCAGTGTGTTCACACACTGACTTTGCCTCTAATTCACTCCCTGTGCTTCACATTCTTATAGTGAAGCACAGAGAGTGACCTGTAAGTAAAAATAAATTAATTATACACACATAGGTTAAAAAAAAAAAAAAAAAATTAACCCTTTCATTGCTGATCACAGTTTTTAACTGTGATCAGTTTCCTTCCACTTTATGGCCCTCATTTAGTTTTTTTTTTAACAGATTTTTTTATTTTTACAATTTATAAAGTTTTTTTGAATAAATAAAGGTAATTTGAATATATTTATTTAATAAAATTTAACCCCTGCATGCCTGTTGCATGATTTTTACTGATCTGACATCGCACTCTTCAGAGTTTTTTTCTGTCTTTTTTGTTATGGGGGGTTTGGGAACCAATATTTTTCTTTTTTATTAGTTAGTTAATAAGGGGGGATAAGTGGGTTAGTGTTGCACTAGTTATGTAGCTTATTATTGGGAAAATAATGGGGAAAAACTTTTTTTTCCTCAAAAATTTCCTCTTTTATATGTATTTTTTAATACTAAAATGTAAATCATTTTTATGTATAGGGTATCAAAAGAAAGCTCTAACTGTCCTCTAAAAAACAACATATAACTTGTATGGGTACGTTAAATGAGAGAGAGGAAATTTATGTTTCAAAAACCGCGTATTAAAAATTGAAAAACGCTCTGGTCCTTGGCCCAGGAAAATCCCTGGTCCTTAAAGGGTTAAGTAATCAACACCACCCAGTGGTAGTTATTAGGTACAACATTCTAATCTGCAAAAATGAGAATTAGTGTTACATAGCACATACCGTATTTGCTCGAATATAAGACAAGGTTTTTTTCAGAGCAAATGTTCTGAAAAGCCACCAGGGAGTCTACGTTCGGGAAAGGGAGGGGGGAGACAGACAACATTTGAGGGAGGGTGGGGGAGAGACACAGACAACATTGGAGGGAGGGTAGGGGAGAGACACAGACAACATTGGGGGAGGGTGGGGGAGAGAGACAGACAACTTGGGGGGAGGGTTGGGAGAGAGACAGACAACACTGGGGGAGGGGGGTGGAGAGACAGACAATATTGAGGGGGGGTGGGGGAGAGAGACAGACAACATGGGGAGAGAGACAGACAATGCTGGGGGGAGGGAAGGGGGAGAGACAACATTGGGGGAGAGAGACAGACAACGTTGGGGGGAGGGTGGGGGAGAGAGACAGACATTGTTGGGGGAGCATTGGGTAAATCTGGGGTGTAGGGGCAGCATTGGTACATAAAAGGTAAATAAAAACAAGAAATGCATTTTAATTATATCATAAGTTTTTATTAAATATGAAATGTTAAACTTTTTTCCTATAGGGTAGTCTTATATTCAGGCTTTTAGTTTTTTTCCTGACGGAATATCCATAGTTTGGGGGGTCGTCTTATAATCAGGGTTGTCTTATATTCGAGCAAATATGGTAGTTTTACATAAATATAACAAAAATATTTTTAACCCCTTAAGGACAGAGCCTTTGAAACATTTTTGTCCTTTCTGGACAATGGCTATTTTAACATTTCTGTGCTGTTTGTGTTTAGCAGTAATTTTCTTCTTCGTCATTTGCTGTACCCACACATATTATATATTGTTTTTATCGGGACAAAAAGGGCTTTCTATGGATGCCATATTTTTGATCATATCTTATCATATTATTAAAAAAAATAATAAAATATGGTAAAAAAAAAAAATTAAAAAAAAATTCCTGACTTTTATTTGAAACAACTTCTCCTCATCAAAAATAGCGAACGAAAAAACATGCTAAATAGATTCTACTATTTCTCCTGACTACAGGGATACCACCCATGCATAGGTTTGTTGGGTTGTTTGGGGGCTAAAATGCCAAATTTGTGAGGTGCAGTTTTTTGTTTTCCAACTGGAAATTTTTACATGCAGACAGCCTGCACCCATGTCCCATTTGGGACATATTTGAAACCAGCCAGTGTATTTTACCCCATCAACCCATATATTTTTTAAAAGTAGACACCCTAGGCTATCTCAAATGGTGGTATTTTAACACTTTCCATGCACTAATTCTACCACCAGCCTTTGTCAAAGTTTGTGGTAGTAATTTTTTTGTGTTTTTTTTTTCACAAACCTTGTACTTCAGACATGAATTCACAGATTTTGGTATGTGTCACTGCCAAATAACACCCCAATAAGTGTTCAGCAACATCTCTTGAGTACAGGGATACCACCCATGCATAGGTTTGTTGGGTTGTTTGGGGGGTAAAAGGCCAAATTTGGTAGGTGCAGTTTTTGGTTTTCCAAATTGAAATTTTGACATGCAGACCGCCTGCACCGATGTCCCATTTGGGACATATTTGAAACCAGCCAGTGTATTTTACCACATCAACCCATATATTTTTTAAAAGTAGACACCCTAGGCTATCTCAAATGGTGGTATTTTTACACTTTCCATGCACTAATTCTACCACCAGCCTTTGTCAAAGTTTGTGGTAGTAAATTTTTGTGTTTTTTTTTCACAAACCTTGTACTTCAGACATGAATTCACAGATTTTGGTATGTGTCACTGCCAAATAACACCCCAATAAGTGTTCAGCAACATCTCTTGAGTACAGGGATACCACCCATGCATAGGTTTGTTGGGTTGTTTGGGGGGTAAAAGGCCAAATTTGGTAGGTGCAGTTTTTGGTTTTCCAAATTGAAATTTTGACATGCAGACCGCCTGCACCGATGTCCCATTTGGGACATATTTGAAACCAGCCAGTGTATTTTACCACATCAACCCATATATTTTTTAAAAGTAGACACCCTAGGCTATCTCAAATGGTGGTATTTTTACACTTTCCATGCACTAATTCTACCACCAGCCTTTGTCAAAGTTTGTGGTAGTAAATTTTTGTGTTTTTTTTTCACAAACCTTGTACTTCAGACATGAATTCACAGATTTTGGTATGTGTCACTGCCAAATAACACCCCAATAAGTGTTCAGCAACATCTCTTGAGTACAGGGATACCACCCATGCATAGGTTTGTTGGGTTGTTTGGGGGGTAAAAGGCCAAATTTGGTAGGTGCACTTTTTGGTTTTCCAAATTGAAATTTTGACATGCAGACCGCCTGCACCGATGTCCCATTTGGGACATATTTGAAACCAGCCAGTGTATTTTACCACATCAACCCATATATTTTTTAAAAGTAGACACCCTACGATATTTCAAATGGTGGTATTTTAACACTTTCCATGCACTAATTCTACCACCAGCCTTTGTCAAAGTTTGTGGTAGTAATTTTTGTGTGTTTTTTTTTCACAAATATTGTATTTTAGACATAAATTCACAGATTTTGGTATGTGTCACTGCCAAACAATAACCCAATATGTGTTCAACAACATCTCCTGAGTACAGGGATACCACCCATGCATAGGTTTGTTGGGTTGTTTGGGGGCTAAAAGGGCCACATTGTGAAGGTGCGCATTTTCAACTTGGAATATTGACGTGTTGCCAGCCTGAGCCCATCTTTCATTTGGGACTTTTTTTTAAAGTAGGACAGTGTATTTTACCCCAAAAAGTATATATTTTGTAAAAGTAGACACCCTACGATATTTCAAATGGTGGTATTTTAACACTTTCCATGCACTAATTCTACCACCAGCCTTTGTCAAAGTTTGTGGTAGTCATTTTATTGTGTATTTTTTCCCACATACATTGTACTTTAGACACAAATTCACATATTTCGGTATGTGTCACTGACAAACAATACCACAATATATGTTCAGCAACATCTCCCGAGCACAGGGATACCACCCATGCATAGCTTTGTCAGCTTTGTTGGGTGTTGAAAGGCTACATTTGAGAGGTGCGCTTTTTGATTTTCAAACTTGGAATTTGAACATGTAGAGCAAGGAAGGGGTTAATAGCTCTTATAAGAGCCTTTGTAGTACTGTACAAAAAAAATTAACCCCTAAAAATGCACAGACAAGAAAAAATGTTCTGCTGTGCAGTGATCAGTGGCAGGGAAGGGGTTAATACACTACACTATACAAAGGGTATGGCTTTTATAAAAGCCCTTGGGACTCACAATTTTTTAACATTTTATTTAATTTATTACAATTAAAAAATTATGTTATACAGATCTGTCTCTTTCCCTCACTAAAACTCAAGTGAGGAGAGGGAGGCAGATCCATATGGGTCAGAACAATATTTACGAACCAGACGAATGGTGATGCTCATCTGAGAAATCACCAAACCACCTTTGCCACTGATCGGCTGTTACTGATCGCTATACACGCGTTCAGACAGCTTCAAAAGGAATACACGTAATCCCCTAGTGGGTATAACTAACCCCTAGCGAGTCTGACAAAAAAAATGCTGATAGCAAAAAAAAAATCCTTCTGCGACTAGATTGCTCCATATGCGCTGCTTAGGCAATGACCATATGCACTGCTTAGGCAGTGACCATATGTGCTGCTTAGGAAGTGATATACGGCAAGGAAGGGGTTAATAGCTCTTAAAAGAGCCTTTGATATACTGTAATAAATCAAAGTAAAAAAAAATAACCCCTAAAAAAATGCACAGACAGCAAAAAATGTGCTGCTGTGTAAGATCACTGCGTACACAGCGATCAATTGCAGGGAAGGGGTTAAATACTGGAAACAGCTTTTATAAAAGCCTTCGGGTCTCAATTCTATTAAATATATTATAATTAAAAACTTACATTATACAGCTCTGTCTCCCTCCCTCACTAAAACTCAAGTGAGAGGGAGGCAGATCTACACGGGTCAGATCAAATATTTACAAATATTGATCTAACCAGACGAATGGTGATGCTCATCTAAGCAAACGCCAACCCGCCTTTGTCACTTATCAGCTGTTACTGATCGCAATACATGCGGTCAGACAGCTAAAAAAAAATTTTTTACGTTAAACGTAGTCCCCTAGCGGGTATAATTAACACGTGACGGGTGTAATAAAAAAGTTTAAAAAAATTTAAAAATGCTTCTGCAGCAAGATTGCTGCATTTGCGTCAGATCGCTGCTTAGGCAGTGATCTACAGCAAGAAAGGGGTTAATCTCTCTCCTAAAAGAGCTTTTTTTTATACTGTAATGAATTACAGTAAAAAAAAATGAACCCCTAAAAAATGCACAGACAGCAAAAAATGTGCTGCTGTGTATGATCACTGCGTACACAGCGATCAATGGCAGGGAAGGGGTTAAATGGCTTTTATAAAAGCCCTTGGTGTTTAAAATTTTATTAAATATTTTTTTTATTATTTTATTTTATTTTTTTACTTTATCTGATCTGTCTCTCTCCCTTACTATAACTAGTAAGGTGAGGGAGGCAGATCAATACTTGTCAAAGGCAATATTTGCTAATATTGCCTTTGACTGTATGGTAAGTGCTCATCAGAGCACTTACCATACATGCCTGCACACAGATCACATAGATCTGTTGTGCCGGCATCGATTGGCTCCCCCTAGAGCATCGGAAGTGAAATACTTTCACTTCCGATGCTCTTGCCATTAGAAGGGAAGCGCTGCCTGTACGCTGCGGCACTTTAACAACACCGGAGATGCTTAGAAAGCGAACGATCGTTCGCTTTCTAAGCACATGTGTGCAGTGGGCGCAGCCATTTTTAAATGGCTGCTACGATCACTCCGTGGAGTGATCGTAGCACGCCCCTGCACATTTGGGGGGTGTTGCACAATGCCTCTACCTAGAGGCATTGTAGCAACACCGTTAGAGTAAAGAAAGCGACCGCTGGTCGCTTTCTTTACTCAGTTTAGTGCATGACGTGCCAGGCACGTCACCTGTCGGCAAGTCCTCGATTTGCCGTGACGTGCCTGGCACGTCATCTGTCGTTAAGGGGTTAAAATGCTCATTTGTTAGATGGAAGATTCCTTGAAAGCAATGTATAAATTATGAAATTTAAAATATAGAAGACTTGAAACAATACAAATGAAATATAAATATGCATATGAATATACCTTTATACAGACACGCTATATGAAATAACGGCCAGGAAAGCAAAGAGGCTGAAAACAAACAAGCAACGCAATTTCCGTAGAACCCTTTCTCAAGCAGAGCATTGCCTCACTGTGTCTGGATAGAGGTACCATACTGAATGAAAATTTAAATAGAAAAAATCCCTGTGAAGAGCAATAGATCAGCTGCTAATGCTTATTCTAAATTAAGGAAGAGGCATTTAGGATCTCCACATGGGACCTAAAACAGCTGACCACAGTGCCAGCATAGTGGGCAGCTGGTTATCGTTTCATACCCACAGTGTGGATGGCAACATTGACTCAGTATTTGTCCTCAAACAGCTTACTAGTGCCTTCTTTCACCCCCAAACAACTTAGCAGAGCTATATTTGTCCTCTGTTATAAAGTCAGTGCCATACTTAGCCCCACACAGCAAATAAGGGCCATCTTTGTCTCCAAACTTGCCAGTGCCATCTTTGTCACCCAAGCAACTTGCCAGTGCCATATTATCCTCCAAAAAGGAGGAGTGATGATGTAGGACGCACGCTCCTGTGGCGTGAATGGAAGGGGCAGCCGGGTAATGCTAGTTCGGAGCCAGAGTACTGCTTTCATGGAGACCTAAACAGCAAGATGGGATATCCCTCTGACCCCCCTGTCTCACAGCCACTCACTTCGGTGGCAGTCACTTGACAGATCGAGCTCAAAGGCTCCGTATCTAACAGGCCTTGGCAAGGCCATTGGGAGCAGTGCAAGAAAGCTGTTGGCATTGCTTTTGGCATTGACCTAAGAGGCAACAAGTAGAGACAAGTAGAGATACTACAACATCTGAGGACAAGGAGTGGGACGTGCGTGGCTAAAGCAACAGCTGGAGCAAGCATTTACCATCTGGATAAGTACACTTGTCTATACTCTCCTTGTCTCCCATGTAAATGTTGCCATTGAATATCGCAATTTACTGCTAGCTACCTGTGGCTTGGAGTACCTGTATGCTATACAATTATAGTGAACTGTGTTTTTTTTACTTCCTCAACCCTAAAACAGATGAGCCTTATTGTGTGACCTTGTCTTGGGTGTTTGGTGCTCGCAATTCTATGATTTAATTAGGTTGGACTTATCACAGTGGCCTTAAACAAAAGCCCCAACTATACAAACGACTATAGGGGTGGAATGGCCGTTACGAACCAAGGCAGATATATCAGCAGTATTAGTCATTTAAAGAACCATGTTGTCCAAAAGGGCAGCTGAAAATAAACCTTCCAAAAGAGAAAAAAAAAAGTAAAGGGAAAGAGATAATAAGCAGGGATAGAGACTGTCCAATTTCTTTTCTCCCCTTTAGCCTATGAACAAGGAAACTAAAGAGGGCCCTCTCTTTATTATGCAAGATGATTCAGATGAAGCCCCTATTAGCAGGAGTGATCTTACTGTCCCCGATCAGGATTATTGGGACAATAGGTTGCAGCAACTACTGCAAAAAATTGGATACACATGCAGAAAGAAAAGTCCTGCGCTCACTCCCATCACGGGGCGGCTGCAATGACTACAGTACACATCAGCCCCAATATATAGTAAAAACAAAAGAAAAACAAGTTACCTGCGCTCTCTCCTTTATCCCTATGTATTTTTAAAACAAATGGAGGTTTTTTAGTTACCTCCAATGGCCATGAGAGGATGAGCCCACCTGCCAACGTCAAGGCAGACCCCCCTAGGTGGGTCCTAACTCTAACCATTCACCTTGCTTCTTTGAGCCTCTGGCAAAAATCTCTAATGAGACAGAAAGGGGCGTTTTTTATTTACACCCCTATACATTATTAACCCTTAATAGGGAACACATGGGATGGGCGGCTGCATTGTAACAAGGCTGAGTAATACAAAAATTGGATACACATGCAGAAAGAAAAGTCCTGCACTCACTCCCATCTTTCTGCATGTGTATCCAATTTTTGTATTACTCAGCCTTGTTACAATGCAGCCGCCCATCCCATGTTTTATTGTTGTACGATGGTCCGGGGTGATATAAATTCCCAGATATGCAGTTCCTACTCAAACCCTTTACCTATTCTGCAGTTCTTTACTAAAGTTCCCTTTGTCTCTGCTTCAGTCCTTATTTCATTCCCTATCTCTTTATTTATATATCTGTTCTCATGCTTCACTATAAATAACATGCAACCAGACACCTCCACTATCCCTGCACTGAAACTCCTACCTGACCTGGTAAAGGCTCTGACAGAGAGGTAGTAGATGGTCTTCTTTCCAAATCAGAGATATCCTTGGTTGAGCCGTGGACACTGCTGAAAAGGTAAATAGCTGCACCTATACCTCTCTCCAGACACTGCTTAAGGAAGTACTAGTGACAGAAGGTTCTTGGACAGATAACTTGAGATAACTGGAACACTGGATGTCTGGACCCACAGCAGTACTGGTTCTGGGATACTGGATAACACACAACCACTGGTACTGAGCTATAAGATCTGTAGACACACCGCTGTACTGGTTCTGGAACCCAGGATATTATACAGCTACTGCTACTGACATACAGGATGTCCCATAGCCACTGGTTCTGAGTCACTGGATAACACACAGCCAATGGTATTGAGGTTCAGGATGCTTGAACATACAGCTGTACTGGTTCTGGAACACTGGATACATAAAGCCACTGATTCTGAGGACTAGGATAGCTGGACACACAGCCCATGGTACTGAGACACCAAATGCAGGAAACAGAGTGGAAGCCAACTTCAGGACAATAGAATACAGGATAATCAAAGGGAAGCTGAGGCCTGGTACACAGGAATGAAGATCAGGAATGGTCAGGCAAGCTGGGTCAGGAATACAGGAGTCAGAATTTCAAGAATTGCCAAGTAGCTATTAACAGGCACCAAAGGACCTATTACAAGCAAAGGTAGGTAAGTGAGGGGTTTAAATACAAAACTGGTGCCAAACACCAGCCAGGGGGGTGTAACCAATCACAGAGCAGAGTTACACTGAGATCTGTCACTTCTGTCATTCGTGCATGCTCATAGTATTCGGTGTGGCCATTTTGTTGGTTACTGAACTCTAGATATACAGCGTCACCGGACTTTGACGCGAGCTGAATGGAGTTTGGTGAGTTACCGACTAAAGTGGGGAGCAGCGTGACAAGGATCCGGTAAGGTTGTTACAATATGCTAGGTTTGGTGGTACACACTTTGGGGGCACCAGCAACACCCTGTTTTCAATACTTCAAACATAGGGTGCTCAGTACAGGCTCACTCAGGATGTCAGCCAGGATGTGTATCCTGGGAGGGCCAAGCCATTCTCCATACTGCGTGTAAACAAACCAAGAATCAACCTAAAAAATTAAATACTTTTAGATCGAGGGTAACAGGCAAAGAATATAACATTAAAGAGTTTATGAACTGTGACACAAGTTTTGTTATATATTTACTTGAATGTACATGTGGGCTACAGTACGTGGGACGCACCACACGAAAATTATCTAAGAGAGTGGGGGAACATTGTAACAATATAAAGAAAAAAATGTTGACCCACAGTGTACCCAAACATTTTCTTAAACACCTTAGTAACCCCAAAGAGTTAACCTTTATGGCTATCGACAAATATAAAAAACATTGGAGGGGAGGAGACTCTTGGAAGGGTTTAGGAAAATTAGAAATGAAATGGGTGCACGAATTAAAAACTCTTAACCCTAGTGGACTGAATGCAGAATTCGACCTTTTTAACTTTTTATGAATTTTACCTAATTTCTATACCTTTTTCAGGGAATCACCTCCTGACAGAGATACTGTAGCCCACATAATAACATAATAACAATTATATTTGTGTGATATTTTAATTTTTATTTTTTAATAATATTTTGTATAAATTTGATGATGCACAATAATGGATGATGGGTAAACCCCTTTTTGATTATCCACATAGATAATATGACATTTTGACTGCATTGCGATTTTTTATACAAAGGAGACTACCCATTTCTGGTCTCTATTATTATAATATAAAAACTATTTTTAGGAGGATTGAAGTGAATCTATTATACTATGAGGCAAAATGTGACAGAAAAACTGCCCTAAATATCGCTTTCCTTTTCTCTCCCCTTCTCCTCCGTTGTATAAAATTTGTATGCCGAGGTTGGTCTCCATGACAACGCATGGAGACAGCTGGAGAGATTGTATATAAACCACCAGAACCGGTGGAACGCGGAAGTGCGACCAGCGACCAGCGCGTGACGTCACGGGATGCGACGATCAATTGACGTCACATGACGCGACACCCGGAAGTTGGCGGGAAAATTAAAAAAACGGGACTATTTAAAGAAGAAGACAAAGAACAGGAACACACTTGAAAAAGCCTATTTTAAAGGAGAAACGCGTCGTGTATGGAGAAGGAGCAATCTACAGGAACACTTTGCACCTTAAAAACTGGGACTCTCTGCACTTTATAAGCTGGATGCTGCCTGTTTTTATGTAAGATTTTATATTTATTTGTGTGTCATTAAAAGTGTTTTTTACTGAGAATACATCTCCTTCCTCCCCTGTTCCATCACATCTACTTGAATTTGGAGCTACTTCGGAATCTTATTTTATCCATGACCCCACGAGGGGCTCCCGAACACCCTATAGACTGAGCAGGGTACTGCTCAGTTAAATGTGAGTGTGTCTATGTTTACGCACTTATATCACTTTATATTTTATAAATATACTACACTATAAGAGTTTTTTATTCTTTTTACCTTTGCATACTACGGAGAGATAGTGTTTTTGGGAAGCGCACTGTTCACATTGTGTGTATTATTCTCCATACTGTGTTTCCCAAGTTAAGATTGTATCCTATCCTGCAAACTCCAGTCTCTCAGGAGGTGATAAGAAATGTTATTATATGTTAATGTTGAAATGCGCTAAATATCTATCAGTAAGAATTTTACTGTCCCATGAGTCATCTATTGCCTTTTGTAGGAATTCAAAAAAGAGAAGCAGTCGGTTTACGGAAGGAGCTCATAATCAGCATGTATACGAAAATTAAGCCAATTTAATAGAAAAGACTGGTACAAAAGGTGAGGACAAAATACACAGTGAAATAGACGCCTTATGCGTTTCGTGCTTCAAGAGCACTTAATCATGATGTGTAAGCAGGAAACAAACATCATGACGAGCCTTGTTATACCCAAGTGTAATTTTTTAAATAACCAGCAGAAGCCAAGTAAAACATGGATGTATTGCAAAGGCATGTTTAAATGTGGAGGCATATGCCAATTCTGTAAATATGTATGTGACAGAACCCTCCAGCACTGGGGTTTTTGGAGAGAACTAATGGCTTGCCTCCTCCCTATAGATTATGGACCCTGGCATTAAAAATGGGTTCTATATTTGGGGAGGTGGGCACAGTGGGTAAGTTTGACCTTTGCATTGATTACAGTGTGTCACAGTGTAGTATTGTCAAGGTAACTGGACTGCAGTTCTATGAGTGCTCCAAATAAACTTGTATTTGTTATATTTCATGTCATGTTTAAAGCTGTACAAGTTCTGTGTGACTCATCCATTGTTCTCTGTTATTAGTTTTACTTTTAGGTGATCATGTCCATTTTATGCCTGTACCAGTTTAATGACTGGACCTAGTGCGGAACTACAGTAGCCTCCCCCTAGTATTGTAGAGCAGCTCTGAGCAAGGAAGCAGAGCTTTTAATGGAGGTACTCAATCGGAGTACGAAGGGTTCTGTTACAATGTATTACTTGTGTGTGTGGGGGGGGGGGGGTAGGTAAATAAACAAATAAAATAACAGGCATTATGTCCCCATAATGCCTGTTATTTTATTTGTTTATTTACCCCCCCTACACACACACACACACAATCCATTCTAACATTTATACAGCACTCTCACACCCATCACACACAGCACTCTCACACCCATCACACACAGCACTCTCACACCCAGCACTCTCACACACACAGCACTCTCACCCATCACACACAGCACTCTCACACCCAGCACCCTCACACACAGCGCTCTCACACACAGCACTCTCACACACAGCACTCTCACACCCAGCACTCTCACCCATCACACACAGCATTCTCACACAGAGCACTCTCACACACACAGCACTCACACACACACAGCACTCTCACACCCAGCACTCACACCCATCACACACACCCATCACACACAGCATTCTCACACAGAGCACTCTCACACCCATCACACACAGCATTCTCACACCCATCACACACAGCATTCTCACACACACAGCACTCTCACACACAGCACTCTCACACCCAGCACTCTCACACCCAGCACTCTCACCCATCACACACAGCATTCTCACACAGAGCACTCTCACACACACAGCACTCTCACACCCAGCACTCACACCCATCACACACAGCATTCTCACACAGAGCACTCTCACACCCATCACACACAGCATTCTCACACCCATCACACACAGCATTCTCACACCCATCACACACAGCACTCTCACACACATCATACACAGCACTCTCACACACATCATACACAGCACTCACACACATCACTCTCACACACCATCACTCTCACACACCGCCCCCCTCACACACCGCCCCCCCTCACACACCGCCCCCCTCTCACACACCGCCCCCCTCATCACACCGCCCCCTCACACACACATACTGCACCCCTCACATACACACAGAACCCCCCAACACACTGCACAACAGATATACACAATACTTACATATATATATATATATACACACAGCACCCCTCACACACATACTGCACCCCTAAACACATTACATTCCAGACACACACTAGATCCCTTACCCAACTCTGGATCATCTACACACATACACACACTAACTCCCTATATACACTCTGAAACCGTTATAAACACACACTCACTAGATCTCCTATACACATTCTGGGTCCTTCAAACACACACTAGACTCATATATATATATATGTATATATACACACACTAGATTCCTTGTAAGCAAACACGTACTACACCCCTAAACACACACTACATCTATATATATATTCACACACACACACACTATAGCCTGTATGCACACACTTGCTATATCCCCTATACACACATTCTCTACAGCCCCTAGCCACATATGCATCACATTACACCACAAACACAACACAACTAAAACCGAACCTTATTACACAATACCACACCACAATCAGCTTACTCTACACGCACGCAATCCCACAAGCAGGCTCCAAACACATGCTCAATACTCTTTCCTGGCATTTTTGTCTCCTGGTATCCATTTATAGAGACACCAGAGACAAGTTGCAAGGAAACACAGTGCAAGCATGTTATTACATTTGCTTGCACTGTGCAGAACACATACAGGGCTTTTTTCTCATGCTAGAGCTCTTCAGCAGAGCTCTGCGCATGGTCTGCCCTGGAAGAGCATTGAACCAATATGCTCACTTTGAGAGGGAGCGTGTTTGTCATTGGTGATGACAAAACACACCTCCTCTGCCCCGCCCCCTTCTTAGTGGGCCGCTGTGATCAAAAAATGCCCGGGCCGAATTTTTCTCCCAGTCCGGCCCTGCTTCCAACAATAACATATCTTTATATTTATAGTTATCTAGTCCTGGTACAAGTCTTTGCTACCATGCTAAAAGTATTATTTATGTTCTTTCTCTCTCTTTCTTGCCCACATGACAGGTCATGGATGGGTAAAATTAAAATACTACAATAGCTAAGTAGGATCACAATGTTATTATGCATGGGCAGGCATTAAGGCATGGGCTTTAGGGGCCACAGCCCATAGCCTTTGAACAGACCTCTGTCTCGTATGCATGGCTGTCCCTATTTTTTGGGTCGGTCCCACCAAGCTCTACCTCTGTACTGCTTTTTTCTGTCACTCTACCCTCAAAGCTCTGCCCCCGGCATCCCAATCATGGGGGCCTCACAGTAACTGAAAGCCTACAACATCTAAGTCCAGCCCTGGAGTGACCAGTTATAGCTATGTGAGGATAATTATCCATAATGTGGTGAAGCCAGCTACAAACAGTTAATTACTAAACTTAATAAGAGGGAACAATTAACTGTAATGATGTGAAACAATATAATTATTTTAACCAGCAGGTGGAGCCATGGAGCTATCTAACTTATGGATATGGGTTTGTACTATGGTTATATTTGTAGCAGTAAAATATATATCTATTCACATGAAATCAGATAACATGAAGCATTAGGCAACCAAGTAACTATATTTTCAAAAAGCAGATTTTTTTTCTAGAAGGAATTATGCAATAATAGTTACGAGTCATCTATATAATTTTATAGATTCTCTGTGTTTTAGGTATTTTGCAACTGCAGTTGTTTTTAACTGTTTATAGGTTGTTTTGCACTTACACAAGACCATAGGGATATGGAGGGTTGGTTTCTGTAGATTGGTTAATCTTGAGGAGTGTTAAACAATATGCTCACCTATGATTGAGTGTGGTTTGCACAAAACATGTAAGGTGGTTGGATGATGGTTTTAGTTTTTTGTTATGTTTTAAAATGTTAGAATAAAGAAGAATGTGTCAATTTTGTTCTCAAAATCGCTAATTAATGTAGTATGGGCAGCTTTTGTATATACTGCATATGCCTTCCTAGAATTTCTTGTAGCAGTGATAGCACTGTGGATGCATGTTTTCTGTTGGAAAAGCAAGTCTTTTGGCTTGTTTGATTTTAATAATTCCTCTGCTACTTTGTGAAACCCTGAAGTAACAGACTTTTGTGCTATTTAAGGTGGACTGAAACGCCAGTACAGTGTTCCGTCTTTGAAATATTGTTGCCTGAATTGGATACCTTAAGCAGAACTGCTTGATTGTGGATTCTATACCTAACCAGCGATTCCCTGAAATTGTTACTAAGTCGAAGACTTCTACAACATATCCTTTATCAAATGTGAATTCATCCATCTCAGCCTATAACTTTCTTCTGTGATCACCAATCCTGCATTAAAAAAAGGTGCAAAGTACTTACCTTGTTCCTGTAAATTTACCAAGTGTTCCCAATATTTGCATATAACAACCTTGCTACTGTGATCTCTAAGCCTGCATTAAAAGAAAGGTGCAAATGAGTTATCATGTTCCAATACACTTACCAAGTGTTCCCAATATTTACATACATAATAACCTTGCTACTGGGATCTCTAAACCTGCATAATAAGAAAGGGTCAAAGTACTGACCTTGTTCCTGTACACTTACCAAGTGTTCCCAATATTTACATACTTAATAACCTTGCTACTTTGATCTCTAAACCTGCATAATAAGAAAGGGTCAAAGTACTGACCTTGTTCCTGTACACTTACCAAGTGTTCCCAATATTTACATACTTAATAACCTTGCTACTTTGATCTCTAAACCTGCATAATAAGAAAGGGTCAAAGTACTGACCTGGATTTTTTTGCATTTACCCATTGCAACCTATCACCTGAATACATACTAACCTTGCTCCTGTGATACCAAACCTGCATAATATAAAGAGTGGAAAGTACTTTCCTTGTTTCTGTGCATTTACCGATTGCCCTTCCAGTTCAGACAGTTAAAGATCATTTTTAAAATTTAAGACAAAACGTATATTACATTACCATTTATTTATATAGCGCCAACAATTTACACAGCTCTTGGTACAGAGCCTAAGAAGGGAGTTACATACAAAATAAGACAAACAATTTCAGACTAAGTAGAGGGCCCTGCTTACATTCTAGAGGGGATGGGGAATATGAGATACATAAGGAGAGTGAAAAGGCAGAAAAGATGTGGGAGGTACAAATAGAAGTACATTGTGATAATGGAAGGTGTGGTGGTACTGTAAGAGCTGAGTGAGTCACACCAATTAATTGGTGATTTAGTTGAGTGCACTGTAAACCTACAAACTCCAACCAGAGGAAATCATATACAAATATTGGAGAGACATGAGCATAAAGTCCAAATAACAACACGCAAATAACTGAAATTTAAACTGTAGTTAAACAGTTCAAATAAGAACCATCACTCTCATAAATATAAATGTTGAAAAGTTCACTATAGTTAGACACCTTAACTCAATATTTTGGGGTTATGTATAAACACACGAACACGCAGATTACGCTAAATACTTTGCGCTGCCTCACTGAATATGTACATTTTTGTTGTGCAGGCAATCTTTGCACCGGCACAGTCTATGTATAAAAAAAAAGAGTCACTGAAAAACATGTGATTTGTGTCAGGGGAATCTCCTCCAAACAGGCCCTCTCCCCCACTGCAAAGTGCCTGGATGTATAAAAATTTGCAATCGCAAATGGCATTTTCCTCTTTGTATACATCCCAACACTTTGCAGTGCAGGTGCTTTTATACATAACTCCCATTGTGTTTCCATATATGTAGCCTGGCACATGTATTTATTAATGATAACATGGTTATGGGTTATTATAGATGGAGATTGGTTCATATTCCAAGTGTGTAAAATCCAATGCACAATATATTGTTGATCGTTGATTCAAAACAGCTGCTAATACAATTTTATGTTGCAGACAAATCCCAGTGAGGGAAGAAATATCTAGAAACATTGTTATATGTTTTCAGCAAACATTATGATTTAAAGTCATTATTTAGAAACATTATCCTTTAGCAACAATTTAAAATTATTAAGCAAAGAAATCAGCCTATGGTGGGATATTCTGAGCCATAAAAAAAATGTGGATGTACAAAGAATTCCAAGAGTTTTGAGACAAAAGAAAGAACCTAACGGTGAACAAGACAATGAGAAATCCATGCTAAATATGGACTGCAGAACTGGGTGTTTGTTCCTTCAGATTAATACAGATGTTTATTGAGCATAAAGAAGAAGCCTTATTACAAGTGGAAGAAAAATATTGTGGATTCACAAACAGATTTGACCTGCCATAGAAATGTGAACACATTTATAGAACTGCATTTACAATTAAAAGATTTTAAAGAAAAACTGGAAACAGACATGAGAATGGAAAAAATGGAAGGTTGTCCTCTATCCCCACTCCTCTTTGCACTGGCCTTAGAAAAGTTCCACAAGCTATCAGAGATAACCAATCCATCATGGGATTCTGGATTGGAACTATGCAGACTACTTACTGTTTATAGTCTCGCAGCCACGTGATACCCTACCACATATCTTACAAGAATTCATGACTAACGGTGCCCTATTGAACTTATCCATTAATTACAGCAAATCGGAAATCCTACCAATTTCGGGTTCACATTCACTTACTTACTACTATTTGAAGATGAAACCTGAAAAAATCATCAACCTGGGCATATGTAACATAGTAACATAGTAATTTAGGTTGAAAAAAGACACAAGTCCATCAAGTTCAACCCTTCTACCTATCATTTCTGCGTTTTATATATAGCTTGCTCCTGATCTAAACTAACTATTTACAGTCAATTTTACTCTATTAGCTACCACACTGTCAGCAGGCCTGAGGAAATGGAATCTACCAATGGAATCTTTTGGGCAGACTAGATGGACTGAATGGTTCTTATCTGCCGACACATTCTATGTTTCTATGTTACCACATATCTCCTGGATGGGATGAATATGAGTACTTAAAATGAATCTGCTTCCTCACCTCCTATAACGCTTCCAGACAATCCTGATTGATATTCCATGTTCTTATTTCAAATCCCTCTGCACGGAAATTATTAAATTTGTCTGGACCAACAAACACCCCAGACTGCAACATAAACTACTCACCCAACCAAAGTGGAAGGGTGGACTTGCACGCCCAGATGTGAGAGCTTACTATCAAGCTACGCATATGGTCAGAATAGTGGACTGGATGCAGGCCATTCCCCATAAAGACTGGGCGTACATAGAAGACGTGACATTCCAAAACGTTTTAAAAGCACTCCCATGGCTCCTCTGCCAGTTAGGCGTTTCACTGCATCACACCCGCTGGTGGGGCCAACCCTACGGACTTTTCACTCCATCGCTTAAACAGTGACAGTGACTACATACCCCTCTCCTCGCTTTGGGGTAACCCCAATTTTCCCCCTGGGACCCACTCACTAGGCCTGCAGGCACTTAAAACACAATCTATGTTGTCCTTATGGGAAGTTTTCACCAAAAACGGAATACGTGCTATCACCACTCTATTAGATTCCACATCGACTTTTATTGACCAATTCAATCACAGTCAGATTAAACACTTCGTAGCGGGTCTACCCCAACTTCATAACCAGACACGTGATGGTTTGTGCATATTGGATACCCCACTGACCCATGGAGTGTCCCGCATGTACTCAAACCTTATAGCGCCAGCCCTGGATCACCACCCCACACACACACTTTTGTGGGTAAGTGGGAAGACACACTCCATATACAACTCTCCCAACCACAATGGGACAGAATCCTAATATTGAGAGTACGACATTTTGACATTGTGTTACCGCACACTGCTGAGAAGAAAAAAGATACCCTGATAAAAAAAAAACTAGACTGTGAAACTTACCCGTTCACCTTTGACCAATGGAAGATCTGATTTCGCAAACCCTTTGATCGTGGGAAAAAACACAGAACAATGTGGTTTTATTGGATAGAATTTACCAAGAACGACACACATTATTTATTTATTTATTTATTTATTTTTATTAACACTCAGACTCCACTCGTTTAATTTATCGCTTAATCTAATTCGTGTGGTTCCGGTCATCCTTGTGTCAATTTCTTATTTTCCCCCGCTCTCCCTCTATTTCCTGTATACATCTGTTTTCATTTATAAATTTCTCCACGAAAAGAAAAGAGGGGAGAGACATACCCAGACGACAAGACAATGAAACCACATAAAACACATGTACCCGAGGGGGGGGGGGGAGGGGGGACAACCTCCAATCAGCGAACACTGGGGTCTCAACTCCACCCTTCTGCCCATCCTCACTGGTCTGCCCATTCCCCTTCCTCTTGCTCTCTCATCCGTCCCAACCATCCATTCCACATACTTAGGTTTTTTGCTGAGTATATCCAAAATCTAGATATGTCTCTCTCCATTGTGATCTGCGCTGCAATCTGGTTTTTAACGTGCCCCCATTGGACTTCCCCTGTTTGTTTCCAGTTGCGTGCAATCGTGATTTTCCCTGCCATAAGACAGTGCGAGACAAAACATTCTGTCTTCCAGGTCAACTTTGGGTAGTTCAGGTGGAGCAGGAAGGTTTCGGGTGTATTGCTCAACTCAATGTTTGTTATTAGGCAAACGTAATCAAATACTTTTTTTTTTACCGTATTTCTGATTTTTTTCGCATTCCCACCAAATGTGCGTGTACGTGCCCTCTTTTACTCCGCACCTCCAACACATGGGGGAAGCGCCTTGGTACATTATCGACCATTTTTTTGGGTGTTAAATACCACCTAGTGTAAATTTTATAGTGGGTTTCCACTAGGGAGATACCGTGGATTTAGCTGTTTAATCTTTTACAATTTTTACACCAATCTTCGTGCTCCACCCGGACTCCCAACTCCCTTTCCCAGGCGAGCGTGTGTTTTGGGGAAACGTTTATTTCCGTTAGGCGTAGTACTTCTAGAGATTTTTTAAGAACCTTATCCACCTTCCCCGATGTAAATATTTTCCCCAGGCCAGTTTGGATTTCCTTCTGACCTGCTACAGTATATGTTTGAATAATATTTTCCACCCTGAGGTACGTGAAAGTTTCAGTACTGGATAGGTTAAACTGCTTAGCTAGGTCTGCAAATGATTTGATTCTCCCTTGATCTATAATTTGATTGATTTGCAAGATTCCCTTCTCTCTCCATTTGTTTAATCTCAGATTTTTAGTATATCCTTCTAATTCATTTATTCGCATGAATGGCATTATTTTATTGTTTATATCCAGGTTTATTTTTATCCTCCTCCATTCTTTTAGCAGTTGTGATGTAATAAGATTCTGCTCTGCCCTACCTTCCCCTTCCTTACCATTGCTCAGTCCCCAAATACTGTCGCGTAAACATTTAACTCCTAATGCCTCAGATTCTATGATGTTCCATCCCTCCTCTTGGGTTGACAAAAGCTGTGCTCTGTAGATGTGTGTAATTATACTAGCCCAGTACTGTCTCTTTATCACTGGGAATCCCAGCCCACCCTTTTCTGTTTTTTGGGAGACAACTCGTATGTTTATTCTTGATTTTTTACCTTTCCAAACAAAGGTAGATATACTTGCTTGGAGCATTGTCAGCCAGGAATCGTGTATCTTTAAGGGGATCATTTGAAATAAATAGTTCCATTTGGGGATTATATAGGAGTTAATCATTTGAATCCTACCCCAACTTGCGCTTTCTAAGTGTTTCCACTGCTTTAGTTGGGAATTGGTATCTTTCAATAGTTTCATAAAATTGACTTCCATTAGCCTTGTTAGGTCTTTTGTGATTGTAATCCCTAGATACTTATATGCTTTTTTAGCCCAGGTAAAGTGATATTTAGAATTGATTTCTGCGATATCCTCCTTATCCAAATTTATCCCCATTAGGGTTGTTTTACTGATATTCATTTTATAATTGGATATCTGACTGTATTTATCAATTTCGTTCATTAGGGCGTCCATAGATGTTTTAGGGTTTGATAATGTTATGAGTACGTCATCTGCATATAATGAGATTTTCATTTTACACTTTGATGTCTCCCAGCCTAGAATGTTAGGATTGTTTCTTATATTTATTGCTAATGGTTCGACAGACAGAATATAGAGTAGTGGCGAGAGGGGACAGCCCTGTCTTGTACCATTTCCCAGTTTAAACCATTCAGAGCAAATGTTCTGCCCAACCGTTCTCGCAGTCGGGTTTTTATACATAGACATAATGGCTTCTAACATCCAGTCCCGGATACCAAAGGCTGACAGGGTCTGTTGTAGGAAACTCCAACCGACCCTGTCAAATGCCTTTTCAGCATCAACTGCCATGGTTAAGAGCGGGAGACCCTTTTTCTGAGCCGCGTCCATAATATTTATGATCCTTCTTGTATTTAAACACGATGTTCTACCGGGTACGAAACCTATTTGGTCCGGGTGTATTATCTATTTAAGGATCTTTTTCAGTCGTTTCGCCAGAATTACTGCAAACAGTTTGACGTCCGTGTTAATTAAAGAAATGGGTCTGTAACTTGTCACTTCTGTAGATGGTTTGTCTGGTTTTAGTAGAGGCAGAACATTTGCTCTCATCATCTCTTCTGGGAAAGTCCCTAAGTTGACACAACTATTATAAGTATTTGCCAGGTGGCCACTTATTTGGTCCACAAATGTTTTATAGAACAAATTGGTAAACCCATCTGGGCCCGGGGTTTTTTCTTTTACTAGATCTTGAATTGCTTTCTTTACCTCTAATTTTTCTATGGGGTGATTTAAGCTATTTTGATGTTCTTGTGGAATTTTCGGTATATTAGTGCTGCTTAAATAATTTTTTATTTGGTCGATGGGACTATTCATTTGTAGATTATAAAGTTGTTCATAATATGCATTAAACTTTGACCCAATAGCACTGGGGGATATATAAGAAGTGTCTTGGTCTGTTATTTTTGAGATTCTGTTGGTTGCTTTTTGTTTTCTGAGTCTATCCGTCATCATTTTATTTGTTCTATGGTTTTTAAGATAATATTTTGCTTTAAGTTTTACTAAATTTTTTGTTATCTGTTCTGTCTCATAGTTGTCGATTTATGTCTGTATCTCCTTTATCTGTCTAACTTTATCTTCCGTTGGTTCTCGCTTATTTTCATGAGATATTTTTTGTAATTTTACATAGAGCCTTTGGGGATTATTATCTCTTTTATTTTGAAAAATGCTATTTATTTGTATTAGCTGTCCTCTCAGGACTGCTTTAAAAGCACACCAGGTGTTAGCTGGAGTGGTGTCTCGAGAGTCGTTTTCTTTAAAGTAGCACTCTATAGATTTTAATAGACACACATTATAATGTCTGAACTGTGCTATCCTGACATGGTAGCATCCGCTCTGCCACATATCTTTACTGATGTTGGACTTCAAAACAGAACTGGTGAAGGACAAAGTCACGTACGTGTGCGAACCGAGTCCCTTTACCCTGTCACTGGTTTCCCACACCAAATCGCACTCACTTCTTCCTATCCAGGTAGTTTCCTTGTGATCCCATATGTCTTTGCGAAGCACATCACCTATTAAGACTTATATGCAAAACTGTCTTTTTGTGTAATGTGCTATAGCCAGAAATTGCTGCCCGCCAAATGTATAACTCAGTGTGCCTAAATTTGTATACTATGTACAGTATTCTCTGTATGTGATCCCTCCCTCCCCCTTCCCCAATAACCTTCTTTGGCTTTTAGTACCCTGCCAGTCCTAGGAACCCTTTCTCTTCCTTACACTTACTGTTTTTTAATTGTTTTGCTTTTTTCTGTGAAACCTTCAATAAAATTTTATTTACAAAAAAAACAAAAAAATGTCATGGACCTGGACCTGAGCAATCATGATTTGAATCTTTCATTTCTACTTTGGACCAATGAGCACTACGCTTTATATGACTGCATTATGTATGTAAGCTTGAATGGTAGGAAGATCAACTTTTTAGCACTCTACATCTTTCTATTCTGTATGTCATCCCCTTTAGTTTAACATTACTAGATATAGCTTAACACTACACATTAATTCTTATCAAATGGCACTTACACGTGGGATTGGTATTTATTGTATTCTTGTGTCTCATGTAATTAATAATGGATGAACAGGGGGCATGTCTAGCCACAAGACAATATGGTCGCATAAAGACTAGGCTCCGTGCCACTGACCCGCTAAATCAGCTATACAGCAGCAGATCTTAGGATGGGATGCAATAAAAGGGTACCATCGGAACCGCAGACCGAAGGAACCCAAGAACCGAGAGGGGAACCTAAGATTCACACTTACTTTTCAACACCGCAGCCCCTCACGGAGATGGTGTCAGATGGCGTAATAGCGGTCACTCGCGCATTCTTCTTCTTCGGAAGAAACTCCCTCCACACCATCCCAAGACATCGCTTCCAGCCAATACTTACCGCCTGGCATAATGGCAGCATTGAAATCCATCCCATCCAAGGAGGATTTCCACTCCCTAGCCTCCGGCATTCAAGATATTAAACAGGCCGTACAAGATTTAAAGGGAGACATATCAGGCCTCCGTGCGGACATGGCAGCCATAGAAGTTCCACCGGAGCAGATCTCGCCGACAATGCTACGACTTTTCAACTCTATACTTGAAAGGCCCCCAGGAGATCCGATTGAAATCGACCGCGCTCACAGAGCACTGAAGCCCAGGAGTACCTGTACAGGCCTCCCGAGAGATGTGATTTGCAGACTAGCAGATTTCCGTCTCAAGGACGATGTCATGCGCAAGTCAAGGGCCAAGAGACTGTGGGCCATAGATGACTCGGAGGTGGTCATCTACCAAGACCTCTCGTGGATAACGCTCCAAACCAGGCATTTATTACAACCTTTAACACAAGCATTGATGGTCAATAACATAGCATACAAATGGGGCTTCCCCTTCAGCCTCACAGACACGCCAGGGTTTATGCAGGCGCTGGGCATCAGAAATGTGACAGTCTTGGACTGGCTGGACCCTGCTAATCTTTCACAATCTAGGCCCCTGCCGCAGAGATGCCAAAGATTCCCTAGAAGAAGCTTTCATACTCAATCCCCTCCATGCTCACGCTCACCAAGAGAATCCTGGAGGGAGGAATGATGCGGTGTGCAATGGGTGACATACCTATTACACCAGGGGATTATGGACCCCGGAGCAATTTCTCCTGAACCCTACATGAATAGTTTCTCTTAACAGCAGCTCCCCATAGCTGAGGGTGATTGGTTTACTTTTTGGAGGTCCATCAGGATAGAACTCCTAAGCTGCAAAAGGCCGATAGCACCTGGACGCTGTTTCAGAAGCAGCGGAACTCTGTTCTATGTGCTGCATAAGTTGCATATCTGATCGATAACTGTTATGTGTTTAATGTTTCCCCAGTTATATGAACCAGTTGATAGATATATTAGCTTGTCACCCCCGCTAACACCGGCCATGAGAGCTTATGCACATGGATGTGAGTCATCCGCTAACCCAATCCGAAGCAATAATAGCTGTATATAATCTGGTAGAGCACGCCACCCCAGTTCCTGATAGGGTCTCGGGTAGCATAATTATATTAAGCATCTGACTGGATATGGAGCCTAGGGGAAGCCAAGGTAGGCAACAATGAAAGCCCCATTTGACAGGTCTAGCCCGATTAGTTAACAAAACAAGAGCATTGGATAGCTGCAACCCATTGAGCTAGTACCAGCATAGGGGATACCTGTTTTGGATCCCCTAATCTGGCCACACGGGATATACATTTCAAGGGTACTGGCCCTCGAGGCTTATTCAGTGGAGGCCTGGCGGTTTGTATCCAATTTACTATAGATCAGGTGCGCTGCACTGAGTTATTATATGAATTACGTGTTAATTATTGTTATTCTGGATTGAACTCGCTCTTTCCCCATGGAGTCCGAGTGTCTGAAAACCATACGCAGGACACCTCCAGATTAGAGGTTCTCGCTGCGTGTCTGACACTGATACTCATTGACACCCAACAGTCCGGGTATTTCCCGTGTTTTTTTATAATTGTTTTCCTTTTTTAGTTTCTTGTTGTTATTCTGTAATGTGAATATTTTTCACAGTTCACCTCTTTGGATCCCACTGAAACTAGACTTATCTCCAAACCCACACTGCTCAGGCCCTTCCACCCCCCACCCCCCCACCCCCCATCCCCATTTAATATCCATCCCACCTGACACACTACCTCATAGTTTACTAATTGCACTAAGAGGTACATCATGGCCATGGTGCCCACCCCGCTCACTTTGTACACACTGAAGGCCAGAGGCTTAAATACCCCTGAAAAATAGTCCAATTTGCTCAGGGACCTCAGATCCAAGCATGTAACAGTTTCCACACTCACAAGACACAAACACTCCATAATAAGTACTACCCCAATGTGTACAATAGTAACAACCCAGAGTCCAAAACCAAAGGGGTGGCAATTCTGCTTTCAAGATATTTTCAATTCACTGACGTAGAGAACCTGGGAGACACGGAGGGCAGATTTCTGATGCTTAAAGGCAAGCACATGGGCAAGCAATACACTATAGTAAATGCATACTTTCCAAACAAATGTCAGCAAACTTTCCTGACCAAAATACTGCGACAAGTCTCACAGTTTCGTGAGGGAATTTTGTTGTTAGGAGAGGACTTCATTGTGCCATTCCACCTCGCATTCTTAAGGCCCCCCAGACAAGCTGGTGCGGCGTATGAGAGCCACCATAGCGACACACCAGTTGATTGATTGCTGGCGGTCCTTATACCCTGACACAAGGGACTATACGTTTTATTGGACCTCACATGCCACATACTCCAGACTGGATTATGCATTTAAACGGGTGCAGTGATCGTTCCAATTACATGGTCTGATCATGCTCCTGTATTGTTACAAATTGACTCTTCTGCAACCCGACCAGCCTAAAGCACGTGGAGACTCAATGATTCTCTCTTGCTGGACCCATTGCTTGCTGCCGAGACTTGCCTGGCTCTGCAAAATTATTTCAGAGAAAACATGACACCTGATGTCGCTCACCCGGTGATCTGCAAGGCGCACAAGAGTGTGTTGAGGGGACACTTTATCGCGTAAGGATCCGCTAGGAAGAAAGCACACACAACGCAGCTAAACTCACTGACAAAATATAGTCAGGCTCTAGAAATGGCACAAAAGCATACATTCCAAGCAGACACCTACCAGTTGTTGATTAACCCCTTCCCGACCTTATGACGAGTTAACTCGTCATAAGAGCCGCCGCATTAGCGACCTTATGACGAGTTAACTCGTCATGCAGTCTAGCCGGCGGTGCGCTCCGTGGGCACCGCCAGCTAGTCTGCAACGGGTCCAGGACTAAGCCTCGCACCCGAGGCAAAGCTCCTGGACCCGATCGGTCAGTTTCCGGGCATGTGATCGCGGTCATTGCTCAATCACCGCGATAACATGCAAATTAGATGGCAAAGTCAATGTGTTCACACACTGACTTTGCCTCTAATTCACTCCCTGTGCTTCACATTCTTATAGTGAAGCACAGAGAGTGACCTGTAAGTAAAAAGAAATTAATTACATACACATAGGTAAAAAAAAAAAAAAAAGGTAATTTTAATATATTTATTTAATAAAATTTAACCCCAGCATGCCTGTTGCATGATTTTTACTGATCTGACATCGCACTCTTCAGAGTTTTTTTTCTGTCTTTTTTATTATGGGGGGTTTGGGAATCAATATTTTTCTTTTTTATTAGTTAGTTAATTAGGGGGGATAAGTGGGTTAGTGTTGCACTAGTTATGTAGCTTATTATTGGGAAAATAATGGGGAAAAACTTTTTTTTCCTCAAAAATTTCCTCTTTTATATGTATTTTTTAATACTAAAATGTAAATAATTTTTATGTATAGGGTATCAAAAGAAAGCTCTAACTGTCCTCTAAAAAACAACATATAACTTGTATGGGTGAGTTAAATGAGAGAGAGGAAATTTATGTTTCAAAAACCTCGTATTAAAAATTGAAAAACGCTCTGGTCCTTGGCCCAGGAAAATCCCTGGTCCTTAAAGGGTTAATAAACAGAAACAATTAGCTGAAGTGCTGACATTTAAAAACAGATTGATACACCAACAATCAAAGAAGCTATTTTTTGAAAACAGCAACAAGTGCGGTAGATATCTGGCACGCCTCCTACACAAACGAACACAAAGGGCTCATGTCCCCAAGATCTACACTACGCAAAATAAATTGGTTACACACCCTCACAAATTGCCGAGGCATTTAGAGACTATTATGCCTCCTTATATCATTTATACCCAGTCCAATCTGGCCAGGAAGGCACCGGACGCTTAACTAAACTTGTGATATTTTGTACAAATCAGTCAATAATTCCTGTATAACGAAGTACTCACTTTATTAATACATAAATAACAGGATCTTCATATTGCTGCCTTGTTACACAGGGTTTCTGCAGCTCTAAACCATTCTTTCCCCCCAACAGAAACAGGAAGTAAAAACCAAAAGAAAGGAAGTAAATCATTCACAGCCAACAACAACCCAACTGCCCATACATCACAATACATACACTCATCCACTCATACACAGCCCAACAGTCCATACATCACAAAACTCAGGGAGTATCTCTCCAAACACATTAACTCTAAATTGTCACCAGATGAGGCGCAGATATGAAAGGGCCCATTTCATTGGATGAACTTGCAGCAGCCATAAAGGTGACACCGATGGGAAAGCTCCAGGCCTAGACTGGCTAACACTGGGATATTATAAAACTTTCCTGGTGGACACCTTCAACTCTCTGCTGCAGGGCCACTCTCTTCACTCTCACACACTCAAAGCAACGATAGTAGTCTGGCCCAAGGAAGGTAAACCAGGAGAGCACTGTGCTAGCTATTGCCCCATCTCCCTACTCAACGTAGATCTCAAATTATTGGCAAAAATGTTGGCGCTTAGACTAGCCCCCAAACTCCCGGGTCTGGTGACTTTGACCAAACGGGGTTTGAACCTGGCAGAGAGTCCAAAGATAATACAACAAAGATTTTATCTGTTTTAGAGTATGCACAAAGTACCAGCTCCCCTATGTTGCTTCTCTCAACCGACGCTGGGAAAGCGTTTGATAGGGTTGATTGGAGATACCTACTGGAAACTGTTAAACAAATGGGGATAGGGCCAAATATTCTGAAATGGATTTTAGTGCTCTACACTGACCCGACTGCCCAGGTAAGGGTGAATGGACTCCTATCTCATCCATTCCAAATCGCAAATGGCACACGTCAGGGGTGTCCCCTCTCATCCCTTTTGTTTGTGCTATCACTAGAACCGTTACTAAATGCCATAAGGAAAAGCCCGGATATTTCCGGAATCACAGTAGGTCACAAGCACTATAAAACAGTGGCGTTCGCAGACGACATGATGTTCATTATCACAAACCCGCATATTTCTCTGCCTTCCTTGCGAAGGGAGCTCACAACATATGACCAATTCACCAATCTCAAAATAAATAACATTAAGTCAGCAATCCTAAACATTTCTATACCCACTGCAGAGGCTACAAGCATCCAAGTGAATTTCCCTTATAAGTGGAGCACCACACAACTTGCCTACCTGGACATTCGTATTACACCACAGCAGGGGTGGGCAATTAATTTTTACCGGGGGCCGCATGAGCAACCCGAGCACTGCTGGAGGGCCACATCGACAATATTTCAATTAAATTTTGCTCAATATCTGTCTCTCCCCGTACCCTCATGTCTGTCTCTCTCTCTCCCCATTCCCTCATGTCTGTCTCTCTCTCCACTCATGCTCCATGTCTCTCTCCACTCATGCTCCATGTCTCTCTCTCTTTCCATTCATGCTCCATGTCTGTCTCTCTCTCGCCACTCATACCCCATGTCTGTCTCTCTCTCGCCACTCATACCCCATGTCTGTCTCTCTCGCCACTCATACCCCATGTCTGTCTCTCTCTCGCCACTCATACCCCATGTCTGTCTCTCTCGCCACTCATACCCCATGTCTGTCTCTCTCTCGCCACTCATACCCCATGTCTGTCTCTCCCCTCATCCCTTATATCTTTTTCCATCTCTATCTTTCTGTTCCCCAGGCTGGTCTCTTGTACACACAGTCATACATAAACACACACAGTCACACAAACACAGTTACACACTTAGTCACCCTCACAGACATACATTTACACAGACACCCTTATACACACTGTCACACATACATAAATACACACACAGCCACCTTTACACATAGGATACACTTGCACAGACACTTATGTACATACACTTACACAGACAGTAACACACACATATTTATACACATTGACACACACATACACACTTATACACATTCACACACACTTCCACAGACACTTCCTTTCTTTTTTAACCCCCCCCCCCCAAACTGTTATTACCTAATCCTCCTTGTTAATCCAAGCACAGCACAACGGGGGAAAGCTCCGCCCCTGTCGCGTTCTGTGATTGGCTGCAGGGAGGAGGACGTTCTCTACGGTGTCTTGGCAGATACCCTAGAGAACGTCCTCCTCCCTGAAGCAGCCAATCACAGATAGCGACGGGGGCGGAGCTTACACCCGTCGCGCTGTGCTTGGATTAACAAGGAGGAGGTTGGCAGGGAGAGAGCTCCCTGCTACAGCGCCTCTCCTCCCTTGCGCCTGGGTGCGGTGCACCCCGTGCACCCGCCCAGGATCGGCCTTGCTTCACGCGGGCCGGGGCCGGACAGGGACGCACAAAGGGCCGGATGTGGCCCACGGGCCGTAAGATGCCCAGGTCTGCCCCACAGGCATCTCAGATGTACAGTGTCAATCTTCAGCGGATACTAGATAAATTACTGGCCGATCTTAAGATGTGGGCAAACAATCACATTACATGGTTGAGGAGGATCAACGTAGTGAAAATGAACATACTGGGGCGGTTGCTCTACTTGTTTCAGACAATTCGGAAAATCCTCCCCAAGCATAAGGGAGGCCTGGCCTTACCGGATTATAGGCTCTACTATCAGGCATGCCATCTTTTGCGCATCATTGAATGGTCCCAGGCCTCCGCAGACAAGCAATGGGTCCAAATAGATAAAAGCCAGACCGGGATGATTTTGCAGCCCACGATTTGCTACCCCCACACAAGCACGACCCGCTATTGAAAACCCACCCATATTTCCAACAGTCTCTGAAGGTATGGAATATCACAAATATCAAATGCTCTTTGACTTCCTTTCCATCGCCCATGACTCCAACGACACATAATCCTGACTACTCCTCTGGCTTCTGGGCTATAGCTGGCCCTGACAATACACAAGTGAACCCCAGGCACCTACACCAATTTTTGAATGATGGTGTATTAGCCACTCTTCAACGATTGATTGGTGACAGGGAGTCTTTTTGGATAGATTCCACTATCACAGACTGGAACACTACCTGAACTCTATCCCAACAAAACATAAAATTATGAGAGAGTTGACGATTTTCAAACAAAAATGCATGCAAATGGAGCCATCTAGATATGGAATCTTACGTCTTTATTTGATGCTTCTTTGCGATGACCATACTCCTCTTCCCCCAAGATATTTTATAACACGCATCATGTCTCCGTCTCTTCCAAATTGCAAGAAACACTTATAAGCTATTGACAAGGTGGTACATGACCCCAGCCCGCATACATCACATCACCCAAGCCATTGACGGACTTTGCTGGAGGTGCAAGGCAGCCCCAGGGACCCTCTTGCATATATGGTGGGAATGCAGCAAAATTGTCCCCTTTTGGACAGCCATATATGACATACTGCAGCAAGTAGTGGGCAAAGCTCCCCCCTTCAAACCAATCAATATGATGTTACATGTAGATCTATAAGGTGGAGGAGACTAGACGAGTGGCAGCATCTGCCGCAAACACAGCACAACTCACCACCAAATATACGGAAAAGTGGTTCTATTGGCTAGAATTCCTAGAGGATCCCATCCTCCAAACGTTTACACACTAACACCTCACCCGGAATGAATCGCAGATTGACACACTAGTATATATTTTCCGTGAGAAATAGAGATACGATTTCAGGGAAGGGAAGCAGTCTTCCTTGGCTATTTCCCTCTTACATGCATGGATCTCCCTATGTATGCTTATATTTAAATTATTTTTCAGGGAGTGTCCGGAAAAGTATAATGGCAGCGTTATATATATGTTAGTAACAAGATTAAGCATGTTGGAAATGTGCAATTGAGTATGTAACCTGAATCTGTTCTTACTGGTACCCTTCCCACCCTCTCCAGTAACCCCCCCCCCCTCTTTATTTTGTACCCAACCTCATCCTCACTCCCCCTCTACTTGTTCTGATATATCTGTATTTTATTACAAAATTCTGAGAATATTCAATAAAAACTGATTGAAACATAATAATGGATGAACAATATTTGCTGATTTTTCCTTTTTATATGTGAATTTTGTATTTGTATATGTTATAATTAAATGATTTAAAAAAATTAAAAAATCTTCCTGCAAGTCTCACTTTACAACTGTGGGCAGAGCCTGCATGATGATGTCGTAAGATACACCCCTGCTCTCTTACTGGCTCCTGTGTATCACTAGTGGGCAGGACTAGGTGGTTGTGTCAGAATTCTGACTTAAAGACTGCATTCTGTGTCCCCAGCCCCATCGTGAGATACTAGTGCTGTAAAGTCATCGTGGGGTGGCACCCAAAAAGTATTTAGTAAATATTTTGTAAAATATTTTATTAATAAACTCACATAACAAAAACAAAAGACATTTGAAATCAACAATGAAAAATAAAAAAGAATAAAACCTTTTCATTTTTTTGGTGGGAGTCACTTGGAGTGGGAGGTGGGAGTCTGCAGAGTCTCATGTTTATGACATCACTTGTGGCACAGTATGCAAGCTGCTTTTCAACAGGAAACGTGTAATTTCCATAACATGCCACAGGTGATGTCATGAACATGAGACTCTAGACACATTTAAAACTCCTAATTTTGCTCCTAATTGAGGCATTTGGCTAATAATAATGGGTGATACCGTCCTTTTAAAATGTCTAAATATATTGTACATTTCGACATTTACATCTATGAGAGTTAATGTTCTCTATGGAAATGTTTAAATACAATGTACATTTCAACTGTTTTCATGCTATTATATACAAAGGGAAAGTATAACTTTTTCTACAAACTAAGAACTTATGTTCCACCAAGGGTTAATATTAATTGGTTTGCTCTTTTTAGTTCAGTTGTGGGGAAACATCCAGTCCAATGGAATTGAGCTGGGTGGTCCTCCTCACCTCTTATAAGGGCTGACATCACATTATGGGAGGTGTCTATGAGTAAAACGGCTAAACACGTGAGACTATGTTTCTTTCGTTATGTTTTTTCTTTTTGAACAATTACATTGAAGACCTTTTGTCTTTTTGGACTACTTTAAATGCATCTTGACTTGGTGCGCTGACACACTCTTTTGTTTTTGCTGCATCCATGATCGGTGAGCGGGAACACCACTAACAACTGCACTCCACCACAGTTTATTACAGGCTGTGGGATTGGTTATCAGTAACTAGTGAGGTGACATCACATGGGTTTCCTTTTTTCTATGTCATCTGAATAATTATCTAACACCTTCTTATCAGGATAATTCACAGTTAATGTCACTTTCTCTTGATTTTACAAAATCTCCACTCATTGTGCCTGATATCATGTAGGCATTCATCCTATAGCTAAATGCTTTATGTGAACATAAAAATTAACATAAAACATATACAAATAAACCCACAATCTAAATTGCTACTTGCCTGTTTTCATCATAGAAATCATATTTTTCTGTTTCTGTTCCATTTACTTATGGTATAGGCATATTGTGCCTACAAAATCATGGTTAAACCCCCATACAAAAGATATGTTTCTTAGTAAATGACTAGCTTCCCCTTTCACTCCCATAGGTCATAATGGCATGTGATGTAATGCATTCTGACATATTGTGATGTCATCAGCTATGTTAACCATGTGATTTGAAAATAACTGTAAACCATTGAGAATATCCAATATACTGAAAAAAATGTGGACATAGCACATAAATACGTACCATACACGTTCATTGGCATGGTCTAAGAGTAAGATTTCAGGTTCTTTTCCACTTATAGTTTTGTCTCAAAATTTTCTATTGTAGTATATGGTATTCAATGGCCAGTGATATATTTATTAGACTATTGAATAAATCCAATCACTTAGAGACTTTTTAAATTACTCATGCACCACACAACAACAGTGATGGTGGTTGTTGCTGTAACTTCTCTGAAATTCCATATAACTGGCAAAACAGAGTCAGGGGTGTATATTGCTATTGCTGACACAATAAGAGGGTTTTATAAACAGAGGTGCAGTCACAAGTGTTGGGAGAGTGAAAAAGATCTAATGGTTGTAATCATATTTATATGCATTATGTGGCTCGTATAAAAGATGTTAATAGTTGTAATCATATTTATATACATTATGTGATTTCTTTAAAAGATGTAATGGTTGTAATCATATTTATATACATTATGTGGCTTCTATGAAAATAAACCTTTGAACTAAAATAAAAAATGTACAAAAGTACAGAACCTCTCACTATGGAAATATATATTAGTTACAGCACTGATTTTATTGAATGCATAGTACAATATTATATTTTGATACACAAAATTAAGGCAATCCTCTTCAACAATTATTGCATATTAATGTCACACAATGTAACACACGTGTAGCCACTTTTCGCTCTTGTCCTTCTGGCCCTGGTCTGTGCACAGCCTCAGGTCCAGGTGGAGCAAGGTTTTTTGTCTTACTGGGTTCACTCAGTTGCTTAAGGAGAGAGATTATTTTAGGTGAACATAGTAGCCACAATTGGTCTGAATTGTTTGTGTGGTGCAGGAATTGATAGACACTATGAACTGATTCAACATGTTTATTGAGGAATTGTTTTTCACAGAAATGGAGACATTTGTCACTAGTGGAGGCCACTGGTTACACACACTTCTACAGCTTAACTGAGACAAACAACACATTTACTTCTGGTACTTTTATTGAAGCTTAGTGTCCTTGTATCTCTGATCGTTCTGGTGCTCAGCTATTCCTTTATCTCCAAATAAGGTGAAGGACAAACTGAGCCAACACCAGCCGGGTAGGCTCTTTTTTTTTTATAAATAATTTTTATTGTTTGAAAACTGCATAATACAAAACACATTTATCACATTAAAAACAAATACATTTGTCATTGGATTAATAATATTAACAACATTATGTCATTGCCATCCAGTCTGCTGTTGCCGTGGATTTAACCACTATTTATTAGTTACGCAAACGTTTAGCATCCAGGAGGATGATGGCAACATCACCTTATTTCTTCCAATAATCCAACTCCCTACATCTACATCTCCATCATTCACACTCACACTACCTGCATGGAGAGTGGTCGGGGTGGTCAGGGTCACCCTCAAACCACTGATTCCAGGGTTTCTATACTTTGTCAAATCTGTGCACTTTATTTACACTGGCATAATACGTTTTCTCCATCACACATTGTACCTGGATCTGATTTTTAACATATATCCATATTATCTCAATATCCTGCCTCCATCTTCTTGCAATGATCAGTTTTGTAGCCTTAAGTATTTGCATGATGAATTCCATTCTTTCTTTCCCAATTCTATCCAAGTTCACATGTAGCAGAGCAATTTTCGGGGAAAAGAGGGAGATTTATACCCATGATTTCGTTGATAATTTTGAATACTTTTTCCCAACACACTAGCACCTTTCCACATTGCCACCATATGTGGTACATGGGACCTATATTTTCCCCACATCTCCAACAGATATTCTCAACCATATATTTTATGTAATTTCTGAGGAACCATGTACCATCTATTCCTTATTTTAAATTGGATTTCATGCAGTCCTAGACAATGCGACACATTTGTTGTATTCAGCCACTCTTTTGTCGAAGTCGCATCCTCAATGTTAATACTTAGCGTTCTTGACCAGGTTGTATCATGCTCGGAAAGACGGCTTTCATTCTTTCAGAAATAATAGAAGCAAATAGTTTGACATCAACAATAATAAGGGATATAGGTCTATATTTTTTTTTTTTTACTTCTGTTGGTTCTTTACCTGGCTTCAATATCAGCAAGATCTTAGCCATCAACATTTCCTGGGGGAATTTACCCTTTCCTACTACTTCATTGAATGTATCAGTTAGATGGTTTTTTAGACTTCATTAATTTAAAAGGTTTTTACTGAAGCCATCAGGGTCTGGTGTCTTACATTTGGCTAGTCTATCTATAGCTCTGCTTAATTCTTCTCCATTTATGGAGTTTAGTGAATCTGATGTGAAGTTAGGGAGCTTAACTCCTGATAAGTAGTTGTTAATATCCTGCTTCTTTTTGCTCTCCGGTAGATTATATAGATTTTTATAAAAGTTTCCAAATGTTCTTCTGATGTCGTCTGGGGATCTATTTATTTTTTTCCCCTCTATTATTTTTTCTACTCGATTATCAGATCTCTGTTTTTTCAATTTGTTTGTTAATATTTTGTCTGCTCTATTTTGTAGATGGTAATATTTCATTTTGAGTGTAATCATATTTTTATTAATTCTATCTATAATTTTAGCTTTACCTTTCTTTTTTTTATATTTCCTTTCTTTTTTGTAGTTCTATTGAAGAATTATTTTTGCTTTCTTTGAATAGACTATTCTGTCACCTACCAGTTCCATAATTATTACATCATGGTCTGACCATATAAAGGGTTGAATCTCTATTTTCCTGATTTTTACTAATGCCAAAAATCCTCCACTATCACATTGATTCGTGACTGCGCCTCGTGAGGCCATGAGAAGAAAGTAAATTCTGTCTCTATTGGATTGTTTAACCACCATACATAAAACAGATTGGTTTTTTTTAAACAATTGTTAAGGGACTTGGCATTTTTGTTACTTCTATTATCTATGTTAATATTTTTGTAGCTGAATTTATCTAATTGGGTGTCTGCTACACAACTGAAGTCACCTGCTATGATCTGAGTGCCCATTCTGACTTTCTCGGCTCCTTCTATGATTTGATTCAAGACACCCACTGTATTGGGCAGGTATATTTTTATTAAAGTAAACAACTCCTCGTTTATAGAACATACCACTATTATGTACCACCCTTCTAGGTCTATATCTTGGTGTTTGACTTCTACTTGGAGCGATTTGTTTAAAAAAATTCCACTCCGCACCTCTTTTCTGTGATTCTAGATGCTCTTATTATCAAAGGAAACTGTCCACTATTCCATTTTTTCTTATCCATTTGTCTCCAGTGGGTCTCTTGAATCATTGCCACCTGAATCTTTTCTTTTAGCAGATATTTATTTAGTAACCATATTTTTTGTGGGATATTTAACCCTTGGATATTTATGGATCAGAGCCTAACCATTATTTATTTCCTTGTATATTTTTAATTGCACCGGGGTGAGCTCAAGAACTGCCACACACATTATACCAACATAAGACACAAATCATTTACAATGGGGGGGGCGTGGCCTTCAACCGATGTCAAGCAGACGTGTTTCAGTGAGGCTCCCGCCAAACTTGCCCTTCACAACGCTGTGGACACCTCTTATCACAACTGAAGATGGGTAAAAACACCAAAAAAACCTTATCTATGCCGGGGAAACGTAGTACCCGCCCGAAATCGGGGAACAAAACGCTATCGGCGTACCTGATTCCCTCCCAACCGGATATCATGCGGCCGCACAAGATGGCGGCGGAGGAGCGAGAACTCACCTCAGACCTGGACACAGATTCCGAAACAGCAGAGGACACGGGAGGCCGCTGCGCTCACTGCAGTATCAGAGCAGGATCGGATCTCCAAACGTTCACCACCCTCATCAAAAACGATTTCGCTACAGCAGTGGAGCAAATCCGCTCCACCATCAGAGATGAGCTGGCCGACCTGAAAGGGGAGGTGAGAGACCAAGGCAACCAGATCTAATCGATCAAAACAGATCAGGCCTCAATACAGTCCTCCGTTGCAAGTATTGCTTCCCAACTGCGAGAGCAGAAGGCCCTAATGACACAATTGTCACTGCACGTTTTAGACATGGAAAATCAGGTGAGGAGAAGTAACCTGCGCATCAGAGGTCTTCCAGAGTCAGAGCACGAGGAGGATTCGATGCAACTCACTCAGAGCCTTTTCAAGGAAATACTGGGCCTACAAGATACTGACCCGATTGAAATAGATAGGGCGCTGCGGCCAAAGGATCTCTCCAACCCCCACCCAAGGGATATTATCTGCCGCTTCCACTCATTTTCGGTCAAGGAACAAATACTGAAGGCTGCTCGCCAAATGAGGCCTTGCACATTTGAATCGGCCGAAATACAAATCATGCCGGACATTGCTTGGGGAACGCTGACATCCCATACCGATGGGGGTTCCCGTTAAATATCTCTGTGTGGAGGGAATCGGGGGCATACACTCTAAAACACCCAGAAGACTTACCAGGATTGCGCGGGGCGCTGGGCCTTCCTCAACCTGCCATGGCTGACTGGGTAACGTACGCGCTGGCCCCATCCCCGCAGATACTGGTTCTTCAAAACAGATAGCAACCCAGGCCGCAGAGAAAGAGGTGTAGAGCCACCATGACCCGCCGTCCTCCTACCATACCACCTGACCCCGAGGGCGTGGAGGCCTAGGCTTCATTACCATATCCCAACTAAACCATGCCCAAAGAGGATGCCATGCGAAAGATATCTTGAGCAGGTTCTGTTTCATACATCCCGAGACTGCCTATGACTCAACGCACTAGGGTCCCAGAGAAGAGGAGCGACGTTGGGGAGTCCCCTAGGACTGACTGTTCTGTTGACTGTATATTTGTATTTTTGTATTTAGTGCCCAGATTTGGGCTCGGCTCTGGGGGGCCAGCTTACACAGCATGATCGTTCCAGTGCGGGTCATGAGCCTGCAAAGGGCTAGGCTTCAAGGCCTGCTCCTGATGTTTAAATTGAAGTTATTTTTATTGTTTCACTGAGAATCCACAATTTTTTCTAGTTTTATATTTTTATCGCAAGTTGAGTTTGGCCGTGGCTGCCCCATACAGCGATACCTAGATGTGTATGGGCGCCTCGCGTATGGAAGCGGACAGACCACCCGAATGGCACTATGTCTCTGTACAACAGGACACAGCTAAGCGGTCACTATGCCCGCCCCGCTACAATGTCCTAGACAGGGGAGGGCTGGCAGCCTTAGGCCTGGGGGGCAAATCCAGTCAAGTGGCCCATTGCACCATCGAATCGCCTCCCCATCCACGGCCATCTTTTCCTTGTTTTATAATGAATATTGCCAGGATTATGCCCCTCAGTATGCCAGGATTATGCCCCTCAATATGCCAGGATTATGCCCCTCAATATGCCAGGATTATGCCCCTCAATATGCCAGGATTATGCCCCTCAATATGCCAGGATTTTCTCCTCAATATGCCAAGATGATGCCCCCTCAATATGCCAGGATTTTCCCCTAAATATGCCAGGATTATGCCCCTCAATATGCCAGGATTATGCCCCTCAATATGCCAGGATTTAGACACCCAATATGCCAGGATTTTCCCCTCAATATGCCAAGATGATGCCCCCTCAATATTCCAGGATATTCCCCTCAATATGCCAGGATTATGCCCCTCAACATGCCAGGATTTAGACACCCAATATCCCAAAATTTTGGCACCCCCCCTACCCACGTTGCACACCTACGACATGACCCATAACCCACGTTGCACACCAGGACATGCCCCATCACCACATTTACATGCCTCCATCACCCCATTACATACACATTTCCAATATTATTTGCCATTAATATTCCCCAGCCAATTTGTCCCATAATATGCCAGTGTTATTCTGCAATTTAATATGACTCAGTAAATTTGCCCAATAATATTCCAAGGTTATCTGCAATTTAATATGCCCCTGCTAATTTGCCCAATATGCCAGTGTTAATTGCCATTTAATATTCCCCAGCCATTTTGCCCAATAATATGCCAGTCTTATTTGCCATGTAATATTCCCCAGCCAATTTGCCCAATAATATGCCAGTGTTATTTGCCATGTAATATTCCCCAGCCATTTTGCCCAATAATATGCCAGTGTTATTTGCCATGTAATATGCCCCAGCCAATTTGCCCAATAATATGCCAGTGTTATTTGCCATGTAATATGCCCCAGCCAATTTGCCCAATAATATGCCAGTCTTATTTGCCATGTAATATTCCCCAGCCAATTTGCCCAATAATATGCCAGTGTTTTTTGCCCCGCCCCCCCCCCATCTCTTACCTTTTTCCCTGGTGGCTAGTGGCAGGACTTCCCTGGTGGCTAGTGGCAGGAGGACTTCCCTGGTGGCTAGTGGCAGGCAGCATGGTCCCGTGATCGGCGCGCGTCTGACGTCAGAGCGCCGATCACGTGACTGTCGGCACTTCCGTGTCGGCACACTGCAGCCGAACGGAGGTTTCTCTGTGCTGCCTGTTCGGCTCCCCGTGCAGCTTTGCAGGCAGAGCGGAGGTGAGAGGGGATCTTCCAATCCCTTCTCACCTCCGTCTCTGCCTGCAAGCGCGTTTTTTTTTTTTTTTAATAACACTGGCCCAGCGGCCGTGTTTTAAAAACCTTAGGGCGGCCTGGGGGGCAATTGCCACCCTGCCCCCCGGCCCAGCCCGCCCCTGGTCCTAGACATGATAGCCACCCCCACTGCAGACTGGGTACCGGCAGATATTGGCTATATCTGCCCCCACAGACCTGAAAGGTCTCACTCCTGTATCCCCCCACCCCCTGCAAACTATCCACTCCTTATCCCCTTTCCAAATAGCAGACTGGTTTTCCCGATTATGAGAGATAGTGATCTTGGGAAATCTATTACGACACAGATCACAAAACACTATGGTTCACATGGCTAATGTAAGCCCTGGAATTACATTATACTTCATAAATGCCAAGGGTCCAAGAGGTCGAGGCTCCTGAATGATCTCAAAAGCTAAAAAGATTGAAGTGGGGTTAATACAAGAAACACATTTTAAAAGAGCCAAGGCCCCTAAATTTTATGACAGCACATACAATAGGGCCTTTTACTCTCACTCCCCATTCAAAAAAACAAAGGGGGTCACCATACTGTTGATTTGGATCAAAGCAAACTTTGCTTTATTGTCTATCTACTCCTTCCAAATTGATCAACTAATGCGCTCTCCCCTAGAAGTAATTCACACCGGAGACAAAGTTTCTGATCAGTGAAAAACCTGAGGCAAACCTTTATTTCCCAGAGTGGGGGATTCCTTTTAAAGCAGGAATAAGTCATGTGCAGAGTCACAGTTTAAAGATACAATATACGTTCAACAATTGGCTAACAGTTGGAGGGGTCTTCTTTAAGCCCACCCTACAGAATGTGATGTCATCTTTATAGAGTTCTCCCACCCACATTCCAGCTCCATCTTGGTTACACGATGGGAGGGGGAGTGAGTAGTTTACTGAACAAAGAGGGGCTCCAGGGGGAACAGTTACTGTTACTTTAACAGTGATTCTCCATTTTGATTCACGTGGCATGCAATAACTTGTACAAGAGAAAGTGGGAGGAGTTAGTACCGGAAGCTGGTCTTTATAAGAATGTGTTACATGAGACTTGCTCCTTAGCAGGGGGGAAGGGGTAGCTTGGATGGGAGGAGTTTCCATAGGAAGTAGTTTGAGCACATGTGTAAGAGATTAAACAGACAAAGGAATGCAATGCTTATACGTAAGCATCTGTAAGAAATTATGACCTTTAGGGAAATGTGCCAAATAAGACATAAACACAAATATATAATAGTAAAAGAGACATTTTGTCCATTACACTGTTATCCAAACATTTCCCATTCACAGTGTTTGAGAGTTGGTCAGATAATGATGGTGGAGCTGTGTTCATAAAAGGTACATTGGATTCTAGCATCATTACTATTGTTAATGTATATGTTCCTTATCATAACCAACAACTGTTTATTTGTTCTACCCCTAAGGAACTAGACAACTTTGCGGAAAGAATGGTGATCCTGGGAGGAGACCTTAACGTAGCCCTTAACCCGGGCCTTGAGGTCTCATCTGGGGTATCCTCTTTCAAAAAACACAAACTTGGCCAGGTAAAAAAAGCTTTACACAAGTCACCACTTGCAGACACGTGGCGCACATGTTTCCCATTTGACAAAGACTACACATTTTTTTCCCACCCCCACGGGACATATTGCCACTTAAATTATTTCTTGCTCTCCCATAGACATCTCGATTCTATTATTGACGCGCAGATTCACGAAATAACGTGTAGCGATCATGCACCCATCACCCTAAAGGTATCCCACCCAGCTTTGTCACAAAGGTCCTCTTCATGAAAATTGAACGACACTTTATTAAAAGACCAAACAAATATGGAGCACTTAACATCGACCCTGAAATCATATTTTGCCGAAAACGCAACAGCGGAGGTCTCTGACACGGGCACATGGGAAGCCCATAAAGCTGTCATCAGAGGACAATTTATTAAACTGGGGGCTTATGCTAAAAAACTCCGATCCCAGGCCATCACAGATCTTTTACGCAAAATTAATGAGATAGAATCCAAACACAAGCAAGCGCTATCTCCCCACTTATATCTTTAATTGCTTCAACTCAGGTCTAAACTGGCAGACATATGCAACACACGGACACAGCAGGCCCTTAGAAAACTTAAACACACGTCACTATTGATCAGAGAGAAGCCCGGAAAACATCTTGCAAAAGCCCTGAAAGCGTAGCAAATGTCCACATTTATCCCCAAAATTAGGACCAATACACAGAACCAGACTGTGGATTCATCTATCCCCTTATCTTTCTTGTTTAATGACAGGAAGAGGGAAGGAGGAAAGGAGAGAGTGAAAAGAAAGTAGGGAGTACACACCTATTCCTTACTCTGCCATCTTACTGTTAGTTGGCCCATCCTGCTTCCCTTATTCCCCCTTAATCACCATTGTGTCTTATATAGTTTTATGTTTTTCTATCTTATTTTCAAACTATTTTAACTAAGTGCTTAAATATTTAATTACTCCTCTTTAATCCTCTCCTCATTTCGCTTTGTATTCCTAATTATTAATTTTATCTATCTATGCCCCTCTATTTCTCTTTATATTACTATGAATTTTCCCTTTTTCCTTTTCTTTTTAATTTCTGTTTGGTCCTACCCTATATCAACTCCCTTGGGAAAGCTACTACTTTCATTCAGTTAGTAGAGGCATATTGGAAAACGGGGGGCATAATCTTTACCCTATCTCCTCTCGTCAGTTATCGTTCACTAGTGCTCAAATTCCCGTTGGATCCATTGTGTGTTTTATTAAGCTATATTTACTTCTATCATATTTGTGAACCATTCTATTACATACCCGACTCTTTAACTACTATTGCCATAGTGATCCTTCTATTTCCTTTAATATACCTGTGCAATTCATTCCATGTATGTATTTGCCCCTCTAATCTTCTATGGGAGATTTGTAGGTTTACTCTAATTAATCCAACCTTGTGTGTGCATACCTTAGTGAAGAAAACAGGAAAAAGCCAAGATAATGATTAAACCTCTTACCTCTACTCTTCCCCACCCCTCCCCTACATTCTGAGCTCTTAAGATATTGGTGACTGAGGCATCTCTCTTTCTCTGAGCTCTAGTGTAAAAGGATAGATCTTGCAGCGCCACTATATTTTTGAAATCTTCCTCTTCAGCGGGCCTTTCTCTGCTAGCTTTATGTTTGGCCTCCTTCAGTTGAAAAGACTGGAAATTGATGTTAATGTCTCTACTATTCTGGAACAATTTTTGGTTTAAGTACCCTATGGAATCTTTCTATTCCACAACAGTATTTGTCCAAATGGATTTTCAACTCTTTCCATAAGGCTTTCATGCATTCTGGGATTTTCTCTTGAGTGACGGTTTCGGGAATATTCCTAAAACGTAAGTTATTTCTTCTTTATCGATTTTCAAGCTCTCCCATTTTTGCTTCCATATGTTCTATTTTTTTCCCGGATTTTATTTTGTTCTTTCATTAAGCTTCCATTTAATTCCAGCATCGGTTTCTTGTTTCATTATATTGATTTTGTCTGCCAATTCTCCAATCTGTTTTTTTTATTTTTTTTATCTCTGCAGAGTTGTTATTTATTTGTGTTGTAATTGCCTTAAGTTGCTCTTCTAGACATCTTTTCAAAAAATCAGCCATAATTTGTGTGCTTTCTAAGCTTGTTGAACTCCCAAGGTTATCTCCATCTGAGACTTGTTTGGGGATAGTTCTGACGACTTTTTTTCTTTACTTGGCCCACCGACCGGGGATAAGAAGTCTGCTGTAACTTTATCAGTTTGTTGTTCCCTCCTCTTATCTCTCTTTAGCCCGGCTTTGACTTGAGCTTTGCTTGCAGACATCTTTTATTTTTCTCCTCTTGGCCTTTCCCTCGTCTCCGTTTAGCTCACTAACAGACTTCCTTAAATAGTTTTTTCTTAGGTTACTTAATCACACAGTCCTTTTATATATATTGTTTTATAATCACTCCACTGGTACTTACAGCCATTTTTTTCCCTGCCACCCAACACCTTTTTTCCAGGGACCAATCACTCATGATAACTCTGTCTCCCACCCTCAGCCTCCTGCTCCCCAGCTATCGGCATCCGACGTTCCACTCTTCAGTATCTTAGAGGCTTCAGTTATTGTCTGTAAAAGGGTGTTGAGCCGGATGTGCTTTCCTCTTACTAGTTCTACAGGCGTTCCAACTTTGACTTTTGTTCACTTTTAAGTGTCTGTGATCGTTTGAGGCACTCGTCTCGCCCACAGTACCTGTCCGGAACTCCTATTTCTCTCACCTGGTGGTCTCGCCTTGACTTTCCCCACTCTCCAGAACACGCACATCTCCGGATGCAAATCGGTGTGAGTTCACGTCATCACGCTGATCGCTGCTTTTTCAATGGAGAGCACTATTTTTTCCCAATTTCTTTGTCCTTCATTTGTGACTCGCCATATCAAGATGAATTATAGAAGATCTCAGGAAGAAAATCTGGTTTAAGAGATATTTTTTGCATTTTTATAGTGCTCAACACACTTTAACTACACTTCATTTAAAGGGTGTGATAATTGGGTTACCTCTCTAGTCTGTGATTTGAGCAGCTTCTCTTATTTATTTTGTATTCTGGTATTAATTTTGTAGCGCCTACACCAAGCATATCAACTCAAAGGCTAACAAGGCCCAAATAGAGTTTATGTGGCCCACAGAAAAACTAAAACTTTAATTTTCATCAAAACGTAGGTTTATTTTGAATTATGTCACACACGGGACCCCCATTAATTATGCCACACATGGAAGTCCCTTAATTATTCCACACATGGGAGCCCAATAAATATGCCACACACAGGACCCCCATTAATTATGCTGCAGACGGGACCTCAATTAATTACGCCACACATGGGTGCCCTGCAAGGTGTTAGTTTTTCCATTAATATGCCACAGCCAATTTGCCCATTTGTTTTCCTGTGTTAGTTTGTCCATTAATATGTCACTGTTAGTTTGCCCATTAATATTCCAGTGTTAGTTTGCCCATTAATATGCCAGTTTTAGTTTGTCCATTAATATGCCAGTTTAAGTTTGTCCATTAATATGCCAGTTTTAGTTTATCAAATAATATGCCAGTGTTATTTTACCCATTATATATCACTCTCCTCCCCCTTCCCCAGTACTCACTTCCTCACTGTTCTTCTCTGCGCAGTCTTCCCTTGCTGTTGATGGCAATGACAGAAAGTAATTTTCGGTGTACTTGAAATGCCCATAGCGGGACCGGAATGCTGTTTTACACTCGTCGCCTTTACAGATTCTTACTAAATTGCAGGCACCTCGAAGGTCGATTTTGGAATATACATGTGCAGTGCTGAGACGATCCATCAATTCTGTGATCAGGGGTAGTGGATACCTGTTCTTGACGGTTATAGAGTTAAGGGCATGGTAGTCTACACATGGCCGAAGGCCCCCATCCTTTTTTGCGACAAAAAAGATTCCCGCACTTTCAGGAGATGTGGAAGGTCGTATGAAACCTTTCCTCTCCAGGAGCAAGTAGTGCGATCTGCCATAGGCAGTGTTATACACAGTAAGAGGAGGAAAAGGACAAGTAGCTGGTCTGCCAGTTGATATAGGGGTTGTGCCTGAGCCAAGGAAGACCTAAAATAATAGGGAACAACAGGTATTGGACCAAATCGAAGGCTATCTCTTCATTATGTCCTGGTCCCAAGCGGATCTTCAATAGTTCTGTCTCATGGGTGCCCGGACCCAAGGCTTTGGGTCCACTAGATGGATGTGAATTGGTATCTGTTTGGCGACATGAGGAATGGAGTGTGTGTCCGTGAAGGTCAAGTCCATGTAGAGTCCGCTGGCTCCAATCAATCATAGTGGTTCTGCTTATAGATCGGTCACTCCACTGTAATAAAAGGGAGAAAGACAGGTGAGGTGCAGTGTAAGTGGACTGTGGTAAAGGAGTCAGACCTGTTGAGCTTACCTCGGGGTCTGGTTGGTTTCTCCAGACAAAGAGATTTGGTTTATAGACTTTCGGTTTATGGAATGTATGTAATGCTATTGGCTTTCTATAAACCGAAATAGAGTCCCCCTTCATAGGAATTTACCTATTCATATGAATGGGGACTCCATTCCGGTTTATAGAATACCAATAGCATTACATACATTCCATAAACCGACATAATGAACGACTTTCGGTTTATGGAATGTATGTAATGCTATTGGTATTCTATTTATTGGGATGTATGTAATGCTATTGGCTTTCTATAAACCGAAATAGAGTCCCCATTCATACGAATTGACCTATTTCAACTCTATTTCGGTTTATAGAATACCAATAGCATTACATACATAGGTCTTTGGCCGCAATGTAAACACCACTTGGCAAGCGCTAATAAAGGTCTGGAATTGAGACCTCTCCCCTGATTATTTGTCGGGAAGAGGTATGCATGGTTCGGGTGCTGCTGCACCCTCAGAGATAGGAACCGATGACAGCGGGCTATGACCCAAGTCTGGGGAGGGATGTCCAGAACGTAGATTCCCTAGTTGGTGGCGTAGGTCTGCTTGACCGACTTCCAAATCTTGCACAGTTTGTGTAAGTGCTGCGAGTTGTTGGGTCATGGTGCCGATGGCGTCGGCTAACCCTGCGGACTCCATGGTAATTGTTCAGATATTCTGTAAGGCCTCATGGGAGGATCAAGGTGAGGGAGCCCAATATGCAGGAGGAGAAGGACGCAAACCAAAAATAGAGACAGGAATAAATATAAATAAGTAAATGGTAGGGGGTGCTCACCAGAGGTAGAGAGGTAGAGTCCAGGACACAGTCCGCAGTCTCTGGGTTGGTAAAGGCAGAAGACAAAGGTGTATCAGGGGTCACGATCCGGGGTCAATGCAGGCATCAGGCAAAAGAATAGTAGGAGTCTCAAAATCTGGAGTCAATGCAGGCAACAGGAAAACGGAGTAGTAGGGGTCACAGGCAAAGATCAGTATTCCAGACAGCAGACAAAAGGAGTAGTAGGGGTCACAATCCGGGGTCAATGCAAGCAGCAGGCAAAAAGAGTAGTAGGTGTCACCAGCAGAAGTCAGGATCAAAATAACACAGAAAATAGACTCGCAGGGAGACTCAGGAGGAATGTCAAGCACTCTGAATATCTGTACACTGCCATCAGGGAGACAGGGGTTTTTATGTTGCCGTTTGGTGTGAGGTCTATAGCCCCGCCCCCCATGTGGGCCATCTTGGAAGGCATCACTGGGGGAGGCGCGGCCACAGAAGCGCCGCCTATCCCACCAGCCTCCGTGCCCCTCCATTGCCACACACTCCAGCTCCCTGCGAGGAAGCAGGGAGTGAAGAATCGAGGGCAGATGGAGGTGAACGGCAGCATTGCTGGGGAAGAAGCCCCATGGAGACCTGGCGCGGAACAGGTACACTACAACATCTTACAGGTGCCGATACAGGATCCATACCCTGTTCCATGCACCAATAAGCCCATGACTTCCAGGCATTACTGTAGGGTTTCCAGGCATTGTGCGGGTTTGAGCATTGATTTGTCCCAGTTCATGAGGAACCCCAAATCTTACAGAAGGTCGATGGCCCATGACATATGAAGGTGAAGTAAGTCTACGACCTACGACATGATGAACATGTCGTCCAGGTAAATGATAAGCTGCCATCTTTTTTGCGCAGATGGCCTACCACTGGCCTTAACAACTTGGTGAAGCACCAAGGTGCGGAGGAGAGACCAAACGGAAGGCATACGAACTTCCAAACCTTGTCTTGCCATACTGCCATACGTGCAACTGGGACAGGTAGGCGTCCTGAAGGTCCGATTTGACCATCCAGTCCCCAAATAAAGGAGGTCCCTTGGGCACTGAAAGCCCTCCATTTTGAAGTGTTGGTATCTCACAAATTTGTTTAGCGAGCGAAGGTTGATGACTGAACCACCCTTTTTGGGGGCCACGAACAAATTGCTGATGAAAACCGGTTACTCCGGGGTCGGCCTATACAATAGCCCCTTTGGACCGTAGAGCCAAGACCTCCCTGTCTATTAACTGACAGTCTTGGTCTGAGAACGTTATCCCCCGGAGGGGGGACAATTTGACAGGGAAGTGCAACAAAATATATGAGGTAGCCCCTTCCAACCTGCAGGACCCAAGGATCTGCCGAGATCGAACACCAATCTTACCCATGGTAAGATGGGGAAAAAAGGATTGGACTTACCAATCCTTTGTTGGAGTGATCCCCGTACACCTCGACTCTGCCAGGGCTGACCTCTCTGGGGGTAAAAGGGAGGGGCCTGGCGTCCTAACCTCCTGGAAGACCGTTGGTCTCGGTTGTGAGAGGCCACTGGGGTTACGTGAAGGCCTCTGGATATGCGGCCGGCCAGACGGCCTCTTGGTCTGCCGACCCCTTGAAAAACCTTGGGATGAAATACTCTGCGCATACTAGCTTGGGCCTTATCCAGTGCAGTGAAGGTCTGAATCGCCAAATAGCATGCCATTGGCCTTAGGGCCAGGTTCGGAGTAGGTCATATTAATCAATTTAGGCTCTATTTTGAGTAGGATAGCTTTCCTACGCTCACTTACCAAGACCGTATTGGCGTTGCCTAAGAAACATATCGCTCTCTGGACCTAACCTCTTAAGGTCTCTGGATCCATGGCTGTGCCCTGCTCCTTAGCTGACTCGGCCAGCTCAAACATTTTGGTAAGGGGCCAAGACCCTGTCCTGACAATTTCGGAGGGAATACTTCAGGCCCTTCCTGGATTTGGTAAGAACTTGGGCCACTTTGGGGTTGACATCAGGGGTTTTGCAAGCCAAGTAAGGCACTGTGGGCCCGGGGCATTCAGCCATCTCTGGTGGGCCTGTCCAGAGGCTTACGCACTCTAGTGGCCACATAGTCTGCCACATGGGGAGACGGGACCCATTTTGTTGATCTAGGGTGGTGGAGCTGCTCCGGATCAAAGAGGGTTTACCTCTGGAATCCAGTACGCAGCCGTCAGGTTGCATGATGCCAATCTCAATAGGGGTCTCCTCTTGTGATTCCTCGGATGACATAAGGTCTGCCCCATCATCTTCCTGGTCAGAGTCCTCGTCTTGCAAGGCCTTAGCTCTCTTCCAAGAGCGCATTGCGCCATCTTTGACATGACGTACCGTGTCCGAGGAGGAGGGTTTGAGAGTGTGCTTACTTTTGGAGGTGGCCTTACGACTAGTGTTGAGCGAACCAGAACCGCACTGTTCGGGTTCGTACTGAACATTATGGTGTTCGTACCCTGAACCCGAACATTTCACTGTATGTTCGGGTTGGAGTTCGAGGTTCGGCTATAAACCGAAAGTCTGTAAACCGAAAGTCATTCGGTTTATAGAATAGCAATAGCATTACATGTATCCCATAAACAGAAAGTCTATAAACAGAAAGACATTCGGTTTATAGAATACATGTAATGCTATTGCTATTCTATAAACCGAAATAGAGTCCCCATTCATACGAATAGGTCAATTGACCTATTCTTATGAATGGGGACTCTATTTCTGTTTATAGAATAGCCAATAGCATTACATGTATTCTATAAACCGAATGTCGTTCGGTTTATAGACTTTCGGCTTATGGAATACATGTAATACTATTGGCTTTCTATAAACCGAACTAGAGTCCCCATTCATAAGAATTTCTTATGAATGGGAACTCTAGTTCAGTTTATTGAAAGACAATAGTATTACATGTATTCCATAAGCTGAAAGTCTATAAACCGAAAGACATTCTGTTTATAGACTTTCTTTTTATAGAATAGTAATAGCATTAAATGTATTCTATAAAAGGAAAGTCTATAAACCGAATGTCTTTCGGTTTATGGAATACATGTAATGCTATTGCTATTCTATAAACCGAAATAGAGTCCCCATTCATAAGAATAGGTCAATTTTGGTTTATAGAATAGCAATAGCATTACATGTATTACATCTGAGAGTCAAATAGAACCGTCAAATACTGTGCTTACAGCGCACTTTGAAAAATTCTAATAGTTTTGGGTGCTAAATAGTACATTTGCGTCTTGCGGTGCACTTCATATCTGAGAGTAAAATAGAACCGTCAAATACTGTGGTTACAGCACACTTTGAAAAATTCTATTAGTTTTGGGTGCTAGATAGTACATTTGCGTCTTGCGGTGCACTTCATATCCGAGAGTCAAATCTAGCTCCTAGAGACAACAGAATAAAGAGAACAGAATAGGGACAACAGAAAAGAGGGACAGAGAGATTTAGGTTCAAAATATGGACTCTTTGCAGGTATGAGCCTGGCAGTCACATATAGTGTGATTCTCTAGTTATTAATGGGGTATAAAGAAACCAACCAAACGTGTCCCATAATGCTCAGCTCTGATTCCCAGTGCTGCATTATGGGAAATGTGGTCTATTGGCGCAGGTAGCCTTTTAGATCTACAGTGTTGATACCGGCACTGTTTATGGTGAGATTATCTCACTAAAATTATTTTAGATAAAATTGTTTATTTTTGTTTGCCTATATAAAAATAGGTCAGACATGGATAGATAAGTGACATGTATGAAGTGAGAACCAAATCCTGCACCAAACTTCTATGCACTACACTTGAAAGGGGTTGAAGAATATTGCACATTTTTCCCAAAATTAAAGGGTCCAGATGGCTGACCGTAGACACCCATAGCTCTTGTGAGTTATGGTTCCCACGGAACCGTATTTCAAAACTGTAGGAGAACCTGGGTTTCGATACAATTGTACTAAAAGGCTATTGTTTGTGGCTTCCGGTCACTGTAAGTCTTCAGGGCAAGGGGAGAGGTTTGCGTGACGTCATGCTGGTGGCGCAGTGAACGACGGGAGCGGGGGTGTTGTTGTCGTCGCAGGAGGATAAAGCCCACAGCCGCCATCTTGTAATTATAGCAGAGGAAAGCAGGTACTGTGACTTGTGCGGTGTGTTCGTCATCCAACTGATTAACACCAACATACAAGGGAACCGTAACGGCGCCGTTAAGGCTTCTCTGTTAGGCCCTCACCCCAACCGGGTGTTGGAACTGGTGGCTCCCTTGCGGGATCCGCTTCGCCACGGCAGGAGAGCGGGTGGCTCGACGGGGCGGGGGGGAAACAGTGTCATCCGCCAAGGGCCAGGACACCAGCGGGGACCTACACCGAAGAAGGGGGCGTCGGCGGAGAAGATCCCGAGTCGGGGGGAGGATGGAGGCGGAGAGAGGCGAGCAGAGCAAAGGTACAGACTGATCCAATACCACGTTGTGTGTGTACAATGTATTTATCTTTAGTTCATTTATAATCCCACGGTGTACGTATATATTATTCTTACATGAATATTTTTGTTGTAAAGATATACAGGGCCTTAGCACTGGTTTCAGTAAATGTGTGTGTGTGTGTGTGTGTGTGTGTGTATGGGTTATAAAGTACCACTACCGGTCCCCCGTAACGTTGTGTAGCATGCACACATCTTGGTAGGTAACATAAGTTCACACAACAAAAGATGAGAAGGGGGCTGATCGATCGTGTTAGTCACACGTGACTGTATGTGTGTATAATCAACTGAAACGCAACTATATATATATATATAATGTTTTATGAATTATTTTACTGTGCCATGTTAATTATTTTGAAAATCTAAACAATGTACATTTATCTTAATAGCCACGAACCACCTGTCCTTAAAAGGCAGATAACGTTTTTTGTTTCACTTGTGCTCTAGGAAAGAAACACAAGTGAAAAGTTTAGTGTCCCTAAAGTGAGGATAAACCTGCAGTTACTTTTATTAGTACATGCCAGTTAATTCTAAAACTGGCTGCTGCCATACTTCCCTGTGTAGTGGGTAATCTGGTCTGGTTGGTGACTCATTTTTTCAAGGGGACTCCCAATGCTCTGCGATTCCCCCACTCTGGTTGGCTGTGCGTGCGCTGAAAAACGGATGCCAGCATCCTGATCTTCTGTGCGCCTGAGCTGAGTAAACCTGTGTGTCCATTTACCGTCCTGCGCCACTCATTTTTTCCAGTCCTTGCGTATTCTAAAGAATGTTTTTAGTTTCCCTTTTAATATCGGTGTTAAATCAATAACATGGTAGTTAATTTTAATATAAAGCCACATGTGATTTCAAAAACAGGAGACATTACAGACACATTTAATTGATCATTTTGCTGGCACATTCTTGTGCTAATTCTTTATTTTCATTTTTTTAAAATTATCTATATTCATTGTAAACAATGTTTGCATGATATAGTCCTCTTGAAATTGTCGTTTGATTGCAGCTCAAAATACAAAGTGTTTCAGTGTTTTGCAAGGAGTTTTAGAAATGAATAACAAAACACTACAAATAATTAAATTATCTGAGAGTTATTGAATCCGTAGATGGAACACACGTTTTGTGTAGCTAAAGGGTACAGCTAACTGTGATTCCTGTGGAAAAGTTCAAATAGGTGTTGGTGTTTTTTAGAAACAGAACATCTAATAGAAGACCTACATATATGAGCAACAAAGTGACAATATAAATACATTGAATAGAACCTGAAAGAGATGGTGGTACTCCACACATGAGAGAAACTTTGGCCACTGCCTGTAATGTCTTTTTTTTTATTTTTGTGTACTCAAATCAATTTCTTTTTTCCCCTTATTACTCGCTACTTACTACTTTTAAGTAAGAATTCACGCATACATTGACACCACCTCAGCTTAATAGGCTTTTGTGGACAATGTGGTCACTTACACCATCTGCCTGTTGACTGACCCCTTTGTTACCACATTTATTCACTTAATGTCAGATCTATTAAGGGTATTTTGTTATCTGTTTTTGTCTTGACATCCATGCCAAATACTACACATGTTTCTATGACTGAGCAGTGACAAATTCCATACAAATGTAGAATATACTGCCTGTGAAAAAAATGAATTTGTTTTTTGTGGGTGTAATTGGCAAGAGTCAAAAATAGGGGTACTCCAGTTCAAGGTGCAAAGAAGTGTGATGTCAGAACATTTGAATAAAGTGGCATGGGATTAGGAGATCAATAGTGAGAAGTGAAAGGACAAAGGTGCCCAGTGCACCATGATTGTGGAGGAGAAAACAGCAATTTGTTTCAGTTGAGAAGTAAAGAAAGTTAGTCTATGAACAAGCAGTAAGATGAGAACCTGAGGTAGGTATTGTCAAAGTAGAAATTACAAAAGCGCTTACTCAGTTATCTCACCTGGTCCAGACCAATATGTACTAAAGAACATCAACCAGTGTTTGATTATTTAAAATGTTACTTTTCATTCAGTGATCATTACACATTTCTTTAACCAGGACTTGACAATACCTAGCCTTTAGGAGCCAGATACATTAATTCAGCATCCAGCCTAGCAATTAAAAGCTTTACAAATTTCTGCATACCTTAGGAGCCAGTAAGCGTTACTTTGACGTGTATTGTCCCATTTATTGAATATTTTATTGGATGGTTCATCTGTGCTTTGACAGCACTTCATCAGCAAAGAGGTGGTTATGTAGTTTGCAATTGTCCCCTCATTTCATTAAAGCATTTCTATTTGTAACAACTACATCTAATGCAATTTTTCAATTACATATCTTTTTAGACACTTTATTATTATTATTATTAAATATGTTTTTTGTTTTGTTTTTACATGTTTAGATGGTGAAGTCAATGTCTTGGATGATATTTTAACTGAAGCACCAGATCAAGATGATGAGCTCTACAACCCTGAGAGTGAGCAGGATGTTCATGAGAAAAAAGGTAGCACATCTTTCTTTCTTTGTGTAAATTTAATGTTGACAAACAATGGTGACATTCCTTGAGAGCAGGTGATTCCCATGTGCTGTGCACACTTGAACCATTGTCATGTCGTAGAATTGGAAACATATATATATATATATATATATATATATCTATAATGTTGTCATGTGATAATTCCTTATTGTACTTTATGATGATTACTACTTTTTATGTTTTATCTGTAGGGTCCAAAAGAAAAAATGACCGAATTGAGATGGGTGATACCAAGAGGCAGAAGCAATCTGCACATGTAACAAGACAGCCACCTCAGAGGCTGTCTTCAGGAGGCAATAAAAGGGTTGCCAGCACCAAAGGAAAACCAGTTTCAGACTACAAAAGTGATGACTTCCAGAGGCAGGAGAGAAACAGGAGGCCCGAAGGTGATCGAATCCGTCCCTCTGGCACCACTGCACGTGAAACTTTTAAAGGCCCACAGGATAAAATCATCATGCGAAAGCGAGAAACTGATCGAAGGCCCAAATCCAACACTCCAGAAATACCGTTGGAGGTAATAAGTGTTTTATTGCCACAATTTAGTATAATGTAATAAAAATGGGGTTTCCAATTAAAAATAAATAAACTGCACATTTTATCCTACACACTGATCTGTATGGAAACATTTTAACAACCGCTCAGGTAAAGTGGATGCTCTCATTTCCATCATTATGGGATATATACTTGTTTTGTTGTTTTTCACTTTAACCAGTGTTTGTAAAATTTAGTTTTTCATGGAATTGGCTATGAACTCTAGGAATATAAAAACCTATGAAATCACCACTTCCCCATCATATAGCATAGGCACCCGGTATGTTTGACTGGCCTAACTGATCCCAAAGATGATTTGCAGCTTCCTATCCAAAATGGTAGTTGTCAAATTCCAGAAACTGGACACATCACTTATGTTTAAAAGTCCTACAATTATTTCTGAAACTCATTTCTTTGGTGGCAGTTGCACTTTAAGTTATTGAGACTTTGTATATTCCTGTGCATTAATGTTTGCATTGAATGATGTATTGCATGTGCAATATATATTCTGTGTCCTGTGATACACCATAGCGGTTATTTTGGATATCATGAAAAATGGATTGTGCTGGTAAAGATATGTGATATATTTTGCACTATATTTGTTCCTTAGAAAATAAGACATGAGGCAAGCAGACGTCAAAGCAGGTCTAGTCACTCCTCTGATGGAAATTCTGAGGATTACGGCTCAGATCAAGACACTGGCAGCAGTGACTCCTCTGATGATCAAGGAAATAGTGATAATGAGGAAGAAGTAATGGAAGATGAGGAGGACGAGGGAGAAGAGGCTGAAGAGGGGGAAGATGAGGAGGAAGACTATGATCAGGATGAGCATGACAGAGACCAGAGAGAAGGAAATGATTATGATACACGCAGTGAAGCCAGCGATTCGGAGTCAGACTCTGCTTCTTTTACAGATGGGGACTCTCTTCGCTCTGGATCTGGCTCTGATCTTTCAGGTAATCTTTCATTTATAAAACATGTTTTGCTCTTCTCATTAAAAGCAATTCAGTGCAGATTTTTTTTTTTTTAATATAGTTTTTATTGGAAACAAAGAATTTATCATACAGAAAATTGCACATAAAAAAATTAAACATTACATATATCGAATCGGTGTTGGGCAGTGCAGATTTTTAATACAATCATTCAAACATAAGTGTGTTGATATGTATATATACATATATGCAAGTGGCTTTTTGGATCCATTGAAGATTTTTACACATTATATTTTTGGTGTTTTAAAAATGGTTTGATAATATATTTTTGATTTCTAACCTTGGTAGTAATCCAAAAACAGGCCATTCCATCATGCAAATATGCAGACATATTTTCATTAAGCATAATAAATGGACAATCTTCATTAACTGTACCTGCAGTTTTCCAGGAGCTAGTTATTTAATGTACTGGTTTTCTGTATCCTGTCTATACAACAGCAAATGTTGTCCAAACACTTTTATGGAGTAGTTAACTTTGATAGCCAGTCACGACAGGTCCCCTTAAATGACATCTCTAGTGAGATTGTAACCATCCAGTAAAAACATGTATTCATTACATTTATATGTTTTATTAAATTAGTATATTTTTCTTTAAATGTTTAAAATACACCTCCTGCTTTTTCCCCCCTCAGCAGGACTCTCTGCATTGTGAAGTCGCAGTCATTTTATTCCACCTTTGTTAGGTTTTTGTGTGTGTTTAGAGCTTGACTAACAGTCTGTTGTGCAGCATCTCACATAGCCTGGATCAAAAAGGGAATAAAATGGCTGCTGTTATGCCATAGCCATTCCATTTGCATGCTGTGAAGAACCTTTAATTTTGTCCAGTATTAAACTTGCTAAAAAAAAAATGATTTTGTTAAATTCTGAATATCTACCTCGATTTGTAGGTATTGCTTTGTTGCTACTTTAATAGTCTGACAAATTGCATGTACTAGATGATGCTTCTGCCTTCTTTCATTTCAAAGTGAACTGCTCACAAAAACTATGTTAGACTGGTGGTTGGAGCTTGAAAATTGTGCAATAAATATGACAAATTGCTTATTGCATTTAGTACACTCCGAAGCCATAATTGACTCCTGTATCTAACCCTATGGAGCAGCCAGTGCTAAGAAACGATTAATCTTCTCTTCCTTCCTGTGCGGTAGTGTACTAGCCATTGTTGGCTCACTTTAATGGGTAATCCCCCCTATTGTACCAGGCATTGTTTTGATGGCAAGTTCACTTTAAGGTTATCATTTTTTTTCAATATTCAACAATATTTTTCAAGCCAACAATTTTTTTTAAACTAATTTTATAACAGAACAATGTTTAGGCTTGGTAACGTTGTGCGAAGGACATAATGTTACTTTTAACCAAGTATTAGGAGAGCAGATATGCAATGAAAATATAATGCATGTTCTGCTGCACACTTTGGCAAAACTGTAATTTTTATTTTAATATTTCATAGTGTTTCCAGCATAGTACAAAGGGGGTGGACATATGGATCTCTGCAAAGTTAGAGTGAAAGACAGAAAATTCAGCAGGTTCCCTACAAAAAACACAACATACATTGCGTTCAATAGAACACAGTCTAAAAGTTTCCCTCACCCCTAATTAACCATTAAGGGGGTGATCAGTTGATGACAAAAAGGCTTGTGAAGATTTATAAACTTGCAAGCTTTCTGCAAATACCCTGGGACTTGCGATCGTTGGTTAAAGTGTTGACTGAGATGGTAGATTTTAATGTTTAGGACTTGACAAATATTTTTAGTGAGCCAGCCTAGTTATTTTTGATAAGCCAGGCAAGCTTAGGAGTCCTGTGTCCTTGGATTTGTCACACCCTTTTAATACCTATCATATCCATGGATTGAAATGCAAGCACACATAGAAAATGTTCATAACCTACTTTTCCTCTTGGATAATTGGTAGCTTTATTAAACTAGGGGAGAGGAGAGTTGATGCCTAAATATACTTAGTACTTTTACTGACCTTGCTGGGCAGCAGATCAACGGGCCTGCTGCCTTACGTGTATTGAGTAACTGTACTGAAAAGGTTTTCAGTTCCAGTATATCTGGCATCCGGACCGTGTCTAATTTTAGGAACATAGTTTTCCCACACGGCTATGTGGAGTAGATCTTCATGGATAGTGGCGTGCTGTCTCCTTTTACATTTCCTTTCTTTACATTTGGTCACGTCCAACCTGTTGGTTACCTTTTAAGAAGAACATGCTATGCTATATTATAGTATAAACTGATAAAACTGGCTCAAGGGAACATTTGTAGATGTCCATTACTATGGCTACATCATGAGGTTTGTGCCTCTTGTAAGTGTAGATTTCCTGACTCCTGTTAAAACATGAAGCCCAGCATAACTATAATAAGCAAGGCTTCAAAATGGAGGGGGAGACCTGCTAGAGCTTGGCTGTTGGAGTATTTAAGACCCCCTGCCATGCTTACATTATCTTTTCACATATTTTCTAGATGAGAAAAAGAAGGAAAGGAAAAGGGCTAGAGGTATTTCTCCAATTGTGTTTGATAGAAGTGGAAGTTCTGCATCAGACTCTTATGCAGGTATTCTTTCCTTTTTTAGACGCTCATACCGATTTTTCTTCCACACAAGTAAATGGATTTTAAAGACCTTAAATAGCACAGCTCATTGTTGGCATGAATATTTGTAGCGTGAAATAGGGTGGATTGCGGATAAGTCTCTCTCTCTCACTATCCTTTCTCTCTGCTCTATTGCGGCTTGTTTGATGTGGAATGTGTTAGCGTTGTTTAACAAATGTAAAAATCAGGATTTCCACTGGGCACAAATGTTATGCTGGTAAGTTTAGCCTGTGCTGCATTTGAAAGTGACGTTATTGATGATCCTGAATATTCTCTGCTCACTTGCGGTTTTGAGGATGGTTCTATGAAGACAATTGGGTATTTTAATCCAACCACCTTAATTGCGCAATAGAAAATGCATAGGTAAAGTGTGTTTATTACATTGAAATGGCACCCGTGACTATCGAGACCGTGCAATGCAGTCTGATTTTGTAGGATGTGGCTGCTGGACTATGTTCCAAATGTCGTCTTTAGCTGATAAATGCAAAAATAAATATTTCCCCACAAAATACATTTTTGGAGGCAATAGTATGTGGGTAAGGCGGGATGTGGTTTAATGTGTATCATGTAAATTGTGAGAATTTGGAAAATTTCTGTAAATAGGCTGTGTAGTGTTTTAATAAAATGTGTTACTAGAACACTAATTGAAAACACCCTTTTGTTCTTTTTTGGCATACTTTTTAAAGGGGCAGTTTCATCTACAATGTTCAAAATATATCTTGAATTATAGCCTTACATAAACATTTTATAAAGAGCGAACTACCTATAGGGGGACTACATACTAAAACGAACAGACTGATACATGAGGTAGAGAGCCCTGCTCACAAGCTTACAATTTTGTAATGCAACATTTTTAATCTGTTTTTTTTCCGCTTTGTCTCCTAAAAACTGCAAAGGAGTATACTTTTTAAGATGTATTATTTTTGCAATAGTAACAGTCCTGCAAATCTCCCCAAGCCTTTTTTTCCACATGTAAAACTACAAGAAACTGTTCTTAAAGTAAATACAATTCATGTATATTAAACGTATATACAATGTGCAGAAAATAAGCTAGGTGGAATTGCCCCTTTTTTAAGTGCATATGGTTAAAGATAATCGGACAAAGCTGTTTTGAAAATGATTTGTCTGAAGGCATGTTCTTTTGGCTAACTGCAGGTTCAGAGAAGAAGCATGAAAAGTTACCTTCGTCTGTTCGTGATGTCCGAAAAGGTATTTAACTTGCATGATCTGACCCAAAGATAATTCTAAAAATGAACTTCACAATATTATCGTTTATTACTGGATTTTAATGTTTGTTTTTCAATTGGTAATATTTTTAAGCTTGAAGACCAAATGGGGGAGGATTTCTGTTTAGGTCCTGTCCACTACTCCATCTAGATCAGGGCTGTCAAATGGTAACCATCCAGCTTCTCGTAGCCTTACATCTTCTCATAAAACTGTCAGTTAAGAGGCAGGCAATGGTGTAGGGAGATGTCCTCTAATAGTTATAAGGCTTCTAGATTGTAAAAAAAAGTGTGAGAAGGGCTATCCCTACCTTATGTATCTGTCTTTCAGTCTAATTGAGATTTGTAGCATCCGTTTTATCCTCCGTGCCAAGTGCTTGGTAAATTTGTTGGCTTATACAAATATTTAGTTTGTAATAAAATTTTTGCTGATCATTTAGTGCTGCAACAAATTGATTCATATTTGATTAACATTTTAGGTTGGCAGATATTTCATGTCCTGAAATAGTCTGCACGCTCTGACTATCCTATTTAATATCAGTTGCTCCAATTCCAACCAAATATTAAACATTAAGTACAACTAAATTTTATTTTTTGCTTTTAATCTAGATGCACAAGTGAAAAGGTAGTTGCCCCTAGTCTGAGGATAAACAAGCATGTACTTTTGCTTGTATATGCCAGTTTATTCTCTGATTCCCTGGGAAGCAGGCATCCTGGGCTGGTCAGAGACTGGCTCTTTGCTACTGCAGAGAGTGATCCCCCCCTTCAAATGAGCGGGGCAAGCCAACACTGTCAGCACACACCAGTTTTGTGAACTACTGTGAGACAACCTACCTGTATCTATTAAGCAGAGTTTATTTAGAAGAAGCAGGACCATGTATTTTAACCCTTGCCTCCTTCAAGGAAGCAATGGTTAAAAAAAAGTTTATTTTTTAATGGATTAATCATTGTTAATGTTTACTATTACTTATTTGTGTTCATTTACAGATAATTTATACAGTTGCTTTTATTGTAAGGAATGATTTGCAATAGGCTGCCTTGTTTTAAAACTTTGTTTGCACTTTGTTTTTCAGAACGAGTCAATAAAATTAGGTATATTCTACAAGATGCTCGATTCTTCCTCATAAAGAGTAATAACCATGAGAATGTATCATTGGCTAAAGCAAAGGTAATTTTTAATTGTTGCTTCCAACGCTCTGTGCTTTTATAATTCTGGAAAAAAAATTGTATGATTATTAAAATACTGCAACCATTTTATCTTTTAATGACTCTTTAATCCTGTCATTGCTAAGATGATCCATACCACTTGCTTCTGACACTGAAAGAGTTGTACAGTTTTCCTGTGAGGTGATTCAGTACTGCATTTGTAGTGAGCTTAGTGTTTTGAGGGGAAATGTCTCTAAAATTAGTCCAACCAAAGGCCTGTGTCCTGCATAGAGCATTTATTGATTTTTTTATCATACTTAAAAGCCGACCTCACAATCTATAAACAAAAAAAAATACCAGGGAGATTTGCTATGGATATTGACAATTTTGCAAACCTCCTGAACAATCTTCTCTTTTTTTGCCAGGGTGTTTGGTCAACTTTACCAGTGAATGAGAAGAAATTAAATGCCGCTTTTAGGTCTGCAAGAAGTGTTATCTTGGTGTTCTCTGTTAGAGAAAGCGGAAAATTTCAAGGTATGGTACCATAATTATGTATGTAATGTGTGTGTGTATGTATGTATGTATATATATATATATATATATATATATATATATTTACATTTTTTTTTGTGTATATATAATTTTCCAAACCCACTCGGCCTTCAACTTTTAAGATTACTTAAAAGTATGCAGAAAATATTAGCAGAATGCTTGGCTGTATAGAGAAAGGTATTAGCACTGCCTTCTTTTTACTGTTAATGACATTGTACTGCTGAGTGCAGTGGTACTTGGAGAATTGTACACAGTTCTGGAGACTCCAGAAGGGTTAGATACTTAGGAGAGAGTTCATGGATTGCAGGATAAAACCTGGTAAGGTTAACATGGTTAGCTAGAAGAAGTACAAGACGGCGGCAATGTCATCAAAACATTTATATACTCAAAGGGAATCAACACTGTAAAGAAGGAGAGTAGATTTTAAAAGAAGGAAAACTACCAGAACAAGAGGCCAAATTCTTAAATTAGAGGGGCGAAGGTTTAAAAGTAATATAAGGAAGTATTACTTAGAGGTAATGTATGGGATAGCCTTCCAGCAGACGTGTTAAAGTTTAGGCATAAGGCAATCCTTCATAGAAGACAAGGTTAGGAACTAATGAAAGGAAGACTAGATGGGCCGAGTGGTTATCTGCCAACACATCTATGTTAATAGCCAAGTTAAACTGTCTTCTGCCCAGGTGCAGTCTCAAGGTACCAAATACAAAAGTCCATAAAAAAATAGCACTCGCGGGCCTTTGCAATTCAAAAGTCCTCTATTGTATTTTATTTAAGTCCACACTCTAAAGACTGAAACATCAGTCCATTAAAGGAACATTAATCCTCGTTTAAGCCTTGCTTCCTTGAAGAAAGCAAGGGTTAAACATAACATGTCCCGGGACTTTTAAGTAAACCCGACGTGTATCTTAATAGATACACGCGGGTTTACTATCTTCTGTCTCACATGCGAGACACAGCAGTTACTGGTTGTTACATGCTGACAACATCGGCATGCGCACAGCCAATCAGAGCGGAGTGGTCATTAGCAGATGTTTAAATGCGATATGCAGCGACTTTACGTACATTTATTTTGTTTCTTGTGCAGGTTTTGCACGGTTGTCATCAGAATCACATCATGGTGGATCACCTATTCATTGGGTGCTTCCTGCAGGGATGAATGCAAAAATGCTTGGGGGTGTTTTCAAAATAGACTGGATTTGCAGGTAAAAATTGCCTTACTTACCCATATTTAACTCTGTATATGCTAAATATTTAAATATTTCCCACTAAAAAAATGAAAAGGATTTTTTTTTTTTGGTTGATTTCAGATATCTTTTGTTTTTATGTGACTGTATTTAATTCGATATGTAATTGATTCGGTCATATAAAAAATCAGTGGTATATAATTTATATATGTGTTTCTTTTAAATGAACAGGTTATCTAGTTACACCCTATGTAAGTGGTAGTGTCCCTTTAATATCCAGACATAATTACTGTAAACTACTGAAATGTTAGCATCTGCTGTATGTTTAGTTTCATATACTTAAAAAAAGAATTCAAAGTTGTAAAAGAAATGGCATTTTATTTTTATTTTTATTTTTTTATGCAGCTTTGAATTTCACTCTTTAAGACCTGTGTTTGTACAGATTTTTTTTTTTTAAATGCAATAGTAGACAGAGACCATTGGACCCCAGGTGGGAGTTACTGTTTTGATTAGCTAAGCTTAACTCTGCTTCAGCTAAAAGGAATCCCACTTGTATCTGTAAAGGTACACTTCTGTTCAAATGTTTGGGGTCACTTAGAAATTTCCTTGTTTTCCATAGAAACATACATTGAATGACTTGGAAATACAGTGAGGATGCTCACAAGGTTAGAAATAATGATTTTTAATTTTAAATAGTATGTCCTTCAAACTTTGCTTTCATTGAAAAACCCTCCATTTGCAGCAATTAGTCTTGCAGACCTTTGGCATTCTAGTTGGACATTTGGTGAGGTAATCTGAAAAGATTTCGCCACATGCCTACTGAAGCACCTCCCACAAGTTGGATTGGTTGATCCACTTCGTACGTACTATTAGGTCAAGCAGCTCAGGCAACACCTCATTAGGGTTGATATCCAGGGTCTGTGCTGGCCACTCCTTTATAGACAGAATATCGTCTCACTGCTTCTTTCCTAAAAAGTACTTGCATTGTTTGGAGCTGTGTGTTGTAGGAGGAAATTGGTTCCAATCAAGTGCCGACCCAACGATATCCTGTTGAAAAATGAGAGCCTTCCTTCTTCAAGAAGGAACTCTTCTTCAACAACTCTTACTTTACCACCACCAAAACACCTCAAGACCATCACGTTTCCTCCACCATGCTTGACAGAAAGTGGCAAGCATCTCCTGAATTTTCTTTGTGATTCAAACACCTGACACTTAGATTCGTCTGCCTTAACACTTTTTTTCCACTCTTCCTCTGTCCAGTGTTGGTGTTATTTTACTCATCTTAACCTTTTCTTTTTATTGGCCAGTCTGAGAGATGGCTTTTTCTTTGCAACTCTCCCTTGTAGGCCAGAGTCCCCTTTTCAGAAGGGTTTCAGAAAAAAGTTATTTGTTTCTGGCCATTCTGAGTATGTACTAGAACTCACAAATGCTAATTCTCCAGATATTCAACTAGTCTAAAGAAGGCCTGTTGTGGTGCTGTAATCAGCACAACAGTTTTCAGCTGTGCTAACCTAATTGTTTTGGGTTTTTGTTTTTTTTGTTTTTTTTTAATGATCTTGTAGAAGGAAGGCAGTCACTTTTAAAATGATAAACTTGGATTAGCTAACACAATTTGCTATTGGAATACAGGTGTGATGGTTGCTGATACTATACTATCTATGTAAATATTCCATTAAATATTAACCATTTACAAAATTAACAATCACTACACTGTATTTCTGATCCATTTTGATGTTTTTTTATTGGACAGAATTTGCCTTTATTTAAAAATCAAGGACATTTCTAAGTGACCCCAAACGTTTGAATTGGTAGTGTACATGTTGGGTCTATCAAATATTTATAGTTCTTCTATATTTGGTTTTTCTATTTTAAGTTAACAGGAAAACCTTGTGTCACATGAAGTTACTTTTGTGAGTTTATCACTTCTGGTTTAGTGCTGTCTGAACATGATCCTTATTTCCTTTTTTATTTAGGCGTGAATTACCGTTCACCAAATCTGCACACCTAACCAACCCTTGGAATGAACATAAACCAGTGAAGATTGGACGTGATGGTCAGGTTAGTTACTAAAATGCCACACTTGGAAAGGTTTAATGCAGCTTTTTTTTGTGTGTGGGAGTAGAGGTATTTTTAAGAGTTACTGAAATTGTCCATCTCTATTCATGAAACTGAAGGTCCCTATTTTCAAATGATCTGATTGAATCTGCTCATGACCATTAAAGGACAACTGTAGCAAAAAATAAAGTTATGTTTAATTGAAAGATTTCATGAGGTGTAGGCTTTTTACATAGAAATGCTTTAATGAAATAATACAGTGAAGTACCTTAATGAGCCCTCTTTTCTCCAAATAGCTCTACCTAAAGGAAAACATGTTGTTTAGAATCTTTGGTCAGCTCTTTCTTCACCTGAACCAAGGTGAGTGGAGATCTGACCCAAGATTCTAAACAACATGTCTGCCCCCTGAGAGAACTAAATGAAGTAAAGAAGGCCCGATAAGGTACTTTATTTGGATTCTTTCATTCAAATATTTCTTTATAAATCTACCCTTGATATCGTCTTTCAATTAAACCCAAGTGTATTTTTTTTGCTACAGTTTTCCTTTAACTGCCTTCTAGCTCCACCAGCTGATAAGTTACACTTGGGTCCGAGCACCCAACTGTAAACAAAGTGGGTCAGCAAAAAGCACTCAGGGAGCCTAATTGTAACCCAAACCTAACTGACAATCATGCATTACCCATCATAAAAGATGCAGGTTCAAATAATCCATTAGAATTGGATATCATTGAGTTAGCTTGTTTTTTTTTAAATATTTCCCTCTACTATGAAGGATTGTTCTAATCTTACCAGTTTGTAAACGGGGATCAAAAGATAGAAGTTATGTATATAAGTCAATGATGGTTCAAAGTCCTACAAGTGGTCGAGTAACTTTGAAACCAATAGAATGTTCTTGTTGATGAGATCACTTCTATAATTTTATGCCTGAATTTCACTTACAAGGGACACTAAACTTTTATTTTTCAGTTGTGCTGATAATATAGAGAAGCATAAGTGACAAGTTAGTTATCTCTAGTGTGAGGATAAACTTTTGATGTCAGTTTATCCTCTGAACGGCAGCCGGGAAGCAAGCAGTCCGGTCTTGTTCAAGACTGGCTACCTCTGCTAGTGCAGTGCATGGGATCAGCAGAGATAGGGACCCTGCACTCGCAAGCCCCCCTCTGATTGGCTGTGGGCATGCTGACACTTTGAGTGCATGCCAGCCTCGAAACAGGAGTCTCTCAGTTGTGAGACACAGCAGAGCGTAAATGCACACACGTCCGGTATATTTAAGCAACGGAGGACCTTTTTTTCACCTTTGCTTCCTTCATGGAAGCAAGTGTTAAAGTTTAATTGTCCTTTAATAAATAAACCCCATTGGCTTCCATCATTACTGCCCCACGTAACTGTTTTGATCTTTGCAGGAAATTGAGCCAGATTGTGGAAACCAGCTCTGCCTTCTATTCCCTACGGATGAAACCATTGACTTGTATCAAGTCATTCACAAAATGAGACACAAGCGAAGAATGCAATCACAGCCCCGATCAAGAGGACGTCCTTCACGACGAGAGGCAACTAGAGAAGTGGGAAGGTTAGAAACGTTCTTTGGACTGATAATAGGCACTTGTGCTGGAGTAACATGACGGACAACACAGCACACGTTTTCCTGGCAATGATGGAAGAGCGAAAATCCTCACATCAAGCTGCATGGAGGCGTTTGTGGCTTCATTGAGGATTTCATTTTCGGTCCTATCCCTTCTGCCCCTCCCACTCTCCCCACAGTCCATCCCCCAGACCGAAAAGGGGGAGGTTGTCTGCTTGAGGGGAAAGAAATTTCATTGGAAAGGCACACCTTTTAGTCTAGTATAGACTAGCGGTGATTAAATGTAGAGAAAGTACGAGCTATGCTGGAGGTTAGGGCAAAACGAAAATATCCATCTTACCGTGCAGAAAGAATTTTAATTTATTACTAAAAGCCTTTTCTTTCAGGTATAACCCTGGATAACCCTAATCAGATATGGGACTTATAAAAAGGATCAATAATGGTGTTGCAGAAGATGCCACCTACTCTTGGTGGGAGATAAAGCTAAAAAAAATGTTGCTTTGTTTTCAAGAGGAGCCTTGTTGGGACTATTTCCATATGGCTTCACCATGATGTGTTTAGAAGCAGATTGCAAAATGTTCTCTATAAGTAAATGCCACAGTGAATACATCTTGCTGATCTCCCGAACCAGCTATAGGTTCTGTGGAAAGGGGAGCAAGTTGCGCGGGGACCCGGCAACGCGCCAGAAGGTGGGGCTGTTGCTGTGTCAGTACATCCCTTCCAGATGCTGGCAGTACCTGTGGACTATAAATGTTGTAGTGGATCGACATGGTTATTTTTTTTTTCACTGCTTTATGAACTTAACACCATATACCAGGAAAAAAAAAGTGGGGTGTAACATGTTTCAGAATTGGAGAAAGCTTTCAAAGAACTGATGTTTAAAAACCCTTCAGCCAATCACCCCCCCTCTCGGTTATAGGCGCACCCCTCCCTGTTATGAGTGCACACAGATAAATCTTACAGGTTTCTACTAAAGACTGAATATGTTGGTTTCATGGGGTGCGGCTTTGGGTTATTCGGTGGTAGGTAGGAGAGCCAGCTCCCCGTGTATTTGAAAAAGAACACCACCGATTTAGGTAGAAGGAAACCTGACAGCCCCTTTATTTCATTTTTTATTTTTATTTTTTTCATTGCTTTTATATGGACTGAGCACAAAGAAGTTGTAAGCTAAGAGGTTTCCTTGCCACTATTGAGTATTAACAAAGTGAATTTTACTCAAATTTTGCAATGGACTGCAAAATATACTTGTAACACCACCACACCTTCTCAGGTCCGCCCTCTATTTGTGCGGCCTGCAGCTTAAAATCGTTAGTGGACTACTGTATGAACTGTTGCTATATTTTATACCGGTCGTTAATGCACTCTACAAGAAAGCGGTATGTTCCCTATTTACACCAGCTCTTATTTTTTTTTTGCTAATCTGACGTTTGCTATATGTGCAACTGCAATGCTTCTTGCTCAAAGGGTGTACTTCTATTTAGGTTTTTGACAGCGAAAGGGCTTTTGAGAAAATTTACAGTGTTAAATCATATGCACTAACACCAAAGTGGAAATGTAGTTTTAGATTAATGTCCATGATTTTATATTTTTGGCAAGGTTCTTTAGTTGGTCTTCTTAATTCATTTTTTTACATGCTTATTCGATTATTTGAAAAATCAGTCTTTTGTAGATAGCAGAGTTTAAAAAAAAAACACACAACTAGTTGAGATTAAATGCCGAGCGATTTCTGTTACTGTAAATAGAGATTTGTGTATTTTCAGCGTTTTTTCTAAATACATGGGACATATAAAAATGTCATCATCTTGAAATATATTTAGGTACGCCAAACAATATTATTTGCTCAAACCAAATATTGTCTGCTTAAATATTGCATGGGTTCAAGTGTGTGGTTTGAAATGTTACAATGTAAGACGAAATACCGGTCATGTAATATATTGTTTGAATCAGAGAACTTAGATTTAACTTGGTTGAGTGAATCTGTGAATGCCTGCAGAATAAAATGGATCGTATTGTCTTCAGAAGGTTGTCCATACATATAAAGTTCAGCGGGTAATCTCTGATGTTTTAAGTAAACTGTCACTGCCTATGGTTGAGCCTAAAACAGAACAAGGTTGCAGCTGTTTGGCTTTAAGGTGAAGGCACCTCAGTCTGGCTATTGCAGGTATGTACTTGCCAAAACATCTCTCCTTGTTTTATATTTAATTTCTGACATTTAATTTGTATAGGCGTCGACCGGAAGAGTTTGATATTCATAACAACCGAAAGAAACCGAGAGTTGACTATCCCACAGAGTTTCACCAGCGACCAGGTTATTATCATTTCTTTACAAAGTGGAGCCTTAATCAGATCATATTACTACAAGCTACAGTTCTTGCCATGTTTTACTGCTCCCCTTACATAATATTCCCAAGGAACTGCAAATATTCCACTTTTTAATATTAATATTGGAATTGGAAATATTCTGTAAGTTATCTATTATCCCTGATTTTTAGTTTTTTATTTTTTTTTTCCTACAATTGTCCATTCTCTTTCAATATAGTGACCTGATTAAGTGCAGAACCTGACCAGCACCATTGTAGTATGGACACCTACGAGTCAAACTCCAATCCATATTTTTTTTTTATTATTGAGTTAAAACCTGTTCATATATAAATAACATGGACACTGTAATGCAACAGCTTTCTTACCTATACTTTATACCATGTGTGATTTGAGTTCTATAATGTCGCCAACTGCAGTACATCCTATCACCACATAGGCCACACACATTTTTATATTGGGTTACTCTCCCAGGTTATCCGTAGAAACCACCTATTTATAAGACATTTTTTTTAAACATTCTCCACTTGGTTCAAGTACACTCCATTTAAATGCTAATCCCCTCTAGTTCCAATTTTCGGATTTTCATCTTTTCCTAACCCACGCTCATCAGTACTCCACAGAATGACCTCATTCGCATCCAGGACTTTACAGTGAGCACTTCACTTATGAAGAGGATTGCAGAGTGCAGAAAAGAAGGGGGGAATTCAGGGCGACCTGAACTTTTGCAAGGGATTTTATTGAGGGGGGCACACAAAAGCATCTTATAATTGGGCCAATATGTTAGTAGCTCTGTCCCTTCGACTAAGTGGTTGAAATGTTTACATTGTATTTGACAATGTTATGTTAATTTTTTGCTAACTCTTAAGTCACTGCAAACATTTTACAACTCAAAAGAAGTCAGTATGCTTGTAAATTGTTATTAAATATTGTTAATTATTTTTAATGCAGGTTTTGTGAAGGATCCCCGCTATCAAGAAGTGGATCGGTAATTAATGCTTTTTGTGTTTATCAGTTGTTTTTGAGTAGAATGTGTTATGGATGTTAACTGCCTTTTTATTTTTTTCATAGAAGATTTACTGGGGTTCGCAGAGATGTGTTTTTAAATGGGGTAAGTTATTTTATGTGCAAATATCCATCTATTTAATAATGGTAGATACAGTACACTTAGGCACGCTGTAACCCTGTGGGAAGTACCAAAAATCCAGTGTGATCTGGGTGTATCATAGCACAGTGGTGCGGTACCTCAATTTCTCACCAGCAGATGGCAATGCAGAATTCAGTCTTTTCAATCACCTTGTTAATTTTTGGAGAAGTCTTATGCTTGCTACTCCTTGCTGGGTCTTAAAATTAAAATCTTTTGAGTGTCCTGTGACTCATGTTAACTATTGCTGGTAGGATTTGCTTTAGGGGAATTTGAGATAACAACATTGCGTTATTGTTATTGAATGCCCCAAGCTATTGCATTCTAAAAATGGTTTAGTATTATTATGTCTTCTAGTGTGTATTCATATTCTGTGCTTTCAGAGCTGTATAATGATGAATTTGTTTCATTTACAGTCTTACAATGATTATGTAAGGGAGTTTCATAACATGGGACCCCCTCCACCATGGCAAGGAATGGTAAGCATGTTTTTTTGTTTTGTTTTAAAGGTATTAAGAAATTGGTGAGAATGTGTCTGCTACATTTAACTCCAATCTTTAATTTGCATTAGTGTACATGGCAGACTCGCAGAACACACTAAACTTTATTGGGGGGCAAGGGGAATTCAGTTTAAATGTATGTACTTTATACAGTTGACTTATTACTTGCAGAGTGTGTACATTAATCTGAACTAATAGCTAGACATGTGCATTCGTTTTCATACGAATGCATTTTCGTCCGAAAATAGCATTTTCGTCCATTCGTCCGAAAAACGAATAACGAAAATGCTAAACTAACGAAAGACGAATGAACGAATGGTTAATAAACGGAAATCATTCGTCCATTCGTGCTATTGGCATTCTATAAACCGAATGTCAGTTTATAGAATACCAATAGCATTACATATACATTCCATAAAACGACATAATGAACGACTTTCGGTTTATGGAATGCATGTAATACTATTGGCTTTCTATAAACCGAAATAGAGTCCCCATTCATAAGAATTTATTATGAATGGGGACTCTAGTTCGGTTTAAAGCAAGCGAATAGTATTACATGTATTCTATAAGCCGAAAGTCTATAAACCGAAGGTCGTTCGGTTTATAGACTTTCGGTTTATAGAATACATGTAATTCTATTTATTCTATAAACCGAACGACCTTAGGTTTATAGACTTTCGGCTTATGGAATACGTGTAATACTATTGCCTTTCTATAAACCGAACGAGAGCCCCATTCATAAGAATTTCTTATGAATGGGGACTCTAATTCGGTTTATAGAAAGCCAATAGCATTACATGTATTCCATAAGCCGAAAGTCTATAAACTGAACGAAGTTTGGTTTATAGACTTTCGGTTTATGGAATGTGTAGGTCAATTGATTCGTATAAACGAATAAAACGAAACGAAAATAATGAACGAATTTCGTTTTATGGACGAAAACGAAACGAAAATTTTAGTTTTGCACAAGTCTACTAATAGCCACTTATTTCCTATATCCTAAGTTACAAACAGTCATATTTTAAATGCCTATACTTGATGCGGTCTTCCAGTTACGCAGTTTGTCTTAACAGTATTCTGTTTATTTTGTCTTATAGCCCCCATATCCAACAATGGAACAACCTCCACATCACCCATACTATCAACACCATGCACCTCCACCTCAGGCACACCCACAGTTTTCAGGTCATCATCCAGTTCCACACGATGCAAGATATCGGGACAAACGGGTAGTAAGTAAAAATTAAGTCTGTCTCGTACCTGATGTGTATAAAATGAACTTTTGATCAAAACATATAACCTTTTTCATTCTCCACCCTCTAATCAACCTTGCTGGGCACTGCCATATTATATTTCTATTCAGTCACATCTGACCGAAGATGCACATCCCTGTTTTATGCCAGCAGTTGCCATGTGTGGCACGGCCAGTTTGCACTTGTGGTCATTTTGGTTTCTGGCAGAAGTCATTTTCCGCATGTTTAGTCCTTTATACACATATTCCACACAGAGCTGTAGCCCATCCTCAGTGTGCGTTTTCTTTCAGAGTGAATATTTACAATTTATCTATTGATAAATCAAGCTGCCTGCAGCATTACACTGAGCACTTGAGCACTTTATTTATCCTTAACCAAATTATTGCATTGTTTACTTGTTACTGTTCTTATAATAATTGATAATTATATATTTTTTATTTTATGTGGACATATTATTTTTTTAGATATTCACGTTTAAATATAGGCATTTTTAAATTACATTTAGAAATTATTTAATTTTCAATAATTAGTGTTACCTACATTGATTTAAAGCAAATATATTTAGATTTAATATCCATGCATTGATATTTTACATGGCTGTAAAATGGGTGCAATGGCAATTTCTTTTTGTGCTTTAAGAGTGCAGTAGCAAATCATTCTTTTCCAATATGGCCGAACTTGAAGTTCCTTGGGTTCAAAGTTAGTGCATTGGCAAGTACATTTGATGGTTGCAGTGGCAATCCCTTTTGGGTGGAATAGGACTGCTGCACAAATATATTATATATATTTTACGTAGGTGCAGTGGCAGCTCTCTTGTGTGTGCAGTGACGAGTATATTTGGGTGTAAAGTGTATGCAGTTGCAAATATATCGGTTGCTTTTGCAAGTATGTTTGGGTGCACTGGCTAGTCCAATGGAAGCATAGTGCACAAATACGTTTCTGTAGCCTGTATCATTATGCAAACAAAAAAGAAATACCTGAGGCTTCAACGGTTTACGGAGTAAGGTTTAGTCCTTCCCCTACGGTATTAGAGAAGTGAAAAGTGACTACTGGGCAATGCAAAGCCAAAGTAAGTGATTAGATTAAGTAAAAAGGGAAATGCAGACAGAAGTCACATGATACAGTCATATTATGCCATAAGGAAAGTTCTGTTAAGGTACACATAGGTGAACACATAGTTTAACACCTTACGCGTTTTGTGCCGTGCTGGCATTTAATCATAGGCACAATTATTCAACATACAATTAGCATAGCTTTTATATAACATCTTTTAATTTCTAGATTTAATATTTTTTTATTCAAATATGACTTGTCCACAGCACCCACTATGCAGTCATTGGACTTGCCACTGCACCCATTTTGCACCCAACAGACTTGCCACTGCGTCCATAAAGAACCAAAAGAAAATGCCACTGCACCTGTTTTACAGCTATATGCAATAACAAATCACCCATATTAAAGCAATCTAAATGGGTTTTTATTGAATTAGGGTTACAGATGGGTTATGGTCTAAAGGTCACTGTAGGGAGAATTGGTTAGGAATTAAAATCCTATGACATTTAATCATTTCTGTTTTGTTTTTCCAAACTATACTTAGATTTTTTTTTTCTAGTATTTCAAGTTGTCTAATATCTGCAAAAATTCATTTTCAGCATGATTACGATATGAGAGTTGATGACTTTCTCAGACGCACACAGGCAGTTGTCAGCGGCAGACGCAGCAGACCAAGGGAAAGAGAGAGAGAACGTGAACGAGAGCGCCCCAGAGACACCCGCCGAGACAGAGGGCGTGACCGCGACAGGGATAGAGAGAGAGAACGAATGCGCGATAGAGACCGAGGTGATCGAGGCGACAGAAGCGACCGAGGAGACAGAGGAAGATATCGGAGATAGTTTTCTCAACCAGCACTAGCTGGGTGCTGACGAACTATTGCTTTAGATTTCCCCCTCATGCGTGTTTACAAAGTAGTGACATTTCTGTTAAAATAGTCTATTTTAAAGGTTTCTACGGAGGTGGGGGAAACTATTAAACTGTTCATCATTTATAATTTGAACTTTTGTTGTGCACGTGACCTTTGAGCTGAGGAAAACTGAAAAAAATGGTATTTTATCAGCGACACATTGATGATATGACCTTGAAGCAAAAAAATGAATACTATAGCTATACCATTATTTTTATTACTTTTCATCTAGTTAAGGCAATTGCATCCCTGTGTGGTGGCAACATTTGAACCCTATTGGTTGAGAGGGTTAGGCAGTAACTGCCATTATTGATTTGCTTTCCTTCCTGTCATGTAGCTACACATGATTCTGTGAAAATAATGCTGCTATGAAGTATGCAAATTGAGATATAGGCTTACTGTATGTATTGTAAAAGCCTCTCCCTGCACCCTTCCTGTCCCAGTTGGCAATGATGAAAGCAATACTATTAAGCCTATTCCCCATCATTTTTATTATATTTTTTTTTCTACTTACTATTTTGATGCGTCAATGTTTCATGTATAAGATCTAGTCTTGGGGAATGATGATAACCTACGTGAACTAAAATAACGTCAAGACCATGTTGGCTTCTGCTGTCATTTTGTAAAAAAAAAAAAAAAAGATAAAATGCGATATTTGTTGCTGCAGTGGTGGTTTATTTTTTATTTTTTTGGAGTCATGTAATTGCAGCTTAGTAAGCTCATTTACCTCTGCTACAAAGCATCTCTCATTTTGTGTAGTCTTCTATCATAACAGGTTGTTTTGTGCCATTTTTATAATAAAAACCCACTGTGGTAATCAGATGTTGTCCGTATTCTTCTGCATATGTAGTAAAAAGACTTTAAAGGGACACTCGCACCAAAAAAAGTAAAGGTTTTTTTTTTTTTTTGCATTGTTGATTTAACCCCTTCGTGACCAATGACGGTCCTGGACCGTCATGAGGAAAAACTCCCTTCGTGACCAATGACGGTCCAGGACCGTCATGCAGATCCGATCGCGGTATTGGCTCTGGCATGCCGCGATCGTGATTTAAACGGCATGGCTAAGTGTCTCGATATCGAGACACTTCAGCCATGTCGGTTGAGGCCCCACCGGAAACATCCAGGCACCGTGACAGCCAATCACAGTGCCCGGATGTTAATAGCTGTCAAAGCAGTTGGCTGCTTTGACAGCTATAATCTCTCCCTGCTCCACAGCGATCGTGGGGCAGGGAGAGACTAAATATAGTGCTGGAAGCCACCCCTGGTCCATCCAGGCCCCCCAGGTTTTTTTTTTTTATAAAAAAAAAATGTAAAAATATTTTTTTTTATTTATATTTTTATTTTGCTAACCTTAACCCTTGGGTTAGGGTTAGAGATCATCAAAACCCTAATCCTAGAGTTAGAATTAGGGTTTGTACTAACCATAACCCTAGGGATAAAGTTAGAGTCTAATATAAATAAAAAAGTAAATACAATTAAATAAATAAATAATAAAAATAAATAAATACTATTAAATTAAATAAAAATAAGACGTTAATCCTTAGAGGACCAGTGACATGTTAGGTCTGTTGGTGGTCCTCTATGGATATTTTATATTTTTAAAAAAAACTGCTAGTGGGGCCAGTGCCTTGCATTGGCCCCCCAACAGTAGATAGGGGCCCGCAGCAGCTGGATATATCATCCAGGATGCTATCAGGTTAGCAAGAATTTGTGCTTCCTACTATAGACTACATTCCCTATGATGCTACGGTCACTTTTGGCTGGCTGAGCATGATAGGAAATGTAGTCACAAGCATTACATAATAAATACATGTTTTAAAGCTGCAATGACCGTATCCTAAATTTGTCCCTTTACCTGCCACATAACACTAGCAAACCTATACATGTGGGGTACCGCTATACTCAGGGGAAGTTGCTTAACATATATTGGGGTGTTATTTGGCAAAAACAAACAGAACAAACCCTTTAAATTCTTACCTAAATATAAAGAGTGGGGGAAAAAAACACAAAAAAATGACTATGCCAAAACTTGTCAAAGATTGGTGGGAAAATTACTGCATGAAAAGTGTCAAAATACCCCAATTTGACTACCCTGGGATGTCTACTTTAAAAAAAATGTGTACATGCGGGGCTGATTCAGCAATGCATGTCTAATATCGATGTTACAATGTCAGTAACACAAATTTAGGAAAAAATGGTTTTGAAACAGCTAGGTGCTACTTGTATTTATTACAATACAACATTAAAAAAAAAAAGCATAAAAACATATAAACATTGGGTATTTCTAAACTCAGAACCAATATTAGAATCTAATTAGCAGGTTTTTTTATTTGCTTTTGTAGCTTAGTAAAAGATTTTACAAATAAAAGTCAGAAAGTGTTTTTTTTTTATACATTTTTCAACATATTTTTCTATTTTTTTCATAATATAAATGATATAAACAAAATAATGGCATCAAAAGAAAGCCCTTCTTGTCCTGAAAAAAACAATATATAATATGTGTTGGTACAGCAAATAACAAAGAATAAAATGACCGCTAAACACAAACACCTCAGAAGTGTAAAAACAGCCACGGTCATTAACGCACAACATTCCAAAAACAGTCTGGTCATGAAGGGGTTAAGATATGTCTTGTTTTTGTTATGCAAGTTTCTTTTATGAAATTCTTAAGTGTGACTGGGTGCCGCAATTTTGTGAAAGTGTTTTTGGGTGCCACCCCCCAGAGCCTTTACAGCACTAGTATCTCACTTTGGGATTGGGGGCACAGAATGCAGTCTATAAGTCTGAATTCTGATCATACACTTGCATTGAATGGGAGGGTAATGTGATTATTACATCACAAGTGGCGGAATTATGATTCTGTTTGATCAGGTTAATCTCCTCTGTCGTGATGGAAGACAGGTAAAAAAAAAAAACAGCCACCTCGTCCTGCCCATTATGATACACCGGAGCCAGTAAAAGACAATTCTCAAAATGGATGCTGGAGGCATACACCAAATTTTATTTTTACTATGCAATTAATTCAAACATAGAAAAAAAAAAACAGTGGCATATGTCTTATATATGTGTGTTTTTTAATGAACAGGCAATCTAGTTGCATCTTATGTAAGTGGTAGTGTCCCTTTAAGAAACACATTTTAATCACCTTATCAATGTTTTGTTTTGTTTTTCTCTTCAATCAAAAGTTCAAACCATGCTTCACAATCTTCTTACAGCTTAGCCTTTTCATATAAAAGTTTGGCCTAAAGTGGCACCAAAGGTTTTCCTTTGCTAATAAATGGTGGGTAAACCCAATGTGTACCTCCTTTCGAAAGGCAGATTTGGGTTTATGCTCGGGTCTGCCTGCTAGGTATGGTGGATGTTGGCGCATCTGTTTTTGAGGTCTGGAAGTTATTAGCAGGCGAGGAAGAGGGCATTATTTTGATATCCAATCCATGTTCTCTAATGTGATCAACTAGTCAGTCATAATTGTAATTAAGACCATCTCAGCCATTTCAAATGTCACTGTGAAGAAAAACTGACACTCGCATAATAGTGGTTTTACTGGTGGTCATACATAGGCAATGGATAACTTGAGGCTTTGATTTACTGGCAGATAATGCTGTGAATTGGAGATCAGGAGTATATCATTTCTTTGTATTCTCTTCACATCCAGCTTATAGATAAATGTAACCTGGTATTCTGAGGTCATTTACACTACCTTTTTTTTTTTAACTCACCTTTGTATACTATACATTACAGCAAGGGAATGACCCTTGACCTAAAACAAAAAAGAATTGCACAGAATATATTGGGGTTGAATATGTTATCACATGTATTTATTGTATAATTGACTGTACATAAAATAAGTAAAATGTGGAGCTTTACAAAAAAGTATATTGGCACTGTACTTTATAGGCACATAGTGGTAGGGATGACAGAAATGCTTCAATTTATCAGGGTAAGTCTTGATTTGAGAACTTTGCTTGTTATACATGAATCTTTTCTCATGGAAAGCAATTGGTGCATACAATATGGCCAGAACACACACTACAAAATCAGAAACTTGCATGTCAATGCACAAAATTTAAAAAAAAAAATAGAACAAAGTTTTTTGAAAGTGTTATAATATTTACTTTAATCATATTCTGTTTTTAACTTGTCAACTTATGTTTCTGAGTTTTTTTTTTTTTTTTTTTAATTCTGTTGGGTGAATTTGTCTGTAGTGAGTGAGTTGGTGCCAATATTCAGTCTGAATTCTCCAGATTTGATTATGTTTACGTTTAAAAAAGATGGAATGTGAAAATAATTATATTAAAAACATTGACAGTAGAGCGAAGGATCAATTACAGGTGTCATGCTTTTTTGGTGTTTTTTTTTTTATTTTCCAATTCTTTTTTTTTTCTATCCTGTTTTGAAAACCATGGGTTATGTACTTTTTTGGTTTTAGAATATCTAAAGCAGGTCATGGGTAAAGAAAAATCACGGTAGTCTTACAAATAGTAAGTGCAATTTAAAATTCAACAGGTACTGTAGCAGGGTGTGAAAAAACTATATATACATGCATGCATACATACATAGATATAGAGTCATTAATCATATCCAAACATTATTAGTGGCTTAGAAATCTCCCACTTATAATTCTGGAAAGCAAAACTGCGGGTATTTGTATAATAGAGCTAAATTCAGTTGGTACTTGGCAGAGTACCACTTTGTATCTAAGGAACTGAGCTACCACCAAGAAAGTTCTTATGGAAAAGCATATAATACTGGAGCTGTAAGATTCAAATGACCGCTAGGTAAAAGAGAGACCTAAACAAAATACAAAAAACCATAATAGGAAAAAAGCTAAAATAACTCCCATTAGGCTATTGGGTAGGGAGCAGTGATGTCTAATGTGTAAGAGGGTGGCTTATAAGTGTTAAATAACCAGCTTAATAGGGGAATACATCATATCGAGGACCTTTATATCGGTGGAGAAATTGCCTCTTTTCCAACTATTAGCAACAAATTTGGTCTCCCACCTAAGGAACTCTTTAATTACCTCAGGGTAAAGTCCTTTCTTCTGTCAAATACCACAGCAGAGCCAAAAGCCTGGGTAAAAATACTAACAGCGGGGCCAACAAATAAAATGATATCTAGAATCCTCAGATTTATTGAATCTAATGAGTTAATGGAGAAACCTAAAGCTTTTTTACACTGGGAGGATGAAATTAACTTAACTTTCTCGATTGAATCATGGTTCAGAACTTGGTCTATCACTAGAAAGGCAGTCCACTGCATCAACCTTCACGAACTATTTTTTAAACTCCTACATCGTTGGTGCTTAGTGCCAACTAGATTAGCTAAATTTCATGAGAACTCGAACAACTTATGTTGGAGATGTCTGACCGAGCCAGGCAGACTGTCTTGAAGAAGTCGGAAACGACGAAACGCGTCACAGGAAAGCGCCGCTTCGCCTGAGGACATTTGAAAAGGAACTTTAGAGACTACGGAAGAGAGGCACCAACAGAGTCCCCGCTGACAGCAGACGGAGGGTGCACACCGCCTGTAAAACACGCTGAACACGGGAAGACTGGTGACCTGCTCTTTCTCTTTTTTCCTTTTTTGTTCTTAATTTCCCGTTTTTTAATTACTTATTTTATGGAGTAGTTATATGTGTTTTTAAGCCTACTATACATAGGGGCAAATAAATAATTTTTTACCACTGAATACACTCCACTTAATCCGTTTACAACTAACTCATCCTCTGGATAAAACGAGCTGGAACTTGGAGTCGAGCCCGATACACGTGGATGGTGGGACTTATAGTCCAACTGCTAGATATACTTAGAGCCAGTACTTTTAGGCTCTAGAGTGTGTGAGTGTGTTTCTTTTGGGGGAAATATACAGCTAATCCCTACCTGTGAATACTACCCATTGTATGTCTATGTGTTTTTTGTCTTTTTATGTACAATCCCTCTGGAAGAAAAACAGTTTTGGGTACAACCCGACTGGAATCTATATTTCCAATACTGAATCTTAAACTCGATAAGTATTTCCACATTTATATTTAGTTTATATATATATATTCTGTCTAATTATTATTTATTCATTAATTGCTTTACCAGTTTGGTATTATTGATTTAAGCACTTATACACTGTTTTGAATTTATATATTCTTTTGAATTCATATTACTGACCTGCGCAACACTTTACCACTACTATTACTTTTGTCTTGTGTCACCCTGGGGGAATTACACTAGTGTTTGCAGCACGTCCGAATTTATTTATTTATTTATTTCTACCTCTATTTATATTGATCCTTAGTAGAATAGCGCCTATCACTTAACACGTTTGTACTCATTACCACATATGGTGGCGATGCAGACTATTGGAAAATTATAAAAGAAAAACAGCATTGATGCTCTCCAGCATATGTGGACACACATTTGAATTGAGCCCTCAAACATTTCTTTTCCACCTAGAACTCCCCATTTCAAACAGGCCCATCCATTACCTCTGTATCAATGTACTGCTGGCATTCAAATTATGCATCGCAAGACATTGGAGAAGGACAGACCTCCCATCATGGCCAGAGATTAAGGCCCAAATAGAGCACCAAATTAATTCCGAGAAACAAATATACTCTCATGGGGAGGATGTGAGAGCTATTTATAGAGATATTTGGAATATTTGGAACAAAACAACAAATACAGAGATTAATACAAGCTCTATATCAGAGACTTAGTGAGTTGATCGCGTCAACTACGAACGGGAACTAAGTAGAGGTACATCGCTGTGCGGGGTCCGACCTGGCCTATCCCCCCCCAGGGGGGGGGGTGCACCTCTCCTTTCCCGGCTTGGAATCATATGTATGTGGAATGAATGGATTAATGTAATGTTTAGTTATATATTTAATTGGAATATTGAACCATCAAGGGTGGTGGATGGGGGGCCCAAAGAGATAGGGGCCCCTACTCTTGTCTTTTTGTCTTTCTCCCCCCCCCCCCCCTTATATATAAAATGTTTTTTTTTTTTTATCTTACTATTTCCCCCCCCCCCCCCGCCTTTTTTTTTTTTTTCTTTTTTTATTATTTTCTCTTGCTTCTCCTTTTTCCATTTCCCTCTCCCTCCCCTTTGCCCTTCTCTCCCCGTTCTTGCCTCTCACAAACTTACCTCCCACTTATTCTCCAATGATTTAAGTATCTGTTTCTGGTTTTATCTTTATGATTGTAAGCTCGAAGATATTCTAATGAATGAGTTTGTTTTTTCCTTTGTTTTCTTTTGTAAATTATCTAATAAAAATTGTATAAATAAAAAAAAAAAAAATAACCAGCTTCCTCACTGGTAGAAAAGTGAAAACTCACAGCCTCTTGACAGATAAAAGGATGTAAACGGTTTATAGTAAGATGCAACGATCACTCTGCTAGCAAACTGATTCCTCCTTCTAAAGACCCTCCACATCGAAACCACAGACGCTAGAATGCCAGTGCTATGAGGTCCAGATGTAACCAAATGCTGGCATGCTGATGCTTCATCTCAATTGTCAAAGTAAGAGGCCTCTGAGAGCATAACCATGGGCACAGTACTAGCCAAATGATTTTTGTCTATCATGGGATTTTTTTCAAAGGGATACCAATATTTCCATTTACAGACTAATATAATGCGTGTGTGTGGGAAAATGAGGTTGGAGGCTACGATTTAGTCGACTTGGAATGAAGTTAGTCAGCTAGTGGGAATACAGAAGGGTGTGGAGATTAACCCCTTCACGCTTGTTATGAAGTTCTATGCCATCCTACTTTTGGTGCCCAGAGGCTTGTAAGACTGCATAGAATGTCCTTCATTAAACCGCTCATCACAGCTCCTCGCAATGCGCTGTGTGTGTAGCCCACTGCAGGGACTTGTATCGTGGTCCCCACTGTCAGAAGCGGCCTTACTGACACAGGAAATGTAGCTGCCGCTCAAAGTGAGCGCCAGCTACATTTTACTGAAAAAACCTGCTGGACAGCATAGACCGTGCAACAAAAGAGCAGAGACACCAGCACCAGAATCTGAACAGTACTGGAAGAACATACAGGAGAAAAAAATGACACGTGTAAGGCCATAGGCCTGTATTTGTGGGAGGAGTTAGCGTTACTATTTAACACTACTCCCCCCTCCTTACCTCTGCCGTCGACTACGCTGTTCACGGTCTTCATACGCGACGCACATCCGCTTCCGGTCCCGTCACTCTGCTACTGCATACTCGCCCGGCAGCACCTCGTTTTAAACGGAAAAAGGTAATCGGCGGGTGTAGCCACGTCAAGGCTGTCCCCGCCGTGCGGCCTTTTTCTTTCATTTTAAATGTACATTGCGAATACTGCATTAAAGGGACAGTTGTATTTCTGTATTTAGTAATACACTTTCACAGACGGCTGAAACTACATTTCCCATGATACTTGGCCTACCCAATCACTCGTTATGCATCATGGGAATCGTAGTCCGCAGAACCTGATATGTTCAACGCTCACATAGGTAACATCTGCCCCTGTGCACCCCTCCTCCATTTACCATTCGTAGTTCTGGGCTCTCCTTTGCATTCCACGCGCATACCGCCCTCATCACGGCAGTCACTGGATTCTCTGGCTATCCTTGCCTCCAGGTCCACGGCGGTAAGATGAGGCCTCACCCCGGTAGGAAGGTAGCGCTTCCGAGGTTCAGCCCGCCTGGTGCTTCAAACTAGACTTCCGGCATGCCTTGCAGGGGGTCAACGCTCTCTTGCGCAGCCGTGGAGGAGTCAGTAAGCAACGTCATACCCAGTGGTATGAGCAGTGCATTGCTTGCACCCTATGTCACTCCATAGGGCTGCTCTTTAAAACTGAACCATTTTGTACAATAATAAACATTAATAGCTTTCCCATTCAGTCAAAGCCTCATGGGCAATTACTTAAACAGTCTTACTATATGCTTTCCAACAGGGTATTTTGCTCTCCTACTTTTAATCATGCGGCGTTAGCGCCATCTACTGGACGTAGAAGTTAAAAGTTCTGTTTTAACAATTTATATGTAGTTCATGTGGCCGCCGGTCCTGTCCTGCAATAGCTGCTGGACTGTCCTTTAGCAAGACAGTGGGTAGCAGGTTGCGGGTCAATTTCAGCGGCAATTATGCCTAATTACCATGTTATTGTATAATTGCCTGTGTGTCATTAGCCGTTGCTCCATGGCTCTCTCTCGGGTTTACAACTCACAAACGTACGACAGTTCAGTAAACCATTTAGTGTGCAAAACTCGCTAGGTCATAGTATTAGACATCAATTATGTTACGTCTAAGCATCACTAATGTTCCTCTTTTTTCCTGTCATGTACCACCTCAAATTTCAGGTTTCACAAGAGTACTTCGCTACAACCCGGTTGTTAGCACCACTACTCCTCGCGTTTTCAGGTGCTTGTCTATATTTAGTCATGTCAATTATTTTCTGCTGATTTCTTGCCTTGCCTTGACAGGCCACGGCTTCACTTATTCACGCGTTATCCGTTGTCATCAATTCATTATGTCACAATAGTCGGGCTATACTCCTAAACCTTTTTTATTTTACCACTTTCCCCTCTTTCTCACTATTCAAGGCTGTTTTTCTACTACCCCTTCTCATTCTTCTCCCTATTCTTTCCCTAATTCTCGTGTCATAGGTCTCTCACAGAAGTTTTCCTCACTGAAACCTCGCTTAGGTTTCACTAGGTACGTGGTGGACCCATTTCTTGAAACCCCTGTTCAGGGTCAGAAACTGGCTGTATAGGGTTAGGCGCTGGCCTTAGTCCAACAATAGCTGGTCCCGTGAGGCCAACTCCCCAATCTCAACATGGAGATTTCCCGCCTCGGCCCAAATCATAGTTAGAGCCTCACATTCACCCGCCTAGGGGGTTTTCAGTCAGGGCCTCACCTGTCACGGCCACACGTTTTTATGCATCTTTTACCGTCACTGAGAGGCCAACACCCCGCCACCACGCTAGTGGCCCGTGCCCCACGCCCACATCATAGGTAGAGCCTCTCACCTGCCGCTTGGCAACTAGTAGGGCCTCACCTGTCACGGGGTAGAGAGTTTTTCGCTTCGGCACTAGTTAGCCAGCCAGTTCTATTTATACTCAACGGCGTCTTATTAACTAGGTTGTTGTGGCTGTGTTTTTCTTGTTATTTTATTTCTCCAGTATGTCTCAAGAAGCTAACACTCGCGAAGAGTCGTCACTCCCTAGCACACCTGCAAGGCCATACACCCCGGTAAGGGTTACTACCCCCAGGGAACTCCCACCCACACCAGGCTCTTTGAGATCCTGGACAATCCCCAGGATATCAGCTGAATTGCGCTGTAGGAATATCCCTTTCCCAGCAACGCCCAGGAAAGCTGAACTTTTTAGGCTTCTCACGGCACATCCAGAGGATCCTGGGCTGGGTACCAGCTCACAGGGACATAGCTCTGACATACAAGAGACACTGAACGCAATCTTATCATCCCTACAATCCATCAATGATAGACTGACCAAGCTGGAGAACACTACCCCAGCTGTCACAGACCCACCTCCCGTAGCACCGGTACAAGCATCCACTTTTGACTACATACTGGGTAGGCCCCCGACCTCACTATTCTCCTCTCTACCTACCTCACAAGTCATAACCCCAGGGCACATGGTCCCACCAGCCCTCCGTAAGGACATCTTGGACGGGAAAGACATTAATCTAGTCTCCTTGCTACTTGCCTCCCAAGACGTTGTAGAAAATAGAGTATACAATTACGGAGATTTGGCAGTAGTTATGAAAGCTAGAGATCCAAGGCTACATAAGAAACTCACCATACCGGAGTTTGTCCTAGCCTTCGGCATCTACAGAGATGTGGTATGCTCAGTTTACCCACAGCGCAGGGAAGAGTTAGATCTGTATCTACATAAACTGGTAGACTTTTACACAAGTACGGGGGTTTCACGTTCTATGACTTCCACAAATCCGTGTCAGCCAAAGCAGCCGCAACCTTGGCCCAATTTAATGTCCGCACTGACTGGAGTTCCCTAGATACGGAACTCTTTTGCAGACATTTTGCAGGTTTGGTACCTCCGTCTTGCACAGTCTGCTCATCTACCTCCCATACCACCAACCTGTGCCCCATAGAGGTAGAACCCTCCTGTTCTGGTACCTCAAGGGGGACTGCTAAGTCAGATCAGCGCAGTCAAAAAGATAAACTCGGCCGCCCCATCGTTTACTTGGGTAAAGCCCAAGTATGTAACAATTTCAATGCAGGTGCATGTAGCTTCAGCGCCTGCAGATTGCTGCACATTTGTTCCTTGTGCTTTAGGGCACACGCCAAAACCATGTGTCCATCTAAGCTGTATCCCAAAAAAATGACTAACCGAAATAAATACAGATAATCTGGCTTACTACTTGAGGTTGCACCCGTCTCATCACTTGGTGGCGTTCTTGATACAGGGGTTTTCAGAGGGTTTTCACACCTGGTTAGTGTCACTGCCCGTTGGCACGTTGGAATGTCCCAACCTCCTTTCGGCCAAGAATGATCCACAGACAGTAGAAGAACTCATCAATAAGGAAGTTCAAAAAGGCTTCATGATAGGCCCATTTTCTTCCCCTCCCTTCACATCCTGGCGCACAAATCCAATTGGGATAGCCACCGGCAAATATTCTAACAAGAAAGGCCTAATAATTGACCTGTCTGCTCCTCATTCATCCACAAACCCGAGCCTAAACTCCCTCATTCCATCCACAGAATTCTCTCTTCACTATACCACCGTGGATAATGCCATACAAGCAATCTTGGGGGCAGGTAGAGCCGCGTGGCTCAGCAATACGGATATCGCTAATGCCTTCAAGTTGTTACCCATTCACCCTTCGTTATGGCATGTTCACGGGGTTAAGTGGAGAGGGGAATGTTATTTTGCTACTAGGCTCACTTTCACGATATTCGACATATTTGCAGAAACACTCTGCTGGCTCCTCCTCAATGTCGCCAGGTGCCCCACGGTGATACATTATTTGGACAATTTCTTGCTAGTAGAATGTAGCACCTGCACTCCTCTGAGTCTAAAGAGCACAGTGGCACTATTTAATGCTTTAGGCATCCCTCTATCACCAGACAAGACAACAGAACCCACCACCAAACTCGACTTCCTGGGTATCACCCTGGATTCCGGCACCTTGCAAGCTAGTCTCCCTGAGGACAAGCTCAGGCGCATACGCAACGAGATAGTCAGGTTCCTTCGACAGCGTGCTTTCACTCGCAAAGACCTACAATCGTTGTTAGGGTCATTGAACTTTGCTATGCGCATTATTCCCCGGTTGCCACAATTCCGCTGCTGATGCCTTGTCCCGTTGCAAATTACAGGAATTCTTCAGCCTCCACCCGACTGCAGACAGATGCCCTATGCAAACCACGAAATTCGACAAGTTAATCCTGGATTAGCCCGTATTTTGGCACACAGCCACATACTGGCTCGGGTAGCCTTATGCGCAAACACCAGGAGGGCGTACGACAGAGCCATGACCATCTTCCGAAGGTTCACAGTAGAATTCGGCCTACACGACTATTCAATTCAGACCATGGTTGCATTTGCTGCCTTTTGCCACCTCCAACTCAGACTTTCACACAATACAATAAAACTCTACCTATCTGGCATACAACACCACGTATTGACCACTTTTCCAAACCATACTCCTTTCCTCAATACTTACCCGGTAAAAAATATACTAAAAGGCATAAGCAAACTTAGTATTCACACAACTAACAAACGTCTACCCATAGATGGAAGCAGGTTCCGGGCGTTATCAGACATACTAGCCACACTACCGTTCGAACCCCACACTAACCTAGTCATTAAATCCTCCATGTATTTGGCATTTTATGGATTCCTTAGGCCTGGGGAATTCACAGTTTCAGCTCAAGCAGACAATCGGTCAGGTCTCACCAAAGAGGATTTAAAGAAGGTAGACGACCATTACGTCCTATCACTCAGGCATACTAAAACCAGTCAAATAGGTCATCCGGTCGAGGTCCCCTTTTACCCTACCAGGAATAACTGGTGCCCAGTCAAAGTCCTGGACAGTTACTTAACACATATCATAGATTATCCCAGCCGCTCTTTGCACTACTAGATAGTCCCTTAACCACTGCCAAGTTCGTATTTTACATCCGTACACTGTGTGTCAAGTTAGGTTGGGACCCCACTTCCTATACAGGACATTCATTCAGGATAGGGGCGCATCAGCCGCATCCAGTACCAATACACCAGTACACATCATTAAGAAGCTAGGCCGTTGGGAGTCTGCGATATACCACAGGTACATACCACAACCAGAGAAAGAACTGAGACAAGCATTCAAGAACCTTGTGTCGTGATCTGTTAAGAATAAAGTGTGATTTTCTTTGCAAACTTTTGCCCTCTTTATTTACAGGCCTACCCCATACGTCGGTTCCAGCACACCTCACCGACTTGTCCTATCTCATGGTATTTTTTACAGTACTTATTTACCGACCACAAATAATACCAGTGCAAAGTGGCTGCAGGACCTGAGAACAGACCACAGCAATCTCTGAAAACAGAAAAATTAGATGAAAGTGGGCCGCCATCACCTCACAGACTTTACATCTGGCCCCCCGAGTGGAAAAAGGTTGCTGACCCCTGGTCTATGTGGTTTAGATCCAGGGATCCTGTTTTATATCAGAGTATATATATTGTTGCTGTAAACAATTTCATTTAATGAACTCTGATGTTTTAACCCTCTACAGTTGGATATTAATCCTGACACAAGAATCCCACCAAGCTGTGACCTGGTTATTTACCTCTGGTGAGCCACCCTGCATTTCTTACACATTGGACATAACTGTTCTGGGATTTATTTTACAATATTTTCTATTTTGATAAATGGTTTCTTGTTTTACATTGCATCTTGAATACATTCTTTATATTTGAATTGTGCACCACCCTGTTGTATTATTTTTCGGTGTCTGCTTAAACCATACAATGTAACCTGCATGCATTACCACCAGAGCTTGATATCACACTTACTAAGGGTGCAGTTTTATTTATAACAGGATGTGAGATAGGCGGAAACAAGTGTGCATCACTACTTTTGCCCCATCGGTTCCACCCATATTCTGCTTGCTTAAACCCAATTCAAAATACCTTTAATGTACTGTGGAGGCATTATTTGTGAATGGGAATTCCTAGAATGTAAAGGGTCACCCACTTGGCAGTCAAACTGTTAAGTTAAAGCTCTTTTTAAAAAAAAAAAAAAAAAAGCACAACCAATAGTTGACAAGTGTACAGAAACAGGAAATCTCTAATCAATTTGTTAATTAAAATGATAAAATATTTCCTATTTCAAATTACAGTATCAGAACTATGTAATCTGTTATAATCTAATCATTTTAAAGGACACTTTTAGGTCATAAGGGTTAAAGTTCATGAAGATGCCTATGGTGTACAGTTTGCATTTGTCATTCTAAATTATAAATATGTCCAAAGACATTATAAAGTGGTTTCCAGAGACATGAATATGTAGCCAAACATTGCACATGGGTTGACAGCACTGTTTCTTCAAAGGAATCCATGTGGAATGTCATTGACAGCATTTTAACATAGCTGTGGTTACTATGGGGATGCGAATCAGCATGGGATTGAAGTTCACTTAGAACAGTATTTGTAAACTGATGAGTGCACATTAGATAACAGTTACAATGAGGATGATCTATCAGTATGGAATAGAGGTTTACTAGGTGAGAGAAGTATTTGTAAGCTGGTTCATTACACCTCATTAAACAGTTTATTGTCCAACATTCCACCTCTTAGTATATTATTCCAACATTCTGGCCCTACCTGGTAACCTACTTATTTCCGTCTCATCCAATAAGGGTCTACATAATATACGCCAAATTTCGGGTCCAAACTAAAAGATTTTGGGGTCATATTGGAAGCCTTAATGCGTGCTACACAATATACTCACGCAATTCAGCTATCATGGCCGATTTCAAGCCGAATGGTTTAGAAACCGAAAGCAGATCAAAATACACCGAACTGAAAATAACCTCTATCATCCCCATAGACTAATATGAGATAATAGAGGCTCATTTCGGGATAAATTACTTCCAAAATGAAAAACGAAAAACCTTTAAAATAAATGTAAAAAATATAAATTACCCCAGTGGGGCCCCTAATAATACAGGGCAAGTATCCCTGACCCCCCCTATTATAAACAGGCTGTGAGCCACCAAAATGGCTCCCAGTCCACCCCTTTATACATATGGGGGGTCAGGGCGGGTAGCCAATGGGTAAGCTGGGATTGACAGTATATGATTGGCAGCAGTCAACCTATCAGATGCCGGTTTTTCTTAACATGAAATCCCCGATCTCAGAGCAGGGATTTAATTATGTATCCATCTCCTGCCAGGGAGATCATGCTTGTTTTATTATTTTTAGTGGCCCCCCTCCCATGGGAAGATGTGGATCGATTCTGGAATAAGTAATAATTTTTATTTTACAGAGCACCTTTTGGATGCCTCGGGGGTGGGCAGGTTTTTTCAGTGATAACCCCCTGACTCCCAAAGGGTGATTTTTCTTAACAGGTGGATTGCACCCCCTACTTGGACAAGGTAGAGGTAGGGGTGGTTAGGAAAGGAAAATTGTTATTGTATTTATTTATTGCATGCAGTCTGTAGCCAGCGGACATTCGGTTTATAGACTTTCGGTTTATGGAATACATGTAATGCTATTCTATAAACCGAAATTGAGTCCCCATTCATAAGAATAGGTCAATTGACCTATTCATATTAATGGAGACTCTATTTCGGTTTATAGAAAGCCAATAGCATTACATGGCTATTGGCTTTCTATAAACCCAAATAGAGTCCCTATTCATACGAATAGGTCAATTGACCTATTCGTATGAATGGGGACACTCACCCACATTTTACTTCATTTTGCAGCCCTCTATCCCTTTCCAGGACTTTTTTAGAGGCATTTTAGTGGCCAAAAGTTCGTGTACCCATTGACTTCAATGGGGTTCGGGTTCGGGGTCAAGTTCGAGCATGGACCCGGACATTTTTTTCGAAGTTCGGCTGAACCCAAACATCCAGGTGTCCGCTCGACTCTAGTCACTATCATACATAAGCTGCTATGCACCTTTTATTATTTTTGTCGTAAGTTTTATGGATCCTGCTTGAAGAACTCAATCATTCTTGCACATTGGGCAACTTTATTTCAGTGTTTTTTCAGCCACAGTGGTCAAATTGCTTTTTTCAGAGATAATAATGGTGGCCACATCAGAGTGTAGTGAGTGTTGGTAACCACATTTCAGAACCGCTGCCCTAGATGCATTACAGTATCACACATAGGCCCTCATAGTGTTTTATGATTGGCATACAGACCTTGAATTGTCTTTTTCTAAATTACTAAAAATGATCTCTAAATAACATCAGTAAACTGCAACAAAGAGCAAAAATCTCTTTTTACGGTTATTGTATTTTCTGCTTCTTTCTGGTTCGACAACACTTCCTGCAGCAGATTGTAACTACCTTTACAGCAACATAGAGAACAGTCAAAAAGCAAACAAGCAAGAAGCCGATAACGTCCAAACAATGGTACTGGTACCAGGTAAGTTCATGCGATGCAGGTCTCAAGTGTTTAGCACCCTTATGACGCATGACAAACTCAATCCAAAAAACAGCTCTGTCAAGTGGCTTTACAGGCTGGTCATGATGGATGCTTGATATCCTTAAAGCATTTTCTTTGTATCTATGGGAAATAAAAAGTAGATAAGTTTGTTCATTATGATTCCTTGCCTCTCAAAGAAAATAGTAGCTCAAAATCAGTAACAGATACCCTAAAAAGAAAAACATAATTTACCAACATGTATTGCACTGGTTGTTTTTTAGACTTAAAAATATGTTCACATAAAGCAGAATTCACCTGTATAGTATTTAGCAAGGTTTGAGATTTAAGTAACTAAACAAACAATTGTTGTCTGTGAGGGCTCAATAAACTGTTATTTCCACCACAGAGGCAGACTATTGATAACATGAGATATTAGTGTTTACAGGGCTGTCTAACAATGATTGGACCCTGGGCAAACATTTGTTTGGGTCCCCTGGACCCCGCCCCTCATCCTAGCATGCATCACACCATTCACCCTAATACCTCCCTAAAAATAAAAAATAAACACACACTCGCACTCGTGAGTATATAAAATGTGAGAGAGACAGTTTATATAATATTTAAATTATATATGTGTGGATATATTTATTTATATATATATATATATATATATATATATATATATATATATATATATATATATATATATAAATGATGGATTTATATGAAATATTATATAAACCTGCCATATGATATATATTATATAAACCCGCCATATGATATATATTATATAAACCCGCCATATGATATATATTATATAAATATTATATAAACCCACCATATGATATATATTATATGATTAATCTAACATATGGCTCAGGTTTATATAATATTTATTTACATATATATATAGATTATATATATATATATATATATATATATAAACACACATCCGGTTCATTTATTATTTATATACCGTATTTATCGGCGTATAACACGCACTTTTTCTCCCTGAAAATAGGGGGAAAATGGTGTGTGCGTGTTATACGCCATAAAAAAAAAAATCTAAAACTTACCTCGTTCCTGCTCTGTCCCCCGGTGCTCTGAAGCTGCGTGGCTGTGAGGGAAGCGTTGTGAGCTTCTCTCCATCCACGCGGTCAATAAAGTCTGTTTTTTTTAAAACAAACTTTATTGACTGCGCGGCTGAAGGGAAGCTCACAACGCTTCCCTCACAGCCACGCAGCTTCAGAGCACCGGGGGACAGAGCAGCAAAGAGGTAAGTACTAGGGTCTGGGGAAGGGGGGGGGGGAGGAGGGTGGCATAACGAGCATAATAAGGGGCAATATCCTAGCATATTGGGGGCAATATCATGGCATATTAAATGGCATATTGGGGGCAATATCCTGGCATAATAAATGGCATATTGGGGCAATATCCTGCATATTAAATGGAATATTGGGGGCAATATCTGGCATATTAAAATGGCATATTAGGGGCAATATCCTGCATATTAAATGGCATATTGGGGGCAATATCCTGCATATTAAATGGCATATTGGGGGCAATATCCTGCATATTAAATGGCATATTGGGGCAATATCTGGCATATTAAAATGGCATATTAGGGGCAATATCCTGCATATTAAATGGCATATTGGGGGCAATATCCTGCATATTAAATGGCATATTGGGGGCAATATCCTGGCATATTAAAATGGCATATTGCGCTTCAAAGTTCTTAATTTAAGTTCTTAAGTTTTTTTTCCTGAAATTTCCTTCTTAAAATTAGGTGCGTGTTATACGCCGGCGCGTGTTATACACCGATAAATACGGTAATATAACTTGGGGGTAGGGCTGTACAATTGCACACAGAGAGACAACCTTACACACAGTTAGATAGACACACTTACACACTCACACAGACAGACTTACATAGACAACCTTACACAGTCAGATAGACACACTTACACACATAGACAACCTTACTAGGGGCGTTGCTAGGTCTCCAAAAGATCCGGGGCTGGAGCCCATGACAGATTTGATAGAAGTGGAGTTAATAAGCTCACATGCTTAGGCGGCATACAGACTGATATATTTGGTGCCAATGAACAATAGGTATATATGGGTATATATCAGGGCTCAACAAATCCTGGGCACCAGGAAATTATACCTGGCACCTGGTTATTGTTGTCCCTGCCTGGTGCCCTCACCGGGATCATTTTATTTATTTATTTATCCAGCGGAGCGTGAGGGAGCAGTGTGTGCACTGGCTGCACAGTCCTCCTGCTCCATCCCCACATGCACCGCACTATAGTGTGCGAGTGCTGAGTGTGCTCAGCGGGTCTAGAAACAACAGCAGGGCACAGACCAGGCTAGAATAGGTATAGCAGCCAGGACGGGGACATATTGATAGATGCACTTTATATATCATAAACAACAACAAAATTGCTGACTTGTGCGTAAGTGAATGTGACTGACAGTGTGTGTGTGTGAGTATATGACTGACTGCATGTGTGACTGACTGTGTGTTTATGTGACTGACTATGTGTGTGGCTGACTGTATGTCTGCCTGTGACCCACTGTATGAGTGTGTGACTGACTGCATGTGTGACCGAATGTATGTGTGTATCTGTCTGCAGGGCCAGCCTTAGGGGTGTGCGACCTGTGCGATCGCACAGGGCGCAACACTCCAGGGGGCGCCTGCCCGGCCATTGAAGAAAAAAAAAAAAAAGGCGGTAGTGGCACTGGCTGGGGGAGATCAAAAGATTCCCCCCTCACCAGCACTCTGCTCGGCATGCTGTGCTGGGTCCGGGGAGGGGGCGGAGCTAACCCCCTGTTCTGTCTCGCCCCCCTGCCCCTGTCTCTCTCTCCCCCCTCACTCTGTTCTGTCTCTCTCTCCCCCTGTTCTGTCCTTCTCTCACCCCTGCAAATGTGGTTCAAGGGAGGGGACGGGGCTAACCGGCTCAGTGGTGTAGCTTCGCCCCCACCCTGTAAAGCAGAGCAGCGTCTGGTTCACAGGGAGCCACAGACAGCAATAAAAAGTGCTGCTCGGCTCCCCATGCTTAATGCAGGCATGGGGAGCCGAGCAGCACTATCTATTGCTGTCCGTGGCTCCCTGTGAAGCAGACGCTGCTCTGCTTCACAGGGTGGGGGCGGAGCTACACCGCTGAGCCGGTTAGCCCCGTCCCCTCCCTTGAACCACATTTGCAGGGGTGAGAGAAGGACAGAACAGGGGGAGAGAGAGACAGAACAGAGTGAGGGGGGAGAGAGAGACAGGGGCAGGGGGGCGAGACAGAACAGGGGGAGGGGGGAGAGAGAGATACAGAACAGGGGGAGGTGGGGAGAGAGAGGCAGAACAGGGGGAGGGGGGAGAGAGAGACAGAACAGGGGGTGAGAGAAGGACAGAACAGGGGGTGAGAGGCAGATCAGGGGGTGGGGTGAGAGAGAGGCAGAACAGCGGGTGAGAGAAGGACAGAACAGGGGGTGAGAGGCAGAACAGGGGGAGGGGGGAGAGAGAGGCAGAACAGGGGGTGAGAGAAGGACAGAACAGGGGGAGAGAGAGACAGAACAGAGTGAGGGGGGAGAGAGAGACAGAACAGGGGGAGAGAGAGACAGAACAGGGGGGGAGAGAGACAGAACAGGGGGAGGGGGGAGAGAGAGGCTGAACAGGGGGTGAGAGAAGGACAGAACAGGGGGTGAGAGGCTGAACAGGGGGAGGGGGGAGAGAGAGGCAGAACAGGGGGTGAGAGAAGGACAGAACAGGGGGTGAGAGGCAGAACAGGGGGAGGGGGGGAGAGAGAGGCAGAACAGGGGGTGACAGAAGGACAGAACAGGGGGAGAGAGAGACAGAACAGGGGGAGGGGAGTGAGAGAGACAGAACAGGGGGAGAGAGAGACAGAACAGGGGGAGGGGGGAGAGAGAGACAGAACAGGGGGAGAGAGAGACAGAACAGGGGGAGGGGGGAGAGAGAGGCAGAACAGGGGGTGACAGAAGGACAGAACAGGGGGTGAGAGGCAGAACAGGGGGAGGGGGGAGAGAGGGGCAGAACAGGGGGTGACAGAAGGACAGAACAGGGGGTGAGAGGCAGAACAGGGGGAGGGGGGAGAGAGAGGCAGAACAGGGGGTGAGAGAAGCAGAACAGGGGGTGACAGAAGGACAGAACAGGGGGAGAGAGAGACAGAACAGGGGGAGGGGAGTGAGAGAGACAGAACAGGGGGAGGGGAGTGAGAGAGACAGAACAGGGGGAGGGGAGAGAGAGAGAGACAGAACAGGGGGAGGGGAGAGAGAGAGAGACAGAACAGGTGGAGGGGGGATAGAGAAACAGAACAAGCGAGGGGGAAGAGAGAGAGACAGGAGGTGGGAGAGAGACAGAACAGGTGGAGGGGGGGGAGAGACAGACATGGCAAGTAAGAGGAAAGGGACACATACATAGTGGGGTGAAAGACGGGGGGGGGGGCGCCATGGGGGAAGCCCGCACAGGGCGCCGGAACACTTAAGGCCGGCCCTGTCTGTCTGTGACTGATTGTATGCGTGTACCTATCTGTGACTGAATGCATGTGTGTGTCTGTATGTGCAGTTTCATAGGAGTATAACTATTTAAGACATAAAAAACCCTATATATTTGAGACCCATTGAGGGACATATCCTTTATTCTTATTCTCTCTTCTTTCTTTACTAAAATACCTTTTTTTTTTTCTCTTACTCTTTCACTGTTCTTCCCCTCTTACTATTCTCTACTAACGGGCCTGGTTGTTGTGGCCCATTCAGAATCTATTTTACTAAATCATATAAGGGGTAATATTATTGTTGGGGAGGGAGGGGGGGCAGAGAAAGAGGGGAATTTTTTTTTTGTCTCCCCCTTCTCTCCTTATGAGTAAGCGCTATATGCGCGAAACGCGTCAAGCTTAGTGACTGCTGTTTTTCACTTTCATCCATCTTTATTTGCTGTGCAACTATTTACCTGTTTTTGGATTGAATAAACATCACTTACTTCACCTATACCGACTCCTGGAGTGCCATTGCCCTACTCTTCATTTTTCCCTTCTCTCCTTAGCCTATGTCCCTTTTGGTGTCTCCTATGACACTTTCTGGTCCCGCTGTAAGCCTTGTATGTATATATTTGTATTGTATTGTCTTTTTATATTTGATAAAAATGAATAAAAGATAAATATTTAAAAAAAAAAAGAAAAATGGCCATGCTATTGCTTCCATAGACTTAGCATTGGCCTGAAGCTTTGTTTTGCTGCCAGTTGCAATATTAATCATTTGCGCAGCTACATGACACTAGGGATTCCTGCACTCTACTATTTGCTTGCCACTTGTACACATGGAGTACAGCTGGTAACAATTTGTTAAATTGGAAAGCAGCTTTGTCTCCTTCTACCATGCAGAGGTAATTACTGAGGAAATGCCAACTGTGAGCCACACCCTTCATTAAACGTGTATCTGTGAGTCATTTATATTTCATTACTTGCTGATGCTATCTCTTGTTTTTCTTCTTCTCATTTGCTGTTGTGAGTGGGATTACTTGACAGCTTGTGCCTTATCAAGATTAATACAAAAAATAATAACTGAATTTAATTCAGGCCAATGTTAAGTCTGTGGAGACAGTACCAAGGCCGGTATTTTTCTGAAGAAAAGGTGGCAACCCTAACCATAGCCAATACTCATCAGTGGGTTCTCAGAGACCATATTTAAGTGTTGGTTATATTTAATATAACAATTTTATGCTATACTATGTTTTTGTCAGGCAAATGATTAGGGTTGCCACCTTGGCCATTTTATACTGGCCATATATAACTTTTGCAGGCTACATTGCAGTATGTAGAAGTCATTTGTGACCAGAAGGAAATCAATTAACTAATCAAGTAGTGGATCCAGGGCCACCATCAAAAATTTCAGGGCCCCTTACTGAAAAAAATTCTTGCCCCCCCCCCCCCCCCCCCATATCTCCCTCTCACCCCCTACTTTTCAAAAGTCATTTTATCCAGGTCTTTGTATATCATGCCAATGATTTAAATACACCCCAGGATCTGTATTGCACATCCAGGATTTGCTGCTGCCCAATTACCCGCATTGCACATCCAAAACTTAATATGCCACAGTCAGTGTTAGTTTATCCATTAATATGCCACTGATAATTTGACCATTAATATGCCACTGATAATTTGTCCATTTATTTGCCACTGATAATTTGTCCATTAATTTGCCACTGATCATTTTTCCATTAATATGCCCCTAATAATTTGCTCATTAATATGCTACTGATAATTTGTCCATTAATATTCCACTGATAATTTGCTCATTAATATGCTACTGATAATTTGTCCATTAATATGCTTCAGCCAATCCCCCTCCCAACCCCCCTTCCCCAGTACTTACCTGGATGATGCTCATCCCGCAGGTCTCCTCCGCAGTATTTATTTGTGCAGGAAATTCAGCTACCGGATATGACTTGCCGTCATTTCCGGTGGCTGAGACAGAAAGCCTGGTCCGCATTCACTGGATCGTGACTGTCTGCATATGAGACAGTCATGCGGGCAGCAGTGGGCCCACAGGGCAGCTGCTTTGGGCCCCCAGGAGTGAATGGGCCCTGGGCAGCTGCAATGATTGCCCACGCTTAGTTTTTTTTGTACAATGTTTTTTTGCTATTAAAGGGCTGGGGCCGGGTGTATCGCCCTTCATCCCCTGATGGCAGCCCTATATGTTGCTGGCAAAAAATGGCCAAGGTTGCAACCCTAATACATACTAATGATAGGAGCTATGCTTTATTACCATCTATGTCTGAATAACCATATATTAAATACTGATGGGAGCTATGCTATACTACTGCTAAAGTCTGGTTATCTATTTACTGATATCTCCATACACTGTGCCATGTCTGTGCATGACCAGCTGTATATTGATAAGAGTTATTGATTATTAACTAATCATTAATGATCTTGACATTTATGTACCTATTTGACTTTTTTTTTTAAATATGTTTGCCTCGTGCACAAAAATAATTAGTTACAGCTCTGGCTCAACCAGGCCCGGACTGGCCATCGGGCTCACCGGGCAAATGCCCGGTGGGCCGCGGTGGCCATGGGCCGAGGCCGGCAGGGGAGGTCCCAGCAGTGGCGTCCCCTGCATTAAAAAAAAATAAAAATAAAAAACTTACCTCGTTCCTGCTCTGTCCCCCGGTGCAGGTCCGTGGCTGTGAGGGAAGCGTTGTGCGCTCCCCTCCAGCCGCGCGGTCAATAAAGTTTGTTGGAACTTTTTTTTTTTTAAACAAACTTTATTGTTCCGCGTGGCTGGAGGGGAGCTCACAACGCTTCCCTCACAGCCACGGACCTTCAGAGCACTGGGAGACGGAGCAGCAAAGTGGTAAGTACTGGGGTCTGGGGAAGGGGGGAGGAGGGTGGCATAACAAGCATACTAAGGGGCAATATCCTGGCATATTACATGGCATATTGGGGGCAATATCCTGGCATATTACATAGCATATTGGGGGCAATATCCTGGCATATTACATGTCATATTGGGGGCAAAATCCTGGCATATTGAGAGCAAAATCCTGGAATATTAAATGACATATTGGGGGCAATATCCTGGAATATTAAATGGCATATTGGGGGCAAAATCCTGGAATATTAAATGTCATATTGGGGGCAAAATCCTGGCATATTAAGAGCAAAATCCTGGAATATTAAATGACATATTGGGGGCAATATCCTGGCATATTAAATGGCATATTGGGGGCAAAATCCTGGCATATTGAGAGCAAAATACTGGCTTATTAAATGGCATATTGGGGGGCAAACTCCTGGCATATTGAGGGGCAATATCCTGGCATATTAAATGGCATATTGGGGGGCAAAATCCTGGCATATTGAATGGCTAAATCATGGCATATCGAGGGGTTAAATACTGGCATATTTTAATTGGACAAAGTGATGCTGTGGCATGGTCTGTGGGGCAAAATAACATGTACTATGTGGAAAGTGACACTGGCTAGTTCTGTGGGGCAAAGTGACACTGTGGCATGCCAAATCGTGTAGGTGCAATATGAGTGCAAGCCAAGTGCTGTGGGTGCAATATAGGTGGATGGCAAGTTCTGTGGGTACTGTATGGTGCTGTGTTAAGTCCTGTAGGTGCAATGTGGGTGCAGAGGAAGGGAAAAAAATATAGTAATGCAATTTTTCAATAACATTTTTATTAAATACAATATTAAATAATTCAAATAAGTATAAATGCAACTAGTTATAGAGAGATGTCTGTGTTTATAGATATGTATTGTTTTCGAATTGTACAATTGTCATCTTGTGGGGCTCCTGTGTGTTGCATAATTAATGGATGTCCCATGTGTGGCATATTTATTGGGCCCCATGTGTGTCATAATTAAGGGGCTCTTTTGTGTGGCATAATTATGGGGCGCTTGTGTGTGTGGCATAATTAAGGGGCGCTTGTGTGTGTGGCATAATTAAGGGGCGCCTGTGTGTGTGGCATAATTAATTGGGCTCCAAGTTGAGGCATAAATAATGGGGCTCTGATGTGGCATAATTTATGGGGCTCCTGTATGTGGCATAGTTATGGGCTCCTGTATGTGCCATAGTTATGGGCTCCTGTATGTGGCATAGTTATGGGGCTCCTGCGTGTGACATAATTTGTGGGGCTCCTGTATGTGGCATATTTAATGGCCATCTGACTGGTATTACTAAGGAATACCCCTCACACACACATACTGCACCCCTCACATTCACACAGACAGGGCCGGACTGGGAGAAAAATTCGGCCCGGGCATTTTTTGATCACAGCGGCCCACTAAGAAGGGGGCGGGGCAGAGGAGGTGTGTTTTGTCATCACCAATGACAAACACGCTCCCTCTCAAAGTGAGCATATTGGTTCAATGCTCTTCCAGGGCAGACCATGCGCAGAGCTCTGCTGAAGAGCTCTAGCATGAGAAAAAAGCCCTGTATTTGTTCTGCACAGTGCAAGCAAATGTAATAACATGCTTGCACTGTGTTTCCTTGCAACTTGTCTCTGGTGTCTCTATAAATGGATACCAGGAGACAAAAATGCCAGGAAAGAGTATTGAGCATGTGTTTGGAGCCTGCTTGTGGGATTGCGTGCGTGTAGAGTAAGCTGATTGTGGTGTGGTATTGTGTAATAAGGTTCGGTTTTAGTTGTGTTGTGTTTGTGGTGTAATGTGATGCATATGTGGCTAGGGGCTGTAGAGAATGTGTGTATAGGGGATATAGCAAGTGTGTGAATACAGGCTATAGTGTGTGTGTGTGAATATATATATATATAGATGTAGTGTGTGTTTAGGGGTGTAGTATGTGTTTGCTTACAAGGAATCTAGTGTGTGTATATATGCATATATATATATGAGTCTAGTGTGTGTTTGAAGGACCCAGAATGTGTATAGGAGATCTAGTGAGTGTGTGTTTATAACGGTTTCAGAGTGTATATAGGGATCTAGTGTGTGTATGTGTGTAGATGATCCAGAGTTGGGTAAGGGATCTAGTGTGTGTCTGGAATGTAATGTGTTTAGGGGTGCAGTATGTGTGTGAGGGGTGCTGTGTGTATATATATATATATATATATGTAAGTATTGTGTATGTCTGTTGTGCAGTGTGTTGGGGGGTTCTGTGTGTGTGAGGGGGCGGTGTGATGAGGGGGGCGGTGTGTGAGGGGGGGCGGTGTGTGAGGGGGGCGGTGTGTGAGAGTGATGGTGTGTGAGAGTGATGTGTGTGAGTGTATGAGTGCTGTGTATGATGTGTGTGAGAGTGCTGTGTGTGATGGGTGTGAGAATGCTGTGTGTGATGGGTGTGAGAGTGCTCTGTGTGAGAATGCTGTGTGTGATGGGTGTGAGTGCTGGGTGTGAGAGTGCTGTGTGTGTGAGAGTGCTCTGTGTGAGAATGCTGTGTGTGATGGGTGAGAGTGCTGGGTGTGAGAGTGCTGTGTGTGAGAGTGCTGTGTGTGTGAGAATGCTGTGTGTGATGGGTGTGAGAGTGCTCTGTGTGAGAATGCTGTGTGTGATGGGTGTGAGAGTGCTGTGTGTGTGTGAGAGAGTGCTCTGTGTGAGAATGCTGTGTGTGATGGGTGAGAGTGCTGGGTGTGAGAGTGCTGGGTGTGAGAGTGCTGTGTGTGATGGGTGAGAGTGCTGTGTGTGTGAGAGTGCTGGGTGTGAGAGTGCTGTGTGTGATGGGTCTGAGAGTGCTGTGTGTGAGTGCTGTGTGTGATGGGTGTGAGAATGCTGTGTGTGATGGGTGTGAGAATGCTGTGTGTGATGGGTGTGAGAGTGCTCTGTGTGAGAATGCTGTGTGTGATGGGTGAGAGTGCTGGGTGTGAGAGTGCTATGTGTGAGAGTGCTGTGTGTGATGGGTGTGAGAATGCTGTGTGTGATGGGTGTGAGAGTGCTCTGTGTGAGAATGCTGTGTGTGATGGGTGTGAGAGTGCTGTGTGTGTGAGAGTGCTGTGTGTGTGAGAGTGCTGTGTGTGTGAGAGTGCTCTGTGTGAGAATGCTGTGTGAGAGTGCTGTGTGTGAGAGTGCTGTGTGTGGTGTGTGAGAGTGCTGGGTGTGAGAGTGCTGTGTGTGAGTGCTGTGTGTGATGGGTGAGAGAGTGCTGTATAAATGTTAGAATGGATTGTGTGTGTGTGTGTGTAGGGGGGGGGGGGTAAATAAACAAATAAAATAACAGGCATTATGTCCGGGGGGGACATAATGCCTGTTATTTTATTTGTTTATTTACCTACCCCCCCCCCCCCCCCCCCACACACACACACACACAATCCATTCTAACATTTATACAGCACTCTCACACCCATCACACACAGCACTCACACACAGCACTCTCACACCCATCACTCCTTTCTTACCTTTAGCCTGGGAGGGGGGGACCGGCACGCTGGTACCTGGGACTGGCGGTGGCAATGTTCCCTCGCCGGCTAGAGTTCACTCTCGCGAGATCCGGTGGAGCTGCAAGTTAGAGCTCCGCCGGGTCCTCTTTTCAGTCTCCCTCCCTCTCTCCCCGCCGTCGGCCGGATTTGACAGCATGTGGGCCGGTGAGGGAGATCTTTGATGTCCTCACCGGCCCTTCATGTCAAACAGCGGGGCCAGCGCTCGGATAGTGCCGGCCCTGCATAGACCGGCAGGGGAGATTCTGGGACCCAGAGGCCACTGCTGGGACCTACCCTGCCGGCCTCGGCCCATGGCCACCGCGGCCCACCGGGCATTTGCCCGGTGTGCCCGATGGCCAGTCCGGGCCTGCACACAGAATCCCCCAACACACTGCACAACAGACATACACAATATATATATATACACACAGCACCCCTCACACACATACTGCATCCCTAAGCACATTACATTCCAGACACACACTAGATCCCTTACCCAACTCTGGATCATCTACACACATACACACAATAGATCCCTATATACACACTGAAACCGTTATAAACACACACTCACTAGATCTCCTATACACATTCTGGGTCCTTCAAACACACACTAGACTCATATATATATATGCATATATACACACACTAGATTCCTTGTAAGCAAACACATACTACACCCCTAAACACACACTACATCTATATATACACACACACACACTATAGCCTGTATGCACACACTTGCTATATCCCCTATACACACATTCTCTACAGCCCCTAGCCACATATGCATCACATTTGCCACAAACACAACACAACTAAAACCGACCTTATTACACAATACCACACCACAATCAGCTCACTCTACACACACGCAATCCCACAAGCAGGCTCCAAACACATGGTCAATACTCTTTCCTGGCATTTTTGTCTCCATTTATAGAGACACCAGAGACAAGTTGCAAGGAAACACAGTGCAAGCATGTTATTAAATTTGCTTGCACTGTTCTGAACAAATACAGGGCTTTTTTCTCATGCTAGAGCTCTTCAGCAGAGCTCTGCGCATGGTCTGCCCTGGAAGAGCATTGAACCAACATGCTCACTTTGAGAGGGAGCGTGTTTGTCATTGGTGATGACAAAACACACCTCCTCTGCCCTGCCCCCTTCTTAGTGGGCCGCTGTGATAAAAAAAATACCCGGGCCGAATTGTTCTCCCAGTCCTGCCCTGGGGCTCAACTATCAAAGTTTGTCAGGTATTCTCCTGTAATATAAAGACTTACGTGGGATTGTTAATGACCGTGTTAACTGCGTCCACTAAGTCCTGTGTTTGCATTTTGTTCAAGTCCAGCATTACTGCCATGCCTTTTGTTTTCATGTGGACCATGTTATCTGGCTGATCACCAAACAGTGGGATACCAACCATTGGAATACCATGATAAATTGCCTCATAGATGCCGTTTGTTCCCCCATGAGTAATAAAAGCTTTTGTTTTTGGATGACCTGAAAAACAAATAACATGGGTATTATTAGCTACGGCAGTATTTTACTTTTTTAACACAGACTGTTATGGTTTGTAAGAGTTCCAGAAATGTTACAGAATATGTAGTAAAATCCTTCTCAATATCAGCAGATAAATCATTTTACAACACATTTTACATAAATGAAAAACATTTTTGCTCTCCTGAATCCATTTACAGTACATCTTTGATCTTACAACATCAGTTCCACTGAGATTATGTTCTGTGTGTTTTAAATATGTTTAATATGTGTGAAATGCACTTATTTGTACTGTAAAACAATGTACAGCTAATCTGTTTTATATTAAAATTATTTCACTGGGGCATCTAAATTCAGTGACATCAGGGAGAGTTAGTGCATAAAAGGTAGTCTGGCTTCCCCTGCAGTAGTTTTGTCATGCTCTATACTCTCCTCTGAGAAAGTACTTTCATTAGTTATTCCTGTGGAATCAGCCTCGGTCTGTTGAACTTAGCTGTTTCAAGTGTTTTGAATAGAGGAGTTGTGGAGTCGGCTATCTTTGTATGCTGGTATGACACAAAACAAGGTGGCCTTGGATAGATAGGCAGGGCTTTTGCTATAGCAACGGCAATAATTATGATATTTTATATGCAGTTTTTAGGGGTTAGGAAGTGTTGTTTTTTGGACACTGAAGGTGTGACTCCTCCTTTAATGTGGATATGACATTTACCTCGATGACATGAATCATTAGGGCATAAAAAGTATATAGTTCTGAACCCTATACCTGGTAATTTACTGAATGCTTAAGGATATTGCCTACTAATTTAGATGCCCATTAAGAACTTCAAATATATTATCCATCTATAAAATCTAAATAGAATGGGATGCCTATTGCACTTTTTAATAAAAAAAAATAATCTATTTATCCCTTATATATTTACCAATAATAATATATGTTATGGGGCAGTTTTCTTCTATTTTTTTTTTGCCACCATCAAGTGTAGAAGCATGAAACAGAAAAAATCATATGCTGTTTCATGAATTTCCATTTAATTATTTACATATCATTAATATTTTATTATAAAGCACAATTAAATGCCACATCCTTATACAAAAGAGAAAACAAAATGTAAATATTATCATGTAACGAACTTGAACATACTGTAGATATTATTTGTATATGTTTTGCTTGCCATGCCATAAGAATGTACTATATATAAAGCTCAGATTTTCACATCATGCTATCATGTGGTGATGTGCTACATGGTCAGAAGGCCACGTACAAATCTTACGACCGTGACACAGTGTTTTCTATTCACACCACTGACTAGCACACTCTCACATATGTGAAAGTGGCTCCATACAGTTCCACAGGCCAAGTTCCTGGAACCAAGTAAAGCCAAAAATCAGCCTGAAGTCAGTGGATATTTAGGGCAGAAATCTGCCGTATTGAATAGCTACATTTTTAGTTTCTAAGGACAGGGTATAACTTAAATGCTACCATATTGTGCTCCAGGCACCCCCTACAGTCTTCTACCAGTACTAGCCAGCCTGTAGCTTAATCTCACGGGGGTAGCACAATGTCGAGTGATCAGTGCCCCTTATTGGACTGCCCCACGATATATACAGACGCGATTCCAGGTATTATAACTTATCAGGCTCGACCATTCGCTCACTACAAAAATAACAGGTAAAAAATGTTTTTAAAAATAAGCTTAATCCACATGTGTAGAATAATTACTTACCAAGAAGATCATTCTGAGGTATCCATTCATACACTATTGTATTTTCTCCCAAATCAGCTGGTTTCTTCCCACTGTATCTCCAAATCACCTGAAAATTAGGATATTGACAAGGGTTAAAAAAAATATCCTGCATCTCTGGAGTAAACTGCAATGGGGGTGAGGGTATGCCCCGGATGTGAAATCTGGTTGCTGAATGAGTACGTCCTGGGTGTGCAATCTGGTTCCTGGATGGTGCAAATCCTGGGTGTGCAATCTGGGTGCTGGATGGGGCATGTCCTGGGTGTGCAATCTGGATTCGCTGTCAATACCATTGGATGCAAGCTGGGTGCTCTGACAAGACCAATGAGAACAACCTTGGTGCTCAGGTAAGACCAATAAGTACAACCTTGGTGCTCTGGCAAGATCTGTGGGTGCAAGCTGGGTGTTGTTTCAAGTTCCGTGGGTGTAAAGTGGTGCTGTAGCAAGTTATGGGGGTGCAATGGCAAGAGATATGGGGTAATAATGAAATAACTATAACTTACTTCTGCCTGTTACTGGCCGCCGGGGTGAGGGAAAGCAAACCAAAAAAAACAACTTATGTCAGATTCCCTTAAATCTTTATAAAGTAGCTGGCTGTGTTTTATTTCCCAGTACTAACGATTTCCTCACAGCAAAACTCTGTTTAGTTACAGTAATAGTTATTAACATGTTATGTTTACCTTCTGTGGAAGTTGGCTAAGAGCAGCTGCAATCACATTACTTCTTTCTTCTGACAAGTTTTTAACCATGGATCCAAGGGAAAATACTACAACGCCGTGATCTCCAGAGCTCTGGACAATTTTTTCCATTTCCTTTATAAGGAAAAATAACATTTCAAACATTTTTATTTGAGCAGGAAATACTGTATCATACTAATATTTTTAGATAAAGACTGCATTTTATGAAAGAGGGATCAACTAAAATATGTTTTAGGTATACGAAATGTATTAAAGAGAGAAGCTGACCAGTCGCGGAGTGCCATTTCAGTGAATACTTAAGCAATCTACCATAAAGGGACACTAAATGCTTTTTTTTTCACTTGTCCTTCTAATATAGAAGCACAAGTGAAAGGTTAGTCCCTAGTATGAGGATAAACTGGTGTGTACTTTTGATAGTACATGCCAGTTTAATCTCTGACCGACAGCTGCCATGCTTCCATAGGAAGCAGGCAGCCGTCTGTTCGGCGACTTTCTCTCCCTGCTAGCGCCTTACTTGAAGGAACCCTTACTTCCTTCAAGTAAGCAAGGATTAAACAATGTTTAATGTTCCTTTAACTTAATTATGCTACTTACACATAGGTGTAAAATTCGGGACCACAAAGTGACCAGGAAGTAACGTTTTAATGCGTGTCTTACACACACAATTTGCAATGGGAGTTTAGAATAAAACTATATAGTTTAATGCACCTAATGGTTTGTGGCTTGGGGCATCTGTCTAGATGTTGTCAGAGGCAAAGTAGGAGTAGTGGAATTACTTTACGTGACCGGGGATATGAGGTAAGAAACCAAGAATGATAGTGGGACCTTAAAATGAACAGGCTAATAAATAGACCACTAATAAGTATGGTTGCCACCCAGCCAGTATTTTACCAGAAGGCAGGTAAATGTGTTGGCATGTTAGAAGGGACTGGATCACCTAAACAATGTTTTTATTGTGCATGTAAAAAATAAAAATGCACAAGAATCTACAATCATTATATAAGCTATGTTTAAGTGATACAGTCCCTTTAAGTCTATGAAGGCATTAGCATGACTGTTTTTTTTAAATAATTAAATTAAAAGGTGGAGACCCTACTAATAAGTATGATGGAGCAAACGGAAGATATTAAAGCAGAACATTTTCCGGGGAAAGGTGAAATATGGACTAGTGTGATAATGAGTGACAGCATTTGACAAGCTATTAATCCTGCGATTCCACGACCCAGTGGGCGCCACACAGTCAGTGGTGAGGGAAATCCTCTTCAGCAGCAACACAAGGCAAGATAATTTAACAGTTAAAATAACATTACGTTATTACATTGTTCAGGCTTCAACCAGGCATCATTCTTTTATCCTAATGTTATTTTAACTATTAAATTATCTTGCCTTGTGTTGCTGCTGAAGAGGATTTCCCTCACCACTGACTGTGTGGCGCCCACTGTGTCGTGGAATCGTGGGAACCTACATGTAAGCAGTTACTTTTGTTAAATTAACCCCTTAAGGACAGAGCCTTTGAAACATTTTTGTCCTTTCTGGACAATGGCTATTTTAACATTTCTGTGCTGTTTGTGGGGCTAAAGGGCCACATTGTGAAGGTGCGCATTTTCAACTTGGAATATTGACGTGTTGCCAGCCTGAGCCCATCTTTCATTTGGGACTTTTTTTTAAAGTAGGACAGTGTATTTTACCCCAAAAAGTATATATTTTGTAAAAGTAGACACCCTAGGCTATTTTAAATGGTGTTATTTTAACACTTTCCATGCACCAATTCTACCACCAGCCTTTGTCAAAGTTTGTGGTAGTCATTTTATTGTGTATTTTTTCCCACATACATTGCACTTTAGACACAAATTCACATATTTCGGTATGTGTCACTGACAAACAATACCACAATATATGTTCAGCAACATCTCCCGAGCACAGGGATACCACCCATGCATAGCTTTGTCAGCTTTGTTAGGGGTTGAAAGGCTACATTTGAGAGGTGCGCTTTTTGATTTTCAAACTTGGAATTTGAACATGTAGAGCAAGGAAGGGGTTAATAGCTCTTATAAGAGCCTTTGTAGTACTGTACAAAAAAATTAACCCCTAAAAATGCACAGACAAGAAAAAATGTTCTGCTGTGCAGTGATCAGTGGCAGGGAAGGGGTTAATACACTACACTATACAAAAGGTATGGCTTTTATAAAAGCCCTTGGGACTCACAATTTTTTAACATTTTATTTAATTTATTACAATTTAAAAATTGTTATACAGATCTGTCTCTTTCCCTCACTAAAACTCAAGTGAGGAGAGGGAGGCAGATCCATATGGGTCAGAACAATATTTACGAACCAGACGAATGGTGATGCTCATCTGAGAAATCACCAAACCACCTTTGCCACTGATCGGCTGTTACTGATCGCTATACACGCGTTCAGACAGCTTCAAAAGGAATACACGTAATCCCCTAGTGGGTATAATTAACCCCTAGTGAGTCTGACAAAAAAAATGCTGATAGCAAAAAAAAATCCTTCGGCGACTAGATTGCTCCATATGCGCTGCTTAGGCAGTGACCATATGCACTGCTTAGGCAGTGACCATATGTGCTGCTTAGGAAGTGATATACGGCAAGGAAGGGGTTAATAGCTCTTAAAAGAGCCTTTGATATACTGTAATAAATCAAAGTAAAAAAAAATAACCCCTAAAAAAATGCACAGACAGCAAAAAATGTGCTGCTGTGTAAGATCACTGCGTACACAGCGATCAATTGCAGGGAAGGGGTTAAATACTGGAAACGGCTTTTTTAAAAGCCTTTGGGTCTCAATTCTATTAAATATATTATAATTAAAAACTTACATTATACAGCTCTGTCTCCCTCCCTCACTAAAACTCAAGTGAGAGGGAGGCAGATCTACACGGGTCAGATCAAATATTTACACATATTGATCTAACCAGACGAATGGTGATGCTCATCTGAGCAAACGCCAACCCGCCATTGTCACTTATCAGCTGTTACTGATCGCTATACATGCGCTCAGACAGCTAAAAAAAATTTTTTTACGTTAAACGTAGTCCCCTAGCGGGTATAATTAACACGTGACGGGTGTAATAAAAAAGTTTTTAAAAAATTAAAAATGCTTCGGCAGCAAGATTGCTGCATTTGCGTCAGATCGCTGATTAGGCAGTGATCTACGGCAAGAAAGGGGTTAATCTCTCTTAAAAGAGGTTTTTTTATACTGTAATGAATTACAGTAAAAAAAAATAACCCCTAAAAAATGCACAGACAGCAAAAAATGTGCTGCTGTGTATGATCACTGCGTACACAGCGATCAATGGCAGGGAAGGGGTTAAATGGCTTTTATAAAAGCCCTTGGTGTTTAAAATTTTATTAAATATTTTTTTTATTATTTTATTTTATTTTTTTACTTGATCTGATCTGTCTCTCTCCCTTACTAAAAGTAGTAAGGTGAGGAAGGCAGATCAATACTTGTCAAAGGCAATATTTAGTAATATTGCCTTTGACAGTATGGTAAGTGCTCTATGATCACATAGATCTGTTGTGCCGGCATCGATTGGCTCCCCCTAGAGCATCGGAAGTGAAATCACTTCCGATGCTCTTGCCATTAGAAGGGAATCGCTGCCTGTACAGGCAGCGTTCCCTTCTACTGAGCCTATGGGGTCGCTCAGGAGAGCGACCACCATCGGCTCTGGGCAGCCTGGAGGTGTTGTTAAGTGCCTCGCTGGCGAGGCACTTTAACAACACCGCAGATGCTTAGAAAGCGAACGATCGTTCGCTTTCTAAGCACATGTGTGCAGCGGGCGAAGCCATTTTTAAATGGCTGCTACGATCACTCCGTGGAGTGATCGTAGCGCGCCCCTGCACATTTGGGGGGTGTTGCACAATGCCTCTACCTAGAGGCATTGTAGCAACACCGTTAGAGTAAAGAAAGCGACCGCTGGTCGCTTTCTTTACTCCATTTAGTGCATGACGTGCCAGGCACGTCAGCTGTCGGCAAGTCCACGATTTGCCGTGACGTGCCTGGCACGTCATCTGTCGTTAAGGGGTTAAATGTTATACACTTTCTACACTAATTGAATGTGTGGACATTCCTTCCCTTGCATTTGAGAGTTAAGGAAGCTGGAAACTACAGGATCTGCTGTGTGACACAGACCTGTGATTGAAATACTGCTTTTATCAGAAAATCTCGTGAGTGCATCTCCTCAGGGGGAGCATATAAGTCTCTCCTGTTTCATTCTATCATCACACAATACTCACCAAAGGTGTTTTATTATCAATATTAATACCACAGTATATCTTACAGCACACTTTTTGTATTTCTTTGTTCTGTATATTGTTTTTTTGTGTGTAATATAGGGACACACATCTTTAAGTGCTGCTAAGATTGGGATTTAAGCGCTGGTATCACAGTTTTACTTTTATATGTATATTTGTATTACCTCTGGTAACGGCTTTGCTGGTGTGCAGTGCAGGCCACCTACAAATTCAAAATTAGGAAGAGTTGGGCGAGGATATTCAAAATCCCAGTAGGTCCGGATTAACCAAATTTCTGCTTTTCCCATTATTTCACAAAACGATGTAGGTCGACCTTATAAACAAAAACCAAAAACATTTATTCTACTGAGCAGGAAAAATGTACATAGACTGTTACATCACATTCATTTCTTCCCATCAGCCTTCCATTAAACATATGTGCTAAGACAATGCAATACCATCAATCTCTTCATCGTACCAGCATATTTATATATCTGATTCAACACTAAAATATTGCTGCTGTGTTAATAACAAAGGGGTAAATAATGTTGCAGAGAAAACCTGAATTAATTGACACTTCGACACAATGATTTTCATAGCGAGAGCAGAGTTGTTGGAGAGCAGGTGATTGGTCATAGAAGTACATACAGTGGATTGGACAGCGAGATTTTAGCATGATTTTGTCTGAGTAGGTTAGTGGTGTTGGGGATTCTGTTTTTGATTTTAGTTGTTATTTTTACAAATGTTGTTGACGGTTATATATCCTAGACATCACTTGAATGGTATCAAAAATACCAACAGGTGGACTTGGGAGCGTACAGCTTGTGCAATTAAAGACCTCACCCATATCACGGAATTCGTGTAGAGTTTAAAGGGCATTTGAAGATTTTTGCTCTGTGCTAGATTTGAAAATGGTGTTTGGTGCCAAAACCAGTCGGGAGTATTGGAATTTTTTACGATTCTGTTCAAAATGAAGAACTTCTTAAGATATCCATGGATGTTTCCTGGCTTATATATGATTTAGGTCAGGGCATACAAAATGTGGCCCATCTGATTGAACTACTCATGTTATCATTAGCTCTATGAATGTTTCATTTTGCTTGTAAAAACTTTTGAGTTGCTTTTGTATTACTGCTAAATAACCAAATATCTTGCTAGTACACCATCACTGTAAATAAAAATAAAAAAAAAATATTGCTTCCCAATATGTATAAACATTTCTGAACATACAGCCTACTTCAGAAAAAAAAAGCTTGGACAGCCCTGATATAGGTGAATCTATTTTTATTGTGGAACATTGTATCACACACTTTGTGGAGTGATGGTGACTGGACTGTTACTTTTCACACAGCTCCTGGTGGAAGTCTATAAACAGGGCATCTAACGTGCGGCCCATTTGAGAGCAAGGCCCGGCCCACCTGACTTAACTGTCCATATTCTCATCCTCCCTATGAATATATACTTTTACTTGAATAAAGTTAATTTAAACATATTTTGAACTGCTTTGGTATTACTGATAAATAAGTCATGGCCAACAACCTATTCTTCACCATTACAGTAAATTAAAATAATTAATGTGGCCCAAAAACGCCCAAGCATTTCTGATTATTCGGCCCACTTCAGAAAAAACTTGGACACCCCTGCTATAAATAGTGATCAATTCACTTATATTATTGTGAAACTACATATACCTGGGAGTTTACCTTTTGGTCTAAAAGCTTAGAGAATGTTTTAGAGCTGGAGAATACTGGCGATTTATTCAATGTAAAGAAGCATGTTTAAGGTTATGTAATAATGATTTATTTAATAAGAGAGGAACAATAGGAGGACAACCATACAAGGTGATCGAGGAGAAATCAAATGGTGTAAACGGCCACTGGTTTGTGAAGTTAGGTTCCAAGTGTGGGCACTCCACTCCCACGCAATCTGTAACCGGACAAATTGTTCAGGATAAATGGGTTGTCAGAGGAAATTGAACCTTTTATGAAAAAATTAATAAAGCTCACCTCAGACTGGATCCCAGTAAAATCAAAAATATGTATTTTTTTAGCTCGTAGCTCAGGACCAGAATTTCTAGGATACAATCCACAATTAATAACGCTCAGGCATAAAACCTAAAGCGTTTCGTTCAGAGTATGAACTTAGTCGTAGGCCTAATGATTTATTTCATGTACTGTTAATAAAGCTGTGTAAAATACTGTGCTTCAGCTTACTTACCCAGTGTAATAACCTTGGTGAGGATAGGCTTGATTCAGCATCCAGTGGAACAATATATTATTTTCTAAGATAGATTAGCATCAGAGACTTGTCACAGAAGTATTACTGCACTTAGGAAAATGTGGTGAGATATGGTAGGGTTATGTGATAACACAGTGTCATGCAATATTTGTAGAGAATGATGAGGCAAAATCCCTTTTAAATGTTGCAAACCATGTGAGCTTCAGTTATATCATAGAAAGATACTGACTGAGGTAAATGATTAACAGTTGAACTTTTTATTCTTAGAATAATTAGTACAGAGGAGAGAGAGAGAAATGCTGTTAAGATAAATGCTTCCAACCCCAAACAGTAATAATCCTCTTTTCATTGAACATAAAGCAACCAATTAAACATTAAATTTAGGGTGAACAAAAACAGTACACATATATATATATATATTTAGGGTAGATATCTTGCGCAGAAAGCTATACAGAAGAAATTAGTACCCTTAAGTGTACAAACATAGATATAAAAATATACTTCTATTTCTATAAATAATCTCTCGAATGGTCATCTGATTTTGTGTATCAGGAGCAGGACATGTAAAAGAAAAATCATGTGAAGTCTATACGTCATAACTTGAGAGCGAGGCTTGCAAACAGCGTGCAGGCCTTCCTCTGAATTTGCTCCACGTGTGAAATATGGACTTGTATCAGACTAAAAGAATCCTTTCCACAGAGATGGAGACTCTCTGTTTTAGTGCAGGTGTCCCAATAGTAAGACTCACTACATGTTTTTGGAAGCATGTTTTATATTTGTTTTATATTGTTTTAATATGTGATGAAATAAATACACTTTTAATACTACTTGCTGCACGGGTTGATTTGCAAAGCCTTGGAAGCTCTTTTGGGTGAATATTAACTACCCTATATTTTAGAACTATGTTGGATCATTTAAACTTTAACATTTTTATAAAGATATTTTACTAAAAGGGGGTAATTTACCTTCACCCTTTTACCAAAAGTGTTTAAAGAGGAAAGTCTAGTTTGACTCCAAGTTTAAACTCCCTTTCAATTGATTTTAAACTTTGACAACGTTGACAATGTAGAAAGTGATTTTCATCAGTTTACATTGATTAACAAAGGCTTTATAAGTGACATTTTAATTAATCTACTTGTGCTCATGTACAGATATATGTCTGCTTAATACAACATCACATATCTCTAGCCCTGTGGTACCTAAACATGCTATTTTCTATAATAATCCATACCCACATATTTTTTAGAGGAGTCTGTATTAAGATGTACATTTAATTTACAAGTATCATTTTTATTATGACATCACACAACTGTCCTTCCCAACCAATCACTGTGGTCACCAGAGGCAGTTACCAGATACTGAACAAAACTGTTACTGAGTGCAAGAGGACACGTTCATCCACACTGATTCCCATATGCAAAAAATCCCCAATAACTCAATAATACATTCTAATAGTACTTTTCACATAAGTCTTACCCAGTGCTTCACTGTAATACTCATCCCAGAATCCTGAAAACTCTGTATAGAACAAAACATCTTGAACTAAATAAAATATGATATTTTTTAGTCTCTCCACAAAAGACATTTTGTCAGTGAGCTGAACCATGGTCCCGGGTACATATGAAAACGGGGATGGGAGGTGTCCACAGAGCCTTTCCATTGAGTTAGCCATTGAAAACCTAAAACTATAAACTATAGGTACTCCGAGAACCTCTGCAATAAGCTCACCACAAGGAGCGAAAAGGTCTGAAAGCAGCACACTGAATTTCTCTGTCTCCAGTTTGGAGAGCAAGTCCTTGTTCTTCAATACCCCATCACAAACGTGTTTTTGTAGAAATTGCATATTTGCGAAGCTTCCTTTTGCCTGCAGATAAAACTCCCAATAAGATATGCGAGGGATATCATACAGCCAAAAATTTAGAAAATCATTTAAAATCTCTTCATATTCCTCTTTTGATAGTGGAACAGAGAATGATTCAACCTTTATGAGTGAAGGTGTCTTGTGTCGCATCTGCATATTGGCTGAATGCACTAGAACAGTCACCTCATGGCCTTTACTTGAAAGCTCCTCAAGGACTATATTTAAGTTAATCCAGTGGCTCCAGTCAACTGGCCAAACCAGCACCTTCCCTGTAGACATGGTCCTGAAACATACAGCTTGGAGCAGCAATAATACAGAAAACCATTGCATGTTGCAGTTTCAGTGTAATGTGCAAAGTTCTGCCAGGCAGTTAAATTGTTAGAGAAGCACTCTGCATTATACTTCACCTGATTGGCTTAGCTTATATTACATAGGGAAAAAAAGCATATGACTGCATTTATAGAGAATGCAGCAAGATAACCCAGTGATGGCAAGCTGATATGTTGCTCATGCTTCTGTGTAAAAAGAAAAAAATATATACGGTATATTTAAATTTTCGTATAAGAAAATGTTTTATAAAATATCCCATTTTAACGTGCCTTAAAAATCTAGCCGCTGACAATTTAAAAAATGAGACAACTGGTTTTACATAGACATGTGCATTCGTTTTCGGACTAATGCATTTTCGGCCGAAAATAGCATTTTCGGCCATTCGTCCTAAAAACGAGTAACGAAAATGCTAAACTAACGAAAGCCGAATGAACGAATGGTTAATAAACAAAAATCATTCATCCATTCGTGCTATTGGCATTCTATAAACCGAAATAGAGTCGGTTTATAGAATACCAATAGCATTACATACATTCCATTAACCGACATAATGAACGACTTTCGGTTTATGGAATGCATGTAATGCTATTGGTATTCTATAAACCGAAATAGAGTTGAAATAGGTCAATTCGTATGAATGGGGACTCTATTTCGGTTTATAGAAAGCAAATAGGATTACATACATTCCATAAACCGACATAATGAACGACTTTCGGTTTATGGAATGGATGTAATGCTATTGGTATTCTATAAACCGAAATAGAGTTGAAATAGGTCAATTCGTATGAATGGGGACTCTATTTCGGTTTATAGAATAACAATAGCATTCCATGCATTCCATAAACCAAAAGTCTATAAACCGAAAGAGAGGTTAAAATAGGTCAATTCGTACGAATGAATAAAACGAAACAAAAATAATGAACGCATTTCGTCTGAAAGGAATGCAGTAATGAACTAAATTAATTTTGAACGAAATAAATAACATTTTGGTCCGAATGGACGAAAACTAAACGAAAATTTTAGTTTTGCACATGTCTAGTTTTACATATGCATCTGTAACAGATAATAGGGCAAGGGGTGAATACAGTAAGACAAGCTTTCAATATAGAAGTTGGTGGTTAAGACTACAAACCTACAGGACAAATTAGGTCAAAAAAGCTCAAAGTGGGACAATATTCACAGGTTGTGGAGTAATACTTTCTCTGATAGTAGACCACCACCACAACAATCTATTTCTTCAAAATCTGTTAATGGTAGAACCATTCCCACTAGCAAGTTCAGGTAACTACTCCTTCTTGCAGTGGCACAGTTACAACCACCAGTGCCAACAATCACCACCAGCACTGGTACTAATAGTCACTGTATCAGTGCAGAGGGTAATGTGCCAATTCCCAGTGGTTTTACTCCTGTTGCTGCTTATCCACCCCCAGCATTAGCAGCAGCATCCAGAAGGGTAGAGGCAACTTTGAAAGTCTTGGACATGGGCACACAGAGTACAAACATTGTGTGAAGGAAGTTAGCAAGGAAAAATTGCGGGTCATCCTTCAATTCTGGAATGAACCATCACTTTTGCATTCATCACAAGGCTGTGTTATTGAGGAAAGAGGCATAAAGTTACTGCCAGCCAATGGCTAAGGCTGGTTGGAGCATCACAATGGTTGCATGCTCGCATGAGCATTGCAAGTCTGGGACAGATAATCCCCGTGTTCACCAATCTAGGGTACAAGATGGATGTCGTCCTTGAAAACCAAGAGTCAAGAGGCTGAAGGATCAGCTTAAAGTTTGACTTTAAAGTTTGAGTAGAGCCTCAGAAATGGTAAATATTTACCTCTCTGGACCTCCTTTTCCCTTAATGTCGACCCTCTTAGCTACTGAGATGACAAGAAGAGCGTGTGGCCTGAACTCTAATTGGTTGTGGAGGAGCTGCTATCATGTCCTCCAACCACTGTCCAAAGTGTGTTCTCTGTAGCCAGTAATATACTTAATCCACAGTGGTCACGCTTGTCAGCTCATCTGATGGAGCAGATTGCCTTTCTTAAATTCAATCTGGCCAGGTTGGGGTACCCTGCTCTTCACTTTGACTGTAACTGAGCTTTGGGTTTCTCATTGCACTTCCAGGTGATATATCAGATAATATCATGTAGTCGAGTTAATTTCTCTAATTTTCTCTCTTTTTTTCCCCAAAAATAGAAAATATTCCTACTACTTCCACCAATGCACCCAGCTAATGCTAGGGCATTGTGTATCAACTCTGGAAGTCCGCTCCCCAAGTACTGAATGAGTTTGGATGTTATGCTGTGGGGATGAAACAGGTGAGTGGGTCACCAATTCCCTTCTCACTCCCCTTTACCATACAGTTTATGAACATTTAATTTACGATTTCTCTGAAAATCTTATATCCAACAATCTTTCCTGATATCTACCCACCATTATTTTGGTATTTTGAACCTATCCTAACTTAACACATAACACTCACTAATACACACAAACACACTGTAAGTAATAAATGCACACACTAAACACACAAACACATGCTCACACACAATGCTCACACTAATATACACAAACATACACTCACACATAACCTAACCCTGACCTCTAATCCTGCCTAACCATTAACTAGACTTGTTCATTCCTTTTCCTACAAATTAGTTTTTGGATGAAATTTGCCTCTTTCGTCTATTCGAACAACTCTCAGAATTCCCCTAACCTAACCTTCTTTGACTTTTTCTGAAATTAATTTTGGTGCAACTCCATTCGTCTGAATGGAATTCCCAATACAAAAATAATGGACGAATTTTGTCAGAAAAATGGACGAAATCAATGGACAAAATTCAGTATGGACGAACCAAATGTTTTTTTTTTTTACGTCTTAATGTATTTGGATGAACCGAAAATTTAATTTATTAAATACCTGTCTCCTGTAAGTTGCTTTTGAGGCATGTTTTGCACCTTCACTGGAGAGCGCATAACTATTATTATTACTACTGGTTCACACCAATTATTTGTACATACTTTACTATTGTGTGATTATTTTATCTCCACATGTTATCCTGTGCTATCCTGTTTTATTATATTTCTATACTAACAATCCTGCTTTTCTCCCCAAGCACTTCTTCTTGCATAGCTCCTAACTTCTGACCCTGGCAAATCATGATGCTGGGGGGCGGTGCTTAGGTGGCCGAGCATCAGCGCTACTGGACTTTCCAAGCACTTGAAACATCTGAGTTCAACAGAGAGAGATTCATTCTACAGTAATGGCTAACAGAGCATTGCTGATACCACAGTAATAGGTATTGATAGCACTTTCTCGGGTGGGGGGGGGAGACACTGTGTTCTCTGTCTCAATGATATCACTAAGTTTTGAGACTCCTTTGAAATTATTTTCAGTGTAAAACTACAGGAAAACTGAGATTTTCTTTAAAGTAAAAATATATAGTCTACATATATTAAAAACATGTAAAAATATAGAAAATAAACCATGTGGCTCTGCCCCAATATATTCTGGCAAAGTATCAACATTAAGAAACAAGATATACCCAATATCATTAATGATTAATTGTTCAACGTTATCAGTATACAAGCACAAAGCTCTTGTGGAACTCAGATAAACTGACTGAACTATTTTTCAGTTAAGCAGCATGGCCAAGATGATGTTTGTGCAAACTCTGATTTCACTAAATCCAGGGTAAGCACTGTCATGCACTATAGCATGACTTCCTGGCCCCGGAGCTACTAGGGGATGCAGACAGTCAGGTACCCAAAGCGGCTTGCCCAGCACTATTATTGAAGGAAAGGTAGGCGGCCTGTGGATTGGCTACAACCAAAAGTAGCTCCCTATCTGATTGGTTGCCACAAACCCAGCACATTAAGTAGGCGAGTCCCTGATTGGCTAAGAGTTTAGAAGGACATAGGCACCGCTCTGATTGGCCGAACTTTTAAAGAGCCAAGATAAAGGGTTTAATGTCTGCTTTCCATTAAACTGTACTTCAACTGCTGTTCAAGAGTCCTGTGTACTTATTCTGAACATATAGCAGTAGTTCCAGATGTGTTTTGCTGTTCCAGCTGTTAGGAGTGTTACAAGCAGTTGATCTTCCTTATAATGAGTGGTGATTCTACTAGGTCCGGTAGACATTTCACTATAGGCACCACCATTGCTCATGGTGGATACTGTGGTCAGACAATTTAAAAATGTTCTGTGGAATATCAGACACTGGTATCCTTGTACAGACACTCATGGCTTTATTCATGAAAGAGAGAACTGTAAGGAATTAAGAAGGGAATAATAAACTTTAGCCCAAAAGTAGTCAAGCTGGAAGCATTCTTTTTTTTAAACTCTGAAACTTTTGCTTTAAATTCCATTTTCATTTCCATGCTATTAATCAGTTTAGCAGAGTTCCATGAATGCGTTGTGCTTATCTAATGATGATAAAGTTGAACTATTAATCATTAATTTAATGGGTTTATCTGTATGATATTGTCTTTTGATACTTTGCCCTCATTTAAAGAGGCAGATCCATGTAGCTTATTTTCTATATTTTGTACATCTTTTCAATAAATGTGGACTATATACACAGTTCAAAAGTTTGGGGTCACTTAGAAATGTCCTTGTTTTCCATGAAAATTTTCATAAAATGAGTTGCAAGATGACTAAAAAAAATACAATCAAGATGTTGACAAGGTTATAAATAATGATTTAGAGTATAAAGAAGGCCAGTTTTATTGGTTCTTTAATCAGCACAGCACTTTTCAGCTGTTAACTAATATAAAATAGGTATTTGCCAATGAACACATCAGGGAGCTCAGGAATGGGCAAATCCAGCAAGTTCTACATTTGTGTTTTCATCAGTAGTACCTGCATAGGTGTCCTCTGTTGGTGCTGTATTCCTCCTTCACTGCCTTCTTTTCAACCCCCTCCTAGATCGCCCTCCGTATCACTTATTAGTTGGCCATGATAACCTCATACTCCTGCTTGCTGACTGTCTAACTAGAACCTCCGCATTTGTTGAGCACTCATTGCCTATATATCGATGCCGTGTATCTGCTCCTCTTTCTCAAACTGCAAGATGATGGACACTTCCTTCTCACCAACTTGTCTGGACCTCCACTTGTGGAATGCATCACTTTTCAGCATTGTGAGTAATTTCTGCTCTGCTTAAAGATATCACATGCTTGATCTCAGGCATTATGTTCAGTTGTGTCACTTCACACATCCAGGACGAACCTAAGCATGACCCAGCACTGCACTGAACTGGCACAATTAACACATATGGTTCCGGAGGAGATGCCAACTCTAGATATTTTAAATAATAACGATTTACTGAAAGAATGCAAATAAACATTCTTATTAAACACTCTAAACCAATGAGGCAGAGTCTAGAGTAAACCTGCAAGTATCTGTACAGATATACATAGGGTTTACCTGGGGGCAGGGGACACCATTTTTTAATCCTTGCTTTCCTTGCAGAAAGTTTAATTGTCCTGTTAATGATTTTACATTATGTCAACGATGATAATACCATGATTTGATTGCCAGAATTCGGAGTAGTAAAATATAACTGTTTAATCCTCATCCACTTCTATTGCATAAGGTTCGCTTTTTCAATCTTAAAAGAGGCCTTAGTATAACTTTTCCCCAGGCAAATTGTGCACTGGGGGGCAGAGCTTAGAATGTCAGAATATCAGCGCAACCACTCATTGCTGGTAACACTGTCACTGAAGCTGTACAGCGTTATTGCTCATGCACAGCAGGCATTCTCCAGTGTCCCCACATATTGCAGTCAGGGCCGGACTGGCCCACCGGGATTCCGGGAAAAATCCCGGTGGGCCGCCTGCCCCGGGGCCGCCTTGGCCACTTAAAGTGAAGCGGTGGCGGCCGCCACTTTAAGAGTTCGGCTGCTGCAGCATCCGGCGGCAGCAGACGAATTTCTTAAAGCGATGACGGCTGCCGAATTGCTTAAAGTGGCGGTGGGCCACTTTAAGCAATTCGGCGGCCGTCGCCGCTTTAAGAAATTCGCCTGCTGCCGCCGGATGCTGCAGCAGCAGTTCCGGCGGCGGGATGGGGAGCAGAGAAAGCAAGGTGAGTGAGACATAAAGGGCAGGGGGTGAAAGACACTACAGGGGGAGGGGGAAGGGTGGGGTGAAAGACACTACAGGGGGGAAGGGGGGGTGAAAGACACTACAGGGGGAGGGGGAAGGGTGGGGTGAAAGACACTACAGGGGGGGAAGGGGGGGTGAAAGACACTACAGGGGGAGGGGGAAGGGTGGGGTGAAAGACACTACAGGGGGGGAAGGGGGGGTGAAAGACACTACAGGGGGAGGTGGAAGGGGGGGTGAAAGACACTACAGGGGGAGGTGGAAGGGGGGGTGAAAGACTGTACAGGGGAAGAGGAGGGTGTGAAAGACTACAGGGGGAAAGGGGTGAAAGACTACAGGGGGAAAGGGGTGAAAGACACTAAGGGGGAGGGTGGGAAGAGAGACGCCACAGAAAGGACCGAGAGAGAGAGAGATGCCACAGAAAGGACACACAGAGAGCGAGACGCCACAGAGAGCGAGACGCCACAGAGAGCGAGACGCCACAGAGAGAGAGATACGCCACAGAGAGAGAGAGAGATGCCACAGAGAGAGAGAGAGAGAGATGCCACAGAGAGAGAGAGACGCCACAGAGAGAGAGAAAGAGACGCCACAGAGAGAGAGAGAGACGCCACAGAGAGAGAGAGAGACGCCACAGAGAGGGAGAGAGACGCCACAGAAAGGACAGAGAGAGAGAGAGACAGATGCCACAGAGAGAGAGAGAGACGCCACAGAGAGAGAGAAAGAGACGCCACAGAGAGAGAGAGAGACGCCACAGAGAGAGAGAGAGACGCCACAGAGAGGGAGAGAGACGCCACAGAGAGGGAGAGAGACGCCACAGAGAGGGAGAGAGACGCCACAGAAAGGACAGAGAGAGAGAGAGAAAGGACACAGAGAGAGAGAGACGCCACAGAAAAGACAGAGAGAGACGCCACAGAAAAGACAGAGAGAGACGCCACAGAAAGACAGAGAGAGAGACGCCACAGAAAAGACAGAGAGAGAGACGCCACAGAAAAGACAGAGAGAGAGACGCCACAGAAAGGACAGAGAGAGACAGGCTACAGATATGCGAGAGACAGGCTACAGGATATGTCTCACACACTGCCCTGATATATACCACTGCACAGGGCAATTCATATAACTCTGTGTACATACTGGAGGTATATATATTGCCCTAGACAGGCTTATATATCAGTCTTATCTATAAATAATACACTGTTCAGATGTGCTTTTTAAAATGCATGATTTTCCCTTCTATGAATAAAAAAATTATATTATGCTATGGGCTGGTTTAAAAATCTTATGCGATGGGGCTGGTATATAAATTTTTTCCAGGGCTGGTTTTTGTTCCCAGTCCGGCCCTGATTGCGGTCCTGAATCACATTGTCCCACTGAACTCTACCTCTGTCCCAAAAAGCAGATTCGACCCAAATTGAATTGAGGTTGGGCACATGAGCCAAATTTTACAAATCTCCAAATGCAGCCACTCAATATGCCTGATTTCAGTACAATTGGCAGTTGGGCTGTTTGGAAACTTTGGAGGAGTTAGAATTAGGATATTTTTGCAATGAAAAGCATACATCACCAGCAAACACATGCAGAATTCAGGTAACAAAGGGGAAATTTGCCCATTTCAATTCTCCTAATTTTAGTTGGAGAATTGAATAGAATAGTGTAGAAGAATAAAACACAAAAATATTTATGTAGAATTATAATATATTAATGTTATAAATTAGTATATTTACATTAATATAAGCCTTTTTAAATCTGAATAAATTGCTTCTATTATTTTATGTTCATTTACTTTATTTTTAAGTATTTAATGTATTTTGTTTTCTTTTAATGATTTTTATTTTATTACATGTAGGCTATTTTGGGAGGACTTTTGCTATTTGAGTTATAGCCAAAGTAATCCCACTAACTTCTATGACTATATTCGTAATAGTCGAGGTAATCCCAAAATGTCTCCGAAATAAGCCGAAGTCCTGACTATATAAGTCTATAGGAAGGACCGAGGATACCACTTTGTTTTGGTGCATTTCAGCTGATTTGGGTGTCAGGAGATATTGGAGTGGAGTCGGCTTTGGTTTCAGAATTGAGAACATATTTGGAGGCACATTAGGGCTACCTGGGTAGCTCGACATTCGTGTCCGATTTACCTCCAATCAACCTTTATTATATCTTCATTTATTTGTAAACTAGAAACAAAAAAAATACATAATTCACTATAAGGTCCTGGAATATCTAAATGTGTGCATCACAATACTATTTTCCATTACATAAAACTTACCCAAGACTTCACTATAATACTCGTCCCAGAATCCTCCAAACTCAGTGTAGAACAAAACATCTTGAAATAAGTAAAACATGGTATTTCTCAGTCTTTCCTGAAAGGACATATGGTCAGTGAGCTCCACCATGGCCCCAGGTACATATGAAAAAGGGGATGGGAGATGTCCACAGAGCCTTTCGATTGAGTTACCCATGGAGAACCTAAAAGTATAAACAGTAGGTATTCCTAGAATTTCTGCAAGAAGCTCACCACAAGGAGCAAGAGGATCTGAAACCAGCACAGTAAACTTCTCCATCTGCAGTTTGTAGAGCAAGTCCTTGTTCTTCAATAACCCATCACACACATATTTTTCTAACATTAGACTGTCTCCTATTCTTTTTGTAACTTCCTGGTAGAATTCCAAGTAGGACATATTGACTGAATCATAGATCCACAATTGTAAAAAATCTTCCAGCATCTTTTCATTTTGCTCTTTTGTAAAAGGAACAGAGAAATGTTCAGCCTTAATGAGGGAGTTGTTCTTCAGTTCCATCTTAATATTGCCTGAATGCACCAGCACAGTCACTTCATGGCCTTTACTTGCAAGTTCCTCAAGGAGTACCATCAGGTTAATCCAGTGGCTTGCATCAGTTGGCCAAGCCAGCACCTTCCCTGAGGAGACAGTTCTGAATAGAAGAGTTTGTAATAACAAAAAAGCAGTGAGCCAATTCATGTTGCTTCTTCACTATACACAGAATGCAGAGTTCTGTCAAGCAGGAAAACTGAGGAGGAGCAATGTTCAACAGGACTGCATACAATTGGTTTATAATACAGAACACATTCTATGACTGTGCTTGTAGATCAGGCTGTTGAATCACCAACTGATTAAAAAGGAACTTTTGACAATTTTGAAAATTCTGTGGAAAATGCACCCTCTACAGGCCATTTAAAATTACATTACATTCCTTAAAGAGGAATTAAAGGCAAACATTTCCTTTCTAATAAACCCAACTTTATAAGAACTAAAATTGTTTCTTTCTCTTAGTTTTGATTGCTGTTTTATTAGACTTTTACTGCAGAAATGTAACATTATGGAATATTCATTTAAGAAATCTCACAATTAAACTGTGGGGAGAGTTTCTGTCCAATGACAGTGTTGCTGTCTCAGGGAACTCTGATTGTATTATCATTCAAAACTTTATGTGGAGGTACTTTAATAGAAGATCTGATAAACATGTGTGGAATCGTTTCCAATTAAGACATACTTTTATTGGCAACAAGTTCAAATCGTACACAAATAACAAACAAGGGAAGTGAAAACAAGTGAATAAAGTGAAATAAAATAAATCTTGCAAACCCCTAATTATAAATGTTTAGGATAGACATTCCGAAGGGTAACATAGGGGTGCAAGATCAGTAAAGGTACAATTTTGCCCCGGGAAAAATTAAAGATTATTGTCAATATCAGTGTATACTCGGGGTTAATATTGTAGAAAGACCAATTACTAAAGGGGTTCCAAGGTCCTTATCTGCCACCTGTGCAACATTGTATAATGAAATAGATTATGTGGAAGTATCTATTATAGCAACACACACGTGATGGATACAATGTGATACCAAATAAGTACTTAGGCTGTCAGAACTAATTTTGCTGTGATTGAGTCTTTAATTGGTTAAATCTGTATGCTGCAGTTAGCAATGGATGTTTAGGATACAGTCTGCCCAGGTAAGTATTTGCACATAGATAAATAGTAAACATATTCAGTTGGGATAAGAGTGAAATATATATTAGTTATAGAAATCCACAGGCAGCCAGATCTGCTCCTTAAATGGTGGTCAATTAAAGCTTAATAGCTTTTATATTTAATGAAAGATATATATAAAATATAGGGAGCGACTGGCACCACATTTACCAGACAATTCACAAAGTTTTGCCTCTAGACGTGGTATTCTTAAAAGAAATATATCTTTTGTAGGACAGAATTTGGAAACTACACCGAGGGAAAAGTCCTCCCCTCAGAGGAAAAAACAGTTCAAAAGGAGGAGACAATAAGGGACTCACATGTTTTTAATAAATTTATCACCCATCCACTACACTCTACTGAATAGAGGATTCTCATTTGTACCCACTCCAGGGTTTAACAAATTTACGTGGATCAAGGAAATAAACCTATTTGTAAGAAAAATGGCTTTGGTCAAATACCATCAGTCTAAATTACAGAAGGAAGAAAGGTCCCTGGGTCTAGAGGTAGAAGACATGCCAGCTATGCAAGATATGATGGCATTACTTGCAGAAAACAATGAACCTAACCAATACTTATCAAACTTGAAACCTAAGACGACTTATACCCCCCCATTTGAACAATATAGCAACTTGGACATGTTTGTCCAATTAGTCAGTGAAGAAATTGATAAAATTGATCATACTGAATTTAACACTCTTGATCATAACATGACCTTCAAAGAAAGACATGCCTTAAAAGAACTGAGATCCAATACAGATATCACTATAAAACCATCTGATAAAGGTGGGAATATCGTCATTATGGACATTGATGACTACGAAGACATGTGCCTCAGACTATTATCAGACACCAATACATATGAGATATTATCTCATGATCCAACTGATTTATACTGTATGGAATTAAAAGATATATTGGCTATGGCCAGGGATTGCGAATACCTCTCAGTGTTATGCCCGCACCTCTAGAGGATCGCCCGCATTACCTTGCCCCCGACGGAGGTCCCCGCGCATGCAATCCAAGTGCAATACCTTGCCCACACAGCTGAGTTCCCCTGTCATCATGCAGAGACCATCCCCCAGACTGCACTGCACATAGGCTGCTTCAGCAGTGTCTCCATGGCAACGGCCACACCCCTGTGAAACAATCACTGAGGCACATGACTCAGCCTATTTAAACCCTCCTCTTCCTTTCTCTCATTGCTCAGTTATCCTGTGCTTCTGTTGGCTTGTCCTCAGTTTCCTGCTCCCTATTTTTTTTGTGACTTCTGGCTCCCTGACCTCGGCTCTGTTTATTGGATTTTGTGACTTCTGGCTCCCTGACCTCGGCTCTGTTTATTGGATTTTGTGACTTCTGGCTCCCTGACCTCGGCTCTGTTTATTGGATTTTGTGACTTCTGACTCTCTGGCCTCGGCTCTGTTTTATTTTGCCTACTGCATTACCATCGGTATCCTGAGTCCTGCACAAGTGTTATTCAGATTGCTGGTTACCCTACTCCGTTCCTGGCATCCTGAGTCCTGCACCAGTGTCCCTCAGATCCTGCATTACCATCGGTATCCTGAGTCCTGCACAAGTGTTTTTCAGGTTGCTGGTTACCTTGCTCCGTTCCTGGCCTCCTGAGTCCATACACAGTTCATTCGTGCTTGTAACTACATCCAGGGGGTCTGTTCCATTTCAGATCCTTTTCAGTGTGTACTACTCTAAGCAAGTCTGTCCATCTCTGCATTTGGGCTCCTCATCTGAAACGTGAGTTTTTACCTAACAGAATAACTGAGCCTTACATGGAACCCGCAGGGATGGCCGAAGCAGTCATGGCCCTTACATACCAGATCGCTGCCCTTTCACGCTCTATGCAAGATCTACAAGCCGGTCAGTCTCACTTACAACACCAGATGCATGACATGCAAATGGCCGAAGGTCCTGCACCTCCACCACCTCCTCAACCTCCAGTTTTTCAAGCCGAAGCACTGGCCACCGCACCTGAACCCCGGGTGCCACTACCTGAATGTTTCTCTGGCAACCGTGCTCAATATCGGACATTAATTACATCCTGCCAAGTTCTCTTCTCCTTACAACCCAGAACTTATATCACAGATTACGTCAAGATTCGAACCACTATATCACTGCTTTCTGGGGAACCCCAATTATGGGCCCATCATTTGCTACGCCCTAACAGCCCATTGCTCAACTCCTGGCCTACATTCCTCCAAGCTATGGATAATTTGTACGAGGATCCTCTCCGTGTCTCATCCACTCAAGCTTCTCTTCGAGCCTTAAGACAAGGTAGAAGGCCTGTTGAAGATTACGTTACTGAATTTAGAGGCTTGGCTATCGAAAGTACGTGGAACGAACCAGCCCTCTTAGACCAATTCCGGTTAAGTTTGTCTGATCAGCTGAAGGATGAACTTGCTCGAGTGGGTATTCCTCCTACATTAGAGGCCCTGATACTGTTGGTTACACAGATTGATAGAAGACTCAGAGAGAGGAGATTAGAACGAGCAGGAGTCACTACTCCACCAACCAGACACACCTATGGATATTCCGAGGGAAACCCTGCACCTCTAAATACCGAAGAACCTATGCAACTAGGAGTGGCTCGGGGACCTTTGTCCGAGACTGAAAGAACTTATAGACGTAACAACAATCTCTGCCTATACTGTGGTCAACCTGTTCATCTATTACGTGACTGTCCACGTCGACCTCGCAAACCTCAAGGTAAGACACAAGAATCCCGAGTTTGCCTGAGCTCTGCACCTGTCACCGGCTCCTCTCACCTCTCCGTCTCTCTATTTTTTCAGTGGGCCAATGACTCCATAACCCTCTCTGCTATTGTGGATTCTGGAGCCAGCAGTTGTTTCATCGACCAGACCTTGGTTGACCAGTTGTGCCTTCCAGTACGTCCGAAATCCACACCTACCCACATCCAAGTTGTTGATTGCTCCCCCCTCAAATCTGGACCTGTTACAGAAGAGACCTTTCCTTTATTGGTACTTTTAGGATCCACTCATACTGAAAGGATTGTTTTTGATGTTGTCCCTTCTCCATTGTTCCCAGTAATTTTAGGACTACCGTGGCTACGAACACATAATCCTACTATAGACTGGTCCACAGGGACATTGACATTTACCTCCATGTTCTGTCGACATCACTGTCTCCATCCTACTGAATCAATGCTTTTTTGTCAAGACAGTTTACAAGACACAGATCAAAAACTCATTCCTCCTCAATACATGGACTTTCGTGATGTATTTGACAAAAGAAAGGCGGAACAATTACCTCCCAAGCGACCATACGATTGCCCCAATCGATTTGTTACCAGGGGCCCCAATTCCTTTCGGCCGGATTTATCCTTTAACAGAAACCTAAAGGATTTATCCGCCCATCCACCTCTCCGGCTGGAGCCGGCATTTTTTTTTTGGGAAGAAAGACGGTAGTCTACGTCCTTGTGTAGATTATCGCGAACTAAATAACATTACTATTAAAAACCGCTACCCTGGGGGGGCGTGTCCTGACCGCTGCTGAAGATGGACACGTGTTAGGGAGCTCCTGGGCAGACGGTGGATACAAACTGAATCCAGACGATAATCTGAACGCTTGACGAGCCCAAGGAACGATGCATGATGTCTCAACATCGGGCTCACCGAAAGCAGGAAAAACTAATGAAGTTTCTGACTCCTAAAGAAACTAAAAAAGCAAGTAAACTTAATGTCTCCGAAATCCAAGATGGCGCCCGTGCAGACCCGGAGGAGGAAGAAGGTTATGAGGGAGATGATGCAGCCTCCACATCTTCGCTCCCTACCATGCTGCCTGTAGAGGAAATAAAAGCAATGTTCACAACATTGAGGACACAGATCAAAGGAGATATATCTGACCTCACCGCTGAATTTCCCAGAGAAATGAGGGAGCTGGGAGACAGGATGACGAAGGTGGAAACGAAAATGGACGACCTGGTGGACCATAAAAACGCTCTCTCAGATCAGCATAAACAGTTGATGACGGAAGTTAAAGCACTGAGGGAGAAGGTATGTGATCTAGAAGACAGGTCCAGGAGGAACAATATGCGTCTGAGAGTTATCCCAGAAGAAGTCCCACCGGCCCAATTAGAAGAATGGGTTCAGGGCCTTTTCTCTAAATTGCTCCCCGACAGCCTGAGTGCGGAAGCATTGATTGATAGAATCCACAGACTCCCTAAACCCCAACATCTCCCTAATACTATACCACGGGACATTATCATAAGATTCCACTACTATCACTTCAAAGAAGCGATTATGAGGGTCAGCCGCAGCATACCAACACTGCCTGACCCCTACTCGAAAGTAAAAAATTTTGCAGACCTCTCCCCACTAACGTTGCAACAGAGGAGACTCTTCCACCCGATCACTGCAGCTTTAAGAGCAAAGGAGATTAGATACAAGTTGGGATTCCCCGTGAAACTAGCAGTATCCAGACAAGGTACCACCACAATATTCCGGTCTCCGGAGGAAGGGGCAATGTACCTTAAGCAATGGGATATCCCTGCTGGGCCTCAGGAGGATCAGAACAAAAGGCAAAAGCTAACCAGAGACTGGTCCAGAATTCCGGGGTCACCGAAGCCGCAGAGAAATTAATTTGAAGTGACAGTTTTCCTTCCTCAAATTTAACCCAGGCCGACTGACAAGAATTGTTATTGACCTATTAGTATATTCTGGTTATGGACGGAGCTAGCAGAGACCTAAGACTAACACACCGCAGGGAAAAATTCAAGGCTCATATTACTTCTCATTTAAGAAGAAGGGCAATTAGAGTCAAGATGAGTATATACATAAAGGAACTGCAGGCTGTTCCATCCAACGAACAAACCTACATTTTAATGCAAGATCCAGATGCTAAAAGGTCATAGTTCCCCATGAGATGTACAGTGAACAAATTATAATGTTATACTGAATGTCTTGTCCCATATTAGTATCGTAAATAACATCTAAGCAACAAACTGCGGCAGCCAGGGCTAATGTGATAAGATATTTCTACTGTTCAATATGAATAATGTTGACCAAAGATCCTGCTATGTAAATATTGATTTAGAGCGCTCAGTTACAGTTCAATTGTTAGTTATATGGTGTATCCCCGAGGCCCATGCTCACCTAGACGTGGCGCAGTTCAAAAGGCAGAGTATGATCTGCTCACCTCAAACAACCCCCTCTCATCTGGTGATGAGCTTAGTGCTTATGTGTTTCTGTATATTGTTATATATATTACCAATTGCACTGTATTTTTCTCGGCCTAAAACAGGCCTTTTCCCTACCCTCTCAATGTTACTACTTTATTTAATTTATGTTTTTTCCCATCTATCTAAACAGATCATTTCAGTATCTTACCTTCATATACTTTTTCTATCTTTCTCTAATTCTGAGAAGATTTGGGGAGCATACAGAGGCATCAAGATGACTCCACATGCCCAACGTATGCCTGTGAAACGGAACAACTTCACGATCTACAAAAAGCTACAAGGGAGGCACTATCACCTCATTTTCATCGTTCCTACTTGGGTGACACAAGATAAATCCGAAGAGATCCAGACTACCCAACATCCACCCGTTAGCCAGAGCGACAAAATTGACAAGAAAAGAATACTACTCAAAAAATGGAAACCGACGATATTTCCACGACGCAAGACATTGGCCCCTGTAAGTACTTATTACACCCCACCCACCAAATTACATCTATACACTCATATAAGCTCACATTCATCCCAACTTAATGGCAGTAACATTTTTATCCATTAACGCTAAAGGGCTTAATACACCACACAAGAGAAGGCCGCTATTCCAAGAAGCAAACAAGGCAAAAGCACAAATTATATGTGTACAAGAGACCCACTTCGCAACAGGGAAAATACCAAATGTGTCAACAAATCAATACACAACGGTATACCACTCCACATCCCCCCATAAAAGAGCAGGAGTATCACTGTGGTTCCACAACTCCCTTGCCCTTTCATTGCAAAAATTAACACAAGATCAAAAAAAAGGGAGAATCCTAATAGCTGAGGTGACTATCAACAATCTTTCATATATCATAGTAAATATATATGCCCCAAATATGAACTCAGAAGTTTTTGTTAGGAAAATATTAAATCAGATACCCTCAAATCCGATGGCGTCAGTAGTGGTATGCGGGGATTTAAATACAATAGCAGACCCACTTATGGACTCCTCTTCAACCCCCTCAGCAAAGTACCTCAAATCCTTACAAACAAAAAGCCTCATACTCAGAACAGCCATCAGGGATAATAAACTATATGATGTGTGGAGGATTCAAAATGAACAGTCTAAAGATTACATGTTTTATTCCCAAGTCCATGCCACTTATTCAAGAATCGACTATTTTCTAACAGATAAAAATACTCTGCAAAGGGTTAGCGATTGTACAATAGGACAGATTCAATGGTCGGACCACGCCCCTATATACTTAACGTTAACGGAGAAATTCCAATACAAAGGCCAAAACTCATGGCGCATTAATGACTTCCTCCTTAGCAACCAAACAATACGGAGGAAAACTAAAAATATAATGGAAGAATATTTTGAATTAAACGACCTACCAGAGACACCACCGGTAGTTCTCTGGGAGGCGCATAAAGCAGTCATTAGAGGCCATTTAATTGCAGCAGCAGCCTATGAAAAAAAACAAAGGGAGAAAAAACGAAATTACTATATGGCGGACCTCAAAATATTGGAAGATACGCATAAATCGAATCCCAACCCAATAGTGTATTCACGCATTAAAGATATTAAACACCAAATATCTATTATCCAACTACACCACACACAAAGACAAATTCAAAGGTTAGAACAACATTTTTACACTAATGGCAACAAAGCTACTAAATTATTGGCTAGACGACTGAAAAAAAAGGATACAAAAAAGGCGATTCCCTATATAATTTCCCACCAAAGAAAAAAAGTCCAAAACCCGGCTGATATACCAAATGTCTTTGCAGCATATTATGAAAGGTTATATAATTTGAAACATGATCCCAAAACCCCTCAACCAACTCCAGACAATATAGACAATTTCTTGAATAAACTGACCATTCCATCAATAGATCCAGTACATAAACAGAAACTCACAGCCCCCATCACTGAAGTGGAAATATCGGAAACTATCAAATCACTTCCAAAAAATAAAGCACCTGGCCCAGATGGCTTCTCGAATAAATATTACCAAATTGTTATTGAACAACAAACCCCGTATTTGGCGAATATCTTTAACTCCTGCATCTCCCAAGGCACACTCCCACCCTCTATGTTATTAGCCCACATTATTACAATCCCAAAACCGGGAAAACCGACAACAGAGTGCCCTAACTTCCGCCCAATATCATTATTAAATACTGATGTGAAAATATACGCAAAAATTTGGGCCAATCGAATGAAATCTATTTTACCGTCGCTCCTGCACTATGACCAGGTGGGTTTTGTGAAAGGCAGACAGGAACGGATAACACAAGAAAAATAATTAATATAACATCTATAATTAATAAGAGGAAAATCCCGAGCCTGATTCTGGCAATTGATGCCGAAAAGGCTTTTGACCGTCTGCACTGGTTGTATTTAGAAAAAGTATTATTAAAATTTCAATTTCCAATGCGAATTTATTAAAGCGATCTTGGCATTGTACTCCTCGCCCTCAGCGGATGTCACATATGCAGGATTCCATTCTAAACCATTTCAAATCACAAATGGATCGAGACAAGGCTGCCCCCTGTCCCCCTTGTTATATGTGTTAGCTCTAGAACCCCTAGCCGAAGCCATAAGAACAAATAACCTGATTAAAGGCATCCCTTACGCCCCCAAAAAAGAAGCGAAACTAGGTCTGTTCGCAGACGACATAATTGTGACATTATCGAACCCATTAGAATCTCTCCCGCAATTACAAGCTACACTAAAGAATTTTGGGGAAGTATCGTACCACAAAGTTAATGAAGCCAAAACGCAAGCCCTCCCAATGTGTATCACACACAAACTAGTCTCACAGTTGAAGGCTAAATACACCTTTGAATGGAGAACTGACAATATTTCTTACCTAGGTATACAAATAACCAGAGTCCATGGAAAATTAATAGAAGCAAATCTTTTAAAATTATGGAAAGGAATACAACAAGATCTAGCATCCTGGTCAAAAATTTTTTTAACATGGCTAGGCAGGATCGCAGCTATAAAAATGTCAGTCATACGCAAACTACTCTATTTATTTAGAGCCCTCCCAATTTCTATTCCCACAAAGATCCTGAACAAAATACAATCGGAAATTCTACAATTCATAAACGCCAACAAGCCAGCCCGCGTAGCATCCAAATGGCTCAACATACCCAACGCCTCAGGGGTCTGGGACTACCGTCGGTCCTAAAGTATTATCAAGCAGCCCGAATGAGCCAAAACATATTAACACACTACCCACCGAACGAAATAGCATGGGTTGATATTGAAGACATGCAAGTGTTTCCCCATCGCATTGCATAAACCTTACACTTGGCAACAGAATATATGTACCCAGCTAATATATGGATGCCGAGTTCGATTATTTCAAGATCAATATGGAACAATTACGCAAAAAAAATACCAGAACTGACGGAATTAACAAAGACTTCCCATATTAAATGTCTGGAATTACTAATACCTGACCTATGCCTTACTCCATGGACCAAAGCGGGTATTACCCAACTACAGGACTTAATGCACAATGCAGAACTGAAATCATTTAAAGATCTCAAGATGAAGTTCCAATTAAAAGATACAGAATTCCTCAAATACATGCAAATTCGACAAATATTTAGGAGAATCTCCCTTACTCTAACAGCTCCACCTCAGACATTACATAACATTACAAAAGCATGCCAGAAAGGATCACAGGAAAAAAAAACTCTAGCGCTCTGTTACAAATCCCTGGAGGACACCTACATGATCAATGAACTACCTTTCATAGTGGCATGGGAGAAAGACCTTCAGCAAAATCTTTCTCCAACAGCTTGGAAACAAGCGATACATTTCCCAAAATCAATATCCCACAACGCTAACCATACTGAAACTACCAAAAAAATTTTGTACAGGTGGTATATGGTTCCTACAAAACTAGCCAGAATATACCCATCCTCCACGAATCTTTGCTGGAGAAAATGCAAAGCTCCTGGTTCCATGCTTCATATATGGTGGGAATGCCCAGTAATTCAAATTTTCTGGGAAAATATTTACGATCTTATAACAAAATCCCTGCATGTCAAATTACAAGAAAAACCAGAAGTGGCCATTTTGAATATCCTACCAGTGAGCCTTAAGAAAGCACAAAAAGTTATTCTAGGGCATATCCTACTAGCGAGCAAATCAGTTATTGCCAAGAACTGGAAAAAAGCTCTAGCACCTCCTCATCAAGAAGTAGTTAATTTAATAGAACACAATTTAAAAATGGAACGTCTATTTTATACATCAAACAACAAAGAACAACTGTACGAGGAAATCATAACTATATGGGAGCAGTATTCTACATCCAAGAAAGAAGCATGATACCGGACGAGAAATTAAAATTTAAAGCTCGACTAAAACCCAAACTTCTCAAATCTTTCTCTCAATCTCTTTCCTATCTTTCTTCTCTTCCCACCAAGCAGACCACGTTATCTCCCCACATATTTTCTTGAACTATATCATCTCCCTTCTATAATTCCTATCCCAAGTTTAAGTTTATTTTATTATATTATGTGGTTATTTAAGAAAGAGAAAATGGCAACAGAAATATAAGACATATCACAAGAATAATGTCTTGACGTCCTGATGGAACTCAATAATTTATGTTGTATGTAACAGTTATTATCATTGGTCACATTTCAAGTATTTAAGTTTTAATGTCTTATCCTATGTGCCATAATAAAAATCTTTATGAAAAAAAAAAAAAAATCACTACCCACTCCCATTGATACCTGAACTTATGGATCGTGTCAAGACTGCCTCAGTATTTTCTAAGATCGATCTCCGTGGGGCCTATAATTAAGTTCGCATCAAGAGTGGCGATGAATGGAAGACAGCTTTTAGAAGCAGATATGGACACTATGAATATATGGTTATGCCTTTTGGACTCTGTAATGCCCATGCGACATTTCAACATTTTCTTAATGATGTTTTCCGAGAATACCTGGATTCCTTCCTAGTGATCTATCTTGACGATATTTAAATTTTTTCCTCTAACCTCTTGGAGCATCGCGAACATGTGAGAAAGGTGTTGAAGAGATTACGCCAGTTTTGTTTATATGCTAAACTAGACAAATGTCGCTTTGAAGTCTCCACCATTGAGTTTTTGGGGTTTGTTCTTTCTCCTGGTCAAGTTTAAATGGACCCCCAAAAGGTCAATGCTGTTCTGGAATGGTCCCTGCCTCATGATAAAAAAGCCATCCAAAGATTTATCGGCTTTGCCAACTTTTATAGAAAGTTCATTCGAGGATTCTCCCATATCATCGCTCCCATCACTCTACTCACAAAACAAGGCGTCCGCTTCCATTGGACACCCGAAGCACAGGAGGCTTTCAATACCTTACAAGAAAAATTTACCACAGCACCCATACTCATTCAACCAACATCGGCCAAACCATACTTTTTAGAAGTTGATGCTTCCGAAGTTGCTGTAGGGGCAGTTTTATCTCAACGGTCAGGTGACAAAGAATACCTGCATCCTATTGCATACTTTTCACGTAAACTAAGTACCCCAGAACGTAATTACGATGTCGGAGATAGAGAGTTATTAGCCATCAAATTATCTCTCGAGGAATGGCGTCATCTCTTGGAGGGTACAGAGCATCCTATCACCATCTTCACTGATCATCGCAATTTGGAATATCTACAAACGGCTAAGCGACTTCGTCCTCGTCAAGCTAGATGGGCACTTTTTTTTACCAGATTTAATTTTCATATAACCTACCGCCCTGGCACCAAGAACCACAAGGCCGATGCTCTCTCTCGTCTGGAGGATGGTATGAAACCAGGGGAGAGTGTCCCAGATACTATCCTCACTCCTGGGCATTTTTTAGCCACAAGCTCTGATCTTATGACCCGAATCCGCAGACACTCTTCAAGAATACAGCATTCCTCTTTATCATCATTTTTGACTCGATTTAACTGACTTTTTTATCGTAAGAGCAAAATTTTTGTTCTTATTCCAGCCCGCTTATCTGTCCTTAATTTTTTCCACGATTCGCTACTTTCGGGCCATGGTGGATTAAAAAAGACAATCAACCTGATCCGACGTCGTTTCTGGTGGCCGACCCTAACCAAGGATGTAGCCAACTTTGTTCGTTCTTGTACAATGTGTGCCAGGACAAAGACGCCACGCACCAAACCCGCAGGATTGCTTCGGCCTTTACCTATACCTTCGGTCCCATGGGCAGACATTGCCATGGATTTTATTGTGGACCTTCCTCCTTCAGACAAACATGATACCATCATGGTGGTAATAGACAGATTCACCAAGATGGCCCATTTTGTCCCCTCCATTGGGATACCCTCGGCTGCCGTCACAGCTACATTGTTTCTGTCTACTGTATTCCGGCTTCATGGCTTACCACGTTCCATTACCAGCGACAGAGGAGTGCAGTTTACCTCACATTTTTGGAAGGCTCTCTGTTCCAATCTTCACGTCAGACAAGCCTTATCCACTTCTTTTCACCCTCAAACGAATGGGCAGACCGAACGAGTAAACCAGATACTCGAGCAATATCTACGATGTTACACTACTCATCTACAGGATGACTGGTTACAATTACTCCCCACTGCCGAATTCACTTACAATAACCAAAAGCAGAGTTCCATTAAGATGTCACCATTTTTTGCTAATTACGGGTTCCATCCTATCTCCCTACCTGGACTTCCACAGAATACCACGGTTCCAGTAGTCACTAACCGCCTTACCCTTTTGACGCAACAATTTCGATCTTTTCGACGAACTCTCCTTTTTTCCCAAGCCTCAGCAAGGAAATATGCCGATCGTCGTCGCTCAACACCTCCTGTATACTGGCCTGGGGACAAGGTATGGTTATCCACCACCAATCTCAAACTACCCTGTCCTTCCAAGAAATTGGGACCAAGATATATTGGGCCCTATCAGATTCTCAAAGTGTTGAATCCTGTCACTGTTCGCTTACGACTCCCGGCTTCCTGCCGTTTACACCCTGTTTTCCATGTGTCCCTGCTGAAGCCATGGGTTGCCAATCCATTCCCTGGTCGTACACCTCTGCCTCCTGCTCCAGGCCTGATTGATGGTGAACCTGAATACGTTGTTCAGAAGATTCTTGATTCACGTTGGCATCGGGGGCGACTGGAGTACTTCATCCATTGGAAAGGTTATAGCCCCGATGAACGTTCCTGGGAACCCGCGGCTATGGTTCATGCCCCAGGCTGTGTTCGCACCTTTCACTGTGCTCATCCTCACAAGCCCAAGCCCTTGCGCCCCCTGAGGTCGCACTTTGGGGGGTGTCCTGTTATGCCCGCACCTCTAGAGGATCGCCCGCATTACCTTGCCCCCGACGGAGGTCCCCGCGCATGCAATCCAAGAGCAATACCTTGACCACACAGCTGAGTTCCCCTGTCATCATGCAGAGATGATCCCCCAGACTGCACTGCACATAGGCTGCTTCAGCAGTGTCTCCATGGCAACGGCCACACCCCTGTGAAACAATCACTGAGGCACATGACTCAGCCTATTTAAACCCTCCTCTTCCTTTCTCTCATTGCTCAGTTATCCTGTGCTTCTGTTGGCTTGTCCTCAGTTTCCTGCTCTCTATTTTTTTTGTGACTTCTGGCTCCCTGACCTCGGCTCTGTTTATTGGATTTTGTGACTTCTGGCTCCCTGACCTCGGCTCTGTTTATTGGATTTTGTGACTTCTGGCTCCCTGACCTCGGCTCTGTTTATTGGATTTTGTGATTTCTGGCTTCCTGACCCTGGCTTGCATATTGGACTGTATTTCTGACTCCCTGACCTCGGCTCTGTTTTATTTTGCCTACTGCATTACCATCGGTATCCTGAGTCCTGCACAAGTGTTATTCAGATTGCTGGTTACCCTACTCTGTTCCTGGCATCCTGAGTCCTGCACCAGTGTCCCTCAGTTCCTGCATTACCATCAGTATCCTGAGTCCTGCACAAGTGTTATTCAGGTTGCTGGTTACCTTGCTCTGTTCCTGGCATCCTGAGTCCTGCACCAGTGTTCCTCAGTTCCTGCAGTACCATCGGTATCCTGAGTCCATCCACAGTTCATTCGTGCTTGTAACTACATCCAGGGGGTCTGCTCCATTTCAGATCCTTTTCAGTGTGTACTACTCTAAGCAAGTCTGTCCATCTCTGCATTTGGGCTCCTCATCTGAAACGTGAGTTTTTACCTAACACTCAGACTCATTAGTATCACAGTCTGTTACCAAGATCACCACAGATAGCTACCTTTTATGCATTACCAAAAATACATAAGAACATAATAAAACCACCTGGACGACTAGCAGTGAAAACCTCACAGAGAAAATAAGTGTATTTATCGATAAGATACTTCGGAAATATATCGAACAACTTCCATCCTATCTCAAGGACACAAAAGACACCCTGAAGTTGATCGATAATCTAAAAGTGGACGATTATGCTCTACTCTTTAGTCTAGATGTTGAATCTCTATACAGTAATATTCCTCACAAACATGGTATTGAAGCATGTAAGCATTTCTTGGACAAGGATACATATATATCTCCCGGCCAAGTGGCTACAATTTTAACACTTCCAGAATTTGTATTAACATAAAAATGACTTCTGGTACAAAAGTAAAATCTATCACCAGGTTACCGGAACTGCGATGGGCACATGTACGCTAATTTGTTTCTGGGAAAATGGGAAAATGATCTACGACAATCTGATCAATTTCAACCATTTCCAAAATACATCCACACCTGGAAAAGATATATTGACAATATCCTACTGATATGGACAGGATCAGAGGATGTCTTTAGAGAATTTGTGTGTACCATTAATGCAAATAATATTGGTCTTCATTTGACCTATGAGATTCAAACTCATACACGTAACTTTTTGGATTTAAGTATATCCCTCACTGACAGGGAAACTGACCAGTATAGTCTATCGAAAACCGACATCTACTAACAATCTCCTTAGATGGGATAGCTATCACCCCACTCCCCTCAAAAGAGGTATACCTACTGGACAGTACCTAAGACTGAGGAGAAATTGCTCTAATGATGAGGAATTTGTTAGTCAAGCCAAAGATCTGAAAGTTAGATTCAAAGAGAGAGGATATCCTAATAAAGTCCTTAAAAAAGCCTATCAAAGGGCACTAGCATCTGACAGATTCACTTTGCTGTCTACACCAACTGACAAAAATGAATCCAAAGTCATTAGATGCATAGGTACCTATGATAAAGGATGGCAGAAAGTAAAATATATCATGGAGCCTTTCTGGCCAGTCTTAATACGGGATAAAGACCTGTTTCCCTTCATAGGTCCTAGACCATTAATGACCTCTAGACGGGCAACCAATCTATCAACTGGTACATAGCCATCACTCCAGGGAGAGTAAAAAAAACTTGGCTATTGCCTACAAAAGGTTCCTACAGGTGTGGTAACTGCAAAGCTTGCAAATACGTATTTCCCACTAAATCTATCAGAGACAAGGATAACCTCTTTTTACCTCTCAAAACATTCATGAATTTCAAAACCACAGGGGTTGTTTACCTGATCGATTGTACCTGTGGCAAAAAATACACAGGGAAAACTATTCGCCAGCTTAGAAGGAGGATATTGGAACACATAGGTTCTATGCTTAATGAACAAGATACCCCTGTGTCCAGACATGTAAGAGCTTTTCATCATGGAGACCCTAATGTCCTAAGGTTCACAGCTGTTGAAAAGGTTTTTTCCAACCAAAGAAAAGGGAATGTTAATAGGAGACTCTTACAGAGAGAATCTCTCTGGATTTACAAAACAAATTCATTATCTCCTCATGGATTAAATGAGGTCTTCTCATTTTCCCCTTTCTTATGAATAGTCACTTGTTTACTATTGTCACCCACACATTATACTCTGTCCCTATTGCACTCCTTACCTCTCACCAATCAATCTCTACACCATTCTCACCTATACTCACCTTCTTGATTGGCCCACAGTATCTCACCTTTCATTCAAGCATTTTATATTTATATATATATGTATTTTCTTTTTTTCACATTGTCACCCTCTGATTGGCCCACAGCATCACATAATCTAGTTTAGTTTAGCCCCATATCCAGCCCTTATATTTATATTTATTCTTTCTGGTTGGTTCCCTATATTTTATATATATCTTTCATTAAATATAAAAGCTATTAAGCCTTAATTGACCACCATTTAAGGAGCAGATCTGTCTGCCTGTGGATTTCTATAACTAATATATATTTCACTCTTATACCAACTGCATATCTTTACTATTTATCTATGTGCAAATACTTACCTGGACAAGCTGTATCCTAAACATCCATTGCTAACTGTAGCATTCATATTTAACCAATTCAAGACTCAATCACAGCAAAATTGTTTCTGACAGCCCAAGTACTTATTTGGTATCAGTAAATATCTCTACTATTTGTCTATGTGCAAATACTTACCTGGACAGGCTGTATTCTAAACATCCATTGCTAACTGCAGCATATAGATTTAACCAATTCAAGACTCAATCATAGCAAAATTGGTTCTGACAGGCTAAGTACTTATTTGGTATCACATTGTATTCATTACGTGTGTGTTGCTATAATAGGGGATGGGACACTTCATCGCGGCTGCATCCGCGCAGCCGCTTCACCGCCGTCACTTCACCACACGACAGCTCGTCGCAGGATATTTCATTGCGGGAAATTTCATTGCTAAAGGTGAGTTTTAATGTGTTACAGTTAGAAGATAGAGTGTTAGAATTAGAATTTTAGTATTGGGGTTTAGGGTGGTTATAATTAGTATTCAAGGGGTTAGAATTAGTTTTTAGGGTTCGGGGTTAATTTTAGTATTAGAGTTTAGGGGGTTAATTTTAGTATTAGGGTTCGGGGGTTAGTATTAGGGTTTAGGGGGTTAGTATTAGCGTTCGGGAGTTAGTATTAGGGTTTAGGGGGTTAGTATTAGGGTTCGGGGGTTAGTATTAGAGTTATGGGGTTAATTTTAGTATTGGGGTTTGGGGGTTAATTTTAGTATTGGGGTTTGGGGGTTAATTTTAGTATTAGGGTTTGGAGGGGAACTTTGGGGGGGATTCATTTATTAGGAGGGGTATTTTATTTTAACTGGTACGTTTGTAAGGGCTGACAGTTCAGCGCTGAACTGTCAGCTCTTACATAGCTGTGTCCGCGATGAAACAGCCGTGTTATTCTTCATTGCTGACTAGAGTTGAGCGGACACCTGGATGTTCGGGTTTGGCGGGTTCGGCAGAACTTCTGAAAAAAGTCCGGGTTCGGGCTCGAACTTGATCCCGAACTTGACCCCGAACCCCATTGAAGTCAACGGGGACCCGAACTTTTGGCCACTAAAATGCCTCTAAAAAAGTCCTGGAATGGGCTAGAGGGCTGCAAACGGAAATAAAATGGGGCTAAGAGTAGGACAAGTGCCCTGCAAACAAATATGGATAGGGAAATAACTTCAAATAACATAAAATACATACAAATTAAAAATACATTTGAGCCATAAAATAGCACTAGATGTAATCTTTAAATCTAAATCTAAAGCATGGCTGCGAGGAGGATCAACAGAATTATCCATTTGAGAGAGGGTTGGAGTGTAGTGTATTCTCTTTCAGTTTATACTAAGTGACCCATAGGTTGAGGAGGCGGTTACCGTGGCGGTGTAGATGGAAGTGGCGCTGGAGGAGGAGGAGGAGGTAGCCAGAATTTTTCAAAGTGCGCTGTAAGCACAGTATTGGACTGTTCTATTTGACTCTCAGATATGAAGTGCACCGCAAGACGCAAATGTACTATTTACCACCCAAAACTATTAGAATTTTTCAAAGTGCGCTGTAAGCACAGTATTTGACGGTTCTATTTGACTCTCAGATGTAATACATGTAATGCTATTGCTATTCTATAAACCGAAATAGAATCCCCATTCATACGAATAGGTCAATTGACCTATTCATATGAATGGGGACTCTATTTCAGTTTATAGAATAGCAATAGCATTACATGTATTCCATAAACCGAAAGTCTTTAAACCGAATGTCTTTCGGTTTATAGACTTTCGGTTTATGGAATACATGCAATGCTATTGGCTTTCTATAAACCGAAATAGAGTCCCTATTCTCATGAATAGGTCAATTACCAGCACTCTTGGAGGCGTTAGATCTGTATGGCTCTTACTCTAATTACAAAGTCAACCTCCATAAGACACATAATTTCTTTCTATATGCCAGTTTCTGACCGCCAGATGTGGCAGACTTTTGGCGAAAAGGGGTGGACAGCTGAGAAAATCGATTATTTAGGGATAAAAATCTTTAGACAAATTGATAAAACGGTTCCAGGGAATTATGGGTTGCTATTAACTGACCTGCAAAAACAGACCTCACAATGGGCCAAACTGGAGATATAATGGTTGGGTCGTATTAATATTCTGAAAGCCTATATTATACCGAAGCTTCTTTACCTAATGCGCACGATTCCTTATAAAGTTCCAGCAAAGATTCTTAGGGAGTACGATCTATTATTCGCAAAATTCGTGTGGTCATCTAAGAATCCCCGCATTCCTAGCCAAACTCTGAGACGTGGAATGCAATATGATGGTCTGGGATACCCAGATCTACGTAAATTATATGAGGCATGTCAACTTGCACATGTACTAGCGTGGAAAAACCAAAGGAATAATCCTTGCTGGTATACATTGGAGAAGGCAGCTTGTGACAATTTAGATCCTGCCCTATTGGTCTGGCTCCCTAGGGAGTTCTTTCAAAAGCTGGATTTTTCCCTTAAAATAGTTACTGACGTGATGACCTCGTGGTATAAAGTTAAGAGATCACTAAAAATAACAGATAGGATATCAAAAGCAGCTCCCTTACAGGTGGTCACCGTATGTATAGAAAATATTAAATTACAGAGGTGGAGGGAGGCTGGGATCAACATAGTAGGTGATCTATATATAGACAATAACCTGGTTCCCTTTGAAACATTAATGAAGAATTATAATCTCCCAAGCAGGGAGTTGTATAATTATTTGAGACTTAGATCTTTCCTGGGGGAAAACCCTCCTATGGATGGTACAGATTGGGATAGATTTATAACCACTGTAGGTAATAAGGGCGTTATATCAAGATCCCGACGATTTCTCGACTCGGGGGTGACGGTCGGGAAATCGTCGGCGATCAGTCAATGGGAAATGGACCTGGGTAAATCATTCCCGCTACGGGAATGGTTTGCGACCTGGCAGGAACTTAGGGGTGCAATCCATTGTATTAACATACAGGAACAGTTCTTTAAGTTACTCCATAGATGGTATTTGGTCCCCAAGAGACTGGCAAAATTTGATGTAAACGCCAATGATTTATGTTGGCGTTGTCAACTAGCAATTGGGTCCCAGTGCCACATATGGTGGGAGTGTGAGGAACTGGCTCCGATCAGGCAGAAGGCATCCTACCTCATAGAAAGAGTGACACCTGACCAAGGGCATTTGACTCCACAAGCCTTCCTATTTCATTTAGATTTAATGGAAACTAATAAGAATCGAAAAATCCTTTGTATTAACATTTTATCAGCCTTTAAGATTTGCTTGGCGAGATATTGGAGGAGAGAGGATATTCCATCCTGGCCAGAAATTAAGTCACAGATAAGTCTGCAAGCTGCTGCAGAAAAATATTTCTTGACAAAGTCTAAAAATAGACAAAGTAAAGAGATTTACGAGGAAATATGGGCAAAATGGCCAGAGCTATCTGTTTGATCTCCGCCAGAGGGATTCGGTATGCAGAATCTGCAAAACTAGCCCTCGTGAGTATAAATTGACTCTTCCTGGAGCAGATATGATGACTCTATATAAGCGATCATCGGTTCCTCACTTCCTCCCTCCCCAGTCCAGAAGTGGTGGGAGATCCTAAGCGGCCACGAGATGAGTGTAGTAGCGATTGGTGTTTGTGTGGATTTTGTATGGATGAACAAATTATGTCAAACGGCATGGAGAACCAGACAAAGTTCTCCCGGTAGGCGGGAAACCTGGAATAGTGTAATAGCAGAGGAAAAGAAAGTTATGTTAACTAGATAACGGATAAATGTATTATGAATTGCACATTCGGTTTTTAGAAATTCTTATGAATGGGGACTCTATTTCGGTTTATAGACAGTGGAATGTCCGTTTTCGGGTCCGGGGTCCAAAAAAACGTAATGTTCGGTACGAACCCGAACAGTGCGGTTCAGGTTCGCTCAACACTATTGCTGACAGTTCAGCGTTCTAACTGCCGCGCTGAACTATCAGCGATGAAGTCGCCACGCTGAAGTGTCCTAGACCCGCTATAATAGATTCTTCTGTGGATTTCTATCACTAATATATATTTCACTCTTATACCAACTGAATATCTTTACTATTTATCTATGTGCAAATACTTACCTGGGCAGGCTGTATCCTAAATATCCACAGCTAACTGCAGCATACAGATTTAACTAATTAAAGACTCAATCACAGCAAAATTGGTTCTGACAGCCCAAGTACTTATTTGGTATCACATTGTATCCATCACGTGTGTGTTGCTATAATAGATACTTCCATATAATTTATTTCATTATACAATGTTACACAGGTGGCAGATAAGGACCTTGGAACCCCTTCAGTAATTGGTCTTTCTACAATATTAACCCCGAGTATACACTGATATTGACAATAATCTTTACTTTTTCCGGGGCAAAATTGTACCTTTACTGATCTTGCACCCCTATGTTACCCTTCGGAATGTCTATCCTAAACATTAATAATTAGGGGTTTGCAAGATTTATTTTATTTCACTTTATGCACTTGTTTTCACTTCCCTTGTTTGTTATTTGTGTACGATTTGAACTTGTTGCCAATAAAAGTTATGTCTTAATTACAAACGATTCCACACATGTTTATAAGATCTTCTAGTTAGTATCAGGGTTACCTCCTTGTGGACATCACTATATAGTATTTCAGCTATTTTTTTAGATCCTTTTTACTTTTTTTGAAGTACTTTAATACTTTAAAGGGTAATTATTATTTTTTATTGGATACAGTTGGTAGGCCTTTGAGCTAAAGTTGAAAATATCGAAACTTTGTAAACATTCATTGGAGAGGTTATGACAGTTACTGAGCAAACAATGAGGGTTATGTCTAACAAGTGTCACAGTAAAAGTAATGCTTTGTATCATAATCATATGTATAAAAGTGGGCTGAATCCTTTAAACATAGGTTGTTATTCGATTAGTGATAGAAAAAAAATATGAATAAGTATGATTCAAAAAAAAAGTAAAAATTCAAATGCAAATGAACACCGTCTAAACTATTATGGTTTGTTAAAATTGTTGCAATTTAGATTAATAGAATAGAACTGCACCTTTTTTTATACATAGTGTGCAACATTATTTTAGGTATGGTTTTAGGCAAATATTAAAACTGACAGAACAGTTGCACAGTTATTTTTTGTTGCAAAACATTTTATGCATAGCTTTGCGACAGAATTATGACAGAAAAAAAATGCTTTACGCAACACTTTTGCATACATAATGTTTTAAAATTGCAGCTCTGACAGAAAAAAAGGTTTAAAGAGGTAATGGTCATTTATTTTGACCTTACTGCCACTTTTAAAGAAGGAAAGTTTTTTTTTATTGTAAAATATCTGGAAAAGTAGAACTTACAGTACTAATTTATGTGATTATTTTGCAACATAGGGGAGCATGTATAAACACAGCCCACATGCAGATTGCATCAAATACTGGCGCAATCAGCAAGTGTGCCAATGTATAAAGCAGACTTCACAATTTAGGTTGTGTCGGTGCTCATTGCGCCAGTGCAACCTATGTAGAAAAAATCAGGCCCTGATTTGTGTCAGGTAACTTCCGCCAGTCAAAGTGTCGGGGAAACGGGTACTTGAGTTTTTTTTTTTTTAAACTCCCGGCACTTTGCAGTCGGAAGTTTTTATACATATCCCCCCTAGCATTTTGTTAATATGCCTTGGTTCTTGAGGAGTCTGAGGTGCACACTTGCAGAAAGCCTGCCTCCCGCAAGGTAAAAGAAGAGGTCAGAGACGTTAATACCTCAGAGTCAACATCTATGAGGACCTAAGAGACAACATTGACTTTCTGGCCACAAAAAGTTGTGCCATCATTAGGTTGCAAACGTGATGTTTGTCGTTCATGGTCTCTGTATTATTCCAGTCCATAACAAGCATTGTCTTGGGCATCTCACAGCTCACATGCTCCGAAGGCCTTAAGTCAAATATTAGAAGCTAATGCTGAATAATACCAGACATATTGATATTGTTCATCTGTTCCTAAGCATACACCCCTCTTCATCGGCTTAATTTGACTTTGATGAGATAGGTGTTCCTTTTAGTCAATTGGCTGGATTATTTTAACATAAGACGTATGATTTAAATGTTAATTAATGGCCAAAGGGCCAAGGTTATCGCTTATCCTACTTCTGTATTGTGCTATCACCTGCTAATAATATTTCCTATGTACAGTTATTGAATGTTACAACTTATTATCTTGGTGCTGGTTCTCACTTGGTAGAAAATCAATTTATCTTGCTCTGTGAATATGCTCAGTCACCAACCATCCTCCTGGAACAGTCTTCATTGGACAAACTGTCAATCAATAATAGTAGCTACACTTCACACACACTATTGTCAATTGCTTCCAGGAAAATAAAGTACAAAGCTGTTTAATTATGCTAAGTGATAAGTGCCTGTATTGAAATACAGCACAGTGTAAAAGTAGAGCTGGATAGGCTAAAGGCATTTCACATGCTGTACTTTCCCATGAGCACATTGAACAAGTCACAGCTATATGGGTATATTAGGATACTGATAATACTAGGATTTTATCACAGGACAGGAGGCTTCATATTTTACTTTCTTTACTGAAAAACCTCCAGCAGCAATGAAAGTATTAACAGTTAGTAGAAAAAATTGTTCAACCATTAAGGAACAAGTAAAGCATGTATAAAATTCAGCAACTCTTCTTTCCTCCTCTTTCTTTGCCGCTAGCCTCCAGGTGAGCACTTACCACACTAGAGTTTTTTTCTGTCAAACTGTATTCCATATTTCTCCTTATTTATACTTAAAATAAACCTCAATACTCAATGGTTATATGCTTTCCATTTTTACTATTCTAGTCTTCTAATCTTCACCTATGATTGTATAAGCCTTACTCAGACCCTCCTGCCAGGGGGGGTCTCCTTTCCCCTCAGTGGCAATACCACTGATCTCCTAGTTTAATTACCTGCCTTTAGTGTGGGGCTTGGTAAACCACGCAACGTTTCTCCCCCGATAGGCCGCCAAGACTACCCACGTTTTTCATACCTATAAATGCTAGGCCCTACAGCCTTTCCTGCGCAGCTAGCCCAGCATACTGTCACGTGTCTGTAATATAGCTCCCGAAAAAGTTGATTTCCCGCTATTTCGTCCGTTTTCGTCTAATCCGAATTCATCTAAATCCATTCAAATTCAGCATTCATTCAGCTGTTATATAAGTCCTACATAGGACTTTCACCTTATTTCACATAAAAGATTTCACTTTCTTCCTATATGGAAGAGTCAGTCCTTTGGGTGACCCCCTCTACAGGTGAGACTGTATTATATTTTTTTGGTGTATTCACATTTAACCCTTCTAAGGGTCTGTGTACTGGGGTGACCCCCCATTCTCCTATTCCCCAATCTTAACAAGGTTAGTTTTATGCAGGGGTGACACCCCTCATGAACAGGCACTATATATAGGCCTTTGACCATGGGTGACCTCCATAATCCACTCAGGTGAACCCTGGTTCCTCAACCTTATATAGCTCACCATTGTATCTTTCAGATTTATCATTATAAATTCATAAACATTGCCAATGGAAGGTGAGGGTGATTTTCATGTGCCAGCGGGTGTGCAGGCTTGGCTTCAGTCAACCATGGCAGCCTTACTCCCAGTGGCCCTTGCCGCCTGCCATCAAGCAGAACCTACCGCTTACCCTCAGTCCAGGGATGGGTCAGCATCAGACAATTTACATCACTCCCAGAACCAGACCCAATCTCAGAAACAGCCTTGGTCAGACTCTTAGCCACTCTCTAAAGGCAAAGTGCCTCTTAAAAAGGCTAAACCAACACCGACAGTCTCCCTAAACCTCACGCTAGAAATGGCAGAAGCCACTCCCGGGGATGACAATGTATTCAACACTTTGGATTAATACATGGCAGGGTCATCCAGACCAGTCTCCCCCTCGGGACGAATGCCCGACTGCCCAAGATCTTCTGAATGGGCTCCACCACCCCACATAGCTGAGTTCCTGAGATACAAAGAGGTCCGACAGAAATTGATGGCAGAAAGTCCCAGGTCCACACTCTTTAGACAAAATTTCCAACACACCGGACTTTGATCCAATCTTCGCCACCTTTATGACAAAGTCAGGAAAAGACCCCAGAAAAGGCCTTGAGCCCAAGACAAAAAAGCTTCTGGACTTATCCGATCTTCTGGCACAGGTCTTCCTATTGGCCGACCAGGCCCTGACTGAGGGCTCGACTATAGACCCGCACCTGACACAGGAATGTATCCAAAGAGCAATCTGTCTATTGGGGAATGCCAACGCCACAGTGTTGGCTGAATGATGCAAGGCAGCCCTATTCAAGCTAGATGCCAAGTTGACCAAGCTGGCCCCAAAAGAACTGGGCCCTGAAGTAAACAGACTCCTGTTCGGTGAAAGAATCCTTAAGGATGTCACCATGCATGTTAATATCTTCACATTTCTCAATAAGGCGCAATCCTCCCTCAGACGTTTCTTTCATACCAGGCAACGTTTTTCCTCTTGGGCCAATCGGCAAACGGTCATGCCACCTTTACAAGCTCAAGACCCCGATTCAAACACCTCAAGGTAAGAATAAACTTTAGTAAAGTGGTGAAGTGTTGCGCAAAGTTAAACTGGGTAATGGTGAAAGTGAGAAACAATAAAAATGATGATACTTATCCTAAATAGCAGACAAACTCATAGACAGGATACATGCAAAAGAAAAAAACAAAAGAAAAACAATGGTGTGGTATAAAAGACAGTAACGGATGTATCTGTAGCCGTGACCCCCAATGGTATTAGACTCACATGGTCTAGAGCCTCAGGACCGGCTCTAGGTTTAATCCGCAGAAGGACTAAAAGTCCTATAATCCACAGCGGCAAAAAATCACTCTCCCATAAGCAGTAGAATCTTAGATGTGGAGTTTATCTCAGAAGGGAAGACAAATAGGAACCAGACATAGTGAAGTATATAACAATAGGGAAACATTTATTGGCCCCCTGTAATCTTGAGGCTTACATTAAAACAATAGAACAAGGGTATATAAAATCACCAGTCTTGAAGTGCAAGATAGTAGGTCCGCTTGGGAAGAAATAAATGGGAAATCCACGTGGATAAAATCTGCAGAACAACAGCAGAAAAGCAGCAGGACGGTAGATAGCAGCTGTGAAGTGAGGTAGTCTCGTGTGGCGTCACTCCTGCGACGCGTTTCGCCTCTATCGGCTTCTTCAAGGCAGTAACGCCCACACGAGAAGTCAACGTTTATATGCAGTCCACGTGATTAGTTACTACGGCAACGTGTGTAAACAGGGCGTCGCATGTGTTATGACAACGTTAGTTAAGGGAGTGGCTCTAATTAGACAGGCATAACGGGGGAAATAGTCTAACCAAGGAATACAGCAGATAAATAATATAGACATCATAAAAAATAGCAAACATGACTCCAAATCAAAGTATAAAAGATACACAGGTATAAAAACAATGGTTAACTAACTTTAGAGGTTTTACACAATAAATATATAGCTCATAAAATTCGCAGAAAATATATGAATATAAAAACATGATAGTAAAAAACATTTAAGCAATAGGCATAATATATGGTACAAAAAACATGAGAACATATAAATATACAGTGGCACAAGCAACAGCATGGGCAATATTGCAAATAAATCCACACAGAGATCGGCAGAAAAAAGGAAGCATATTTTCACAAATCTAAGTGTCATTCTTAACACTAAATAAACCTGAACCTGATTCAAAATGTATAAGGAGGAAAAGATATCAATGAATATGATTATTATATAATGTTTTTAAAATAATACAGACAGGTATAAGTGCATACATAACGTAAAATAAGTAGTTAGAAATCATAAAAACACCAGGATGTTTCCAAAAAGGGGCGGATTAGAGAAAATGATGTAGTTCAAAGTCTGCAATGAGACCTCTTGGTGTCATAGTATCTAATTCAAAAATCCACCTAATTTCTGCCTGCCCAAGGGTTTTGATTTTATCCCCTCCTCGCCAAGATGTTTTAGGTTTATCTATGGCCATAAATGGTATACGCACATGGCCACCAAATACACTTCCTTCTGGAATGTGGCTACGGTTTTTAGTTTCATAGAAGAATGGCCTAACAATGACTCTCTATCCTTACAACAGCTTTCTGCTAACACTCTTGCTATGCCTTGGATTCCACGTTAAGCGCCCTGATATCTGCAAAAAATATACTTTTCCTTTCTTGCACAAGGGGATTCCTGACAGATCCAGCTTATGCGTTGCCCGGTGCGTTCACAGCTATCTATTAGCTACTGCCAGCCTGAGAGCCAACCCTTCGGGTCCTCTCCTTCTTTCCTCTGTTCGACCCTTCCGTCCCGTCTCAACTCTTACCATAGCTAGGTGGATCAGATGGCTCCTCCGCTTGAGGAGTGGCAACCTCTGCGGCGGTTGATTACGGGCGTTCCCTTGCAGATATTATGCCAGCCGTGGACTGGTCCATGGAGTCTACCTTCTGGACCTTTTATTTTCGGCACCGGGTTCACACGTCTCCTGCTCTCGTGTCAGGGCGTTAAAATTACAAATACGTGATAAAATAAGGGATTATCCTAGCCTTGGTGCAATGATAATCTAAATTTTAGAAATGAGGTCTTCTTCCCCCCTCCCCGTTGTTAAGTACACTACTCCCTCATGCTTTCCATATTAATTTCAACTGGTTATGTAATTGCTAACCCTAGTATTCTGGATGTTATATTGGACTCAAGTTCAGAAAAGGCTGATGAGATTCCTGGCAGGGCCAACTCAGCACTTCATCTTTCCAACATTATGTTGGGCAATAACACCTGAGAGCATACCTTTGGTAGATGAGAAAATTGCTAAATAAAATTAGATGTTGTTATTATAAAGACCCCACAAGGAATTGTACAGTGGTTAAAATAATAGAAGGAATGAAACAGAACCACAATTATCAGAGGTAATCTATGATGCCTCTGCATGGCGTAAACAGTTAAAAGTTCTAAACTGGGAAACAACACCTCTGAAAACACATTAAAAAAAATATATAAGGTAACTAGTTTAGTACTAAGTGAACGTTATCCAAATTCACTGTATAATTTAAACCTCTAAACTGGTTTGATTTCCATATTGTTTTCATTATCTCCCTGACTGTGTCTGGAATAGGTAATAATTTATTATTCATTATCATATGTGTACTACCTAGAGGACACATATTTGACTATTGAGTTACCCAAAAACCTGGTGATAGCCACTGTGACATCACAGGAAGGGGAGGTCCTAGGGTCACTGCTTCAGAGACGGGCCTCAAGTAGGCAGGGTGGTAAAAAATTGGCAGGGTGGTAAAAAATTGTCTTGAGGACAATGTAAAGTCTATGGAGGCAGTAGCAGGGCTGGCATTTTTTGTAGAAAAGGTGGTAACCCTAGTAGCTACCCAGCTGGTATTTTACTGAATGCCAGAACAAATTTGGCTTGATGACAATGTTAAGACTATGGAGGTAATAGAAAAAGCTGCTCTTTTTTAACCAAAGTGTGGCAACCTTACCAGTGGTCCAAATGCAGCCCAGGTGACAGCAAGGTGTGGTACAACTTAGTAAAACTGACTATGTCACCTAAATATACTGTAGAGTATAAAAAAAAATATATGAAAATGATCAAAATATTGTATTAGCATAATTGAATGGAAATTCATAACAACCCAAAAAAGGGTTTTAAATGTGTCAGGAAAGGAACTAAAAATCCTTAAAGGGAATCTAAATATTGCTTATAATCTGAATATAGAGAATAAAACATGATGAGAAATACAATAATATATTGTAATAGCAGAACGGAAAGCAAATGCAAAAAATGAGATCAAAATGATCATAACCCCTTCGTGACAATGGACGTACTAGGTACATCACAGAAAATGTCACTTAGTGACAATAGATGTACCTTGCATTCCCTGCAGTGAATCACACATATTGCTATGATGCCTTGCTATTAAGGCCTCAACCAACACCAACATTTGGCATCCCACTCCATGGAGTGATCACAGGCACCATATTGGATGGCAACATGCCCCTCCAATATGGCGCTGCCCTGTAGCCAGCAGTGACACGATGTCGGTACACTGTTTCTAGAGGCAGTCAGCAACATTGCAGCAAAAAAGTAAAATAATCCCGAGCAAACCCTAGATCTACATTAACACTATATAGGGCTACATATGGATTAGGGTTAAAATTAGGGGTGGTGTTAATGCTAGGGTAAGAGAGTTAGGCTGATGATTAGAGTTGAGGTCAAAAGGTCAGTGTAATGGTCAGGAAACAAAAAAAACACTACTTTCGGTTATTGCCCTATAACTTGCAACACAAAAAAACATGTAAACAAGGGATATTTCTAAACTCAGAACAAATATTGGAAACTTTTTACAGGGTCTTTTTACCATTTGTAATTATGCAGAAGATTGTTCAGCTCAAAGTTCGAGCAGGTGTTATTTTCATCATTTGTTATCATTTTTTATAGTAAATTGTATGATATGATGAAAATAATGGTATCTGAAGAAAGCCCTTTTTCTGGCGATAAAACAGTATATGTGTGGGTACAGTAAATGAGAAAGAGGAAAATTACAGCTAAACACAAACACAGCAGAACTGTAAAAATAGCCTGTGTCCTAAACTGTACAACATTCCCAAAACAGTTGTGTCCTAAGGGGTTAAAACATATTTTTCTTTTGTTTTATGCATTTGTTTGCAATTCTGCTAACACAATGTACATATTTTGTTTAACCAAATTCTATTATCTGCAATCACAGTGTAAACAATGTAACAGAGTTCATTTAATAATTTTACACTAGGGTTTTCCTTACACCGAGTTCAACGTGATTGAGCCTACAAATTCACCAGATCTCAATCCAATCAAGCATGTGTGGGATGTGCTGGACAAACAAGTCCAATCCATAGAGTCCCCATCTCACAACTTACATGACTTAAAGGATCTGCTGGTAACGTCTTGGTGCCAGATACCAGAGGCACACCTTCAGAGGTCTAGTGAAGTCCATGCCTCGACAGGTTAGGGCTGTTTAGGCGGCAAAAGGGGACTTACACAATATTAGGAAGGCGGTCATAATGTTATGGCTGATTGGTGTATAGCTCATCCAAATTATACTAGAACATTAACAAATTAGCAATTAGGTGACATAAAAGATCTACTATGACCTTCTTATGCTAGAAAGAAGTGAAGCATAACACAGATCCCTGTAAATCCTATTAAATAAAAAATTAAATCAATAGTAAGCCAGATTATTAGCTGGACTATTCTTTTACGTCCCTGAAAAGAGTTGTAAACATTAGAAAATCCATTGTGATCACCTGTAGGTTTCAATGGCTTAAAGAAACATATTAATTTCTAAAGCAAATGGTTGCACTTGAACCATGAATTGTAATTATAAATCACCTTTGTTAAAAAGGTTAAATTGATCTAAAATATGGTTTTCACATTAAATTAATTTAATACTAACATTTTTAAAGCTGAAATGGATCACAGTATGGATAAACAACTCTATAATGTTTCATATTAAAGGGACTAGATAATTATGAAATATACATTGTGTTAGCAAAATTTCAGGCAAATGCATTAATTAAGAAAAAATGTATGTGGTGTCTACAGTTTATCCCATCACTTTGTGTCATGATATGCAACTTACACATTTCCCACTGTAGTTTATTTACATATAAAGCCACGACTGATGTCATAAACAGGAGACACCATAGACACCTTTAAAACAATTTATTTTGCTTAATTTATGCGTTTGCATGTAATTCTAATAATCCAAATATTAGATCATTTTGACCGTTTTTTTTATTGTCTTCATTCACAGTGTGAACTATGTTTAGGAGACAGAGTCCATTTAAATAGTGTTGTGGTTTTTAACCATGTAGCTGATGCATATAATGATGAGTATGGATGGAATAGTCATGTGATTTATTGCAACTCACCAAGTACACTGCTGTAATAATAGTCCCACTCCTTCCAAACCAACAGTTGGAACACATCATGAACAAGGTAGAGTAATAAGTTTTGGACTCTCTCCAAAAATCCCATTTGCTCTTGCAATTCAGATGTAGCAGCGGGGACAAAGGAAGCCGGAGCAGGTGCCTTGCCACACAGTCTCTCGAAAACAAAACCTGCTGAAAACCGCAGGGTGTAAACAAAAGGAATATTCAGCTTCTGAGCAAGCAATTCCCCACAAGGAAGAACCGGATCTGACAGAAGCACATCAAAACGTGACAGACGAAGCTTATTCAGTATTTCTTTGCTTCCCACGATGCCTTCGCATATCTGCTTATGAATATAAGTGACTTTTCTTGAAAGGGTCCTTAACGTGTTGTAAATCTTCCAGAACGAGATCTGGTGCCTTTCGTAGACCCAAAACTGGAGGAACTTTTCCCATACAGACTGAAGTTCCTGGGTAGTAAACCTCACTTTTACTACCTCTAAATGGAGACCTAAGGATTCGTTAGCTGTCTTTTGAATGGAGGCTGAGTGTACCAGCATTGTGACTCGGTGACCCTTCACTATCAATTCTTCTACAATCAATTGCAGGCTCATCAAGTGACTATATTCAGCCGGCCATACTAACACATTGCCACAGTAACATCTCCCAGCCAGCAGGAAGTGGAATAGCAATGATTTACAGATGCATTGCAGGAATAGCATCTCTGCAGAGCGGTACCGACTGATAATGAAACGAGAGTGTAGCTGTACTCACAAACACAGAAAATCCCCAAGCTGTGTTGCTGCCCACTGTAACTTACAACATAAAATATTCATGCTTCGTGAGAGTGACTAAGTGGATTGTTGGCTACCCTCATAGTGCAAAACATGGAGTGGATTCATACTGAAAAAGGGAATGGATTATATACAATTCTGATGGGATTAAAGGCACAGTAAATGGATCTAAAATTATTCTTTTGCAGAAGCAGCTTAAGAAAAACATGTCCTGTACACCTCCTATACTGAAATATTGAGAAAATGATACTGTTTGGGATCAGTTAAATTGTTTACATGTGGTCACACTGATATAATAATAATTTTCAATATTTATTATTATATTAGATATGAGAGGGGATGCAGCTCCTTTGATATTATAAATGACAAATAAAGAAATCTGACTAAAGATGAATTCAGTTTTAAAGGTATAGTAACATTCAGAATACAATGGACCGGCATTAGCACCACCAACTGTCTCACTTTAAAGGGACACTGTCACTTACATAAGATGTAACTAGATAACCTGGTCATTTAAAAGAAACACATATATAAAACACTTTTTTTTATATGCTTGAATTCATTGCATATAAAAGGAAAAATAAAATTAGGTGTTTATCTCCTGGCTTCATTTTGTGAATAATTCCCATTATGCAACATCATCCAAAATCTTCCAGACAGTCTCCATTTACAACTGTTGCCAAAGCCTGCATGATGATGTAATAAAATACTCCCCTGCTCTCTTACTCACACCTGTGTATCATAGTGGGCAGGACTAGGTGGCTTTGTACAACTTTTTTTTACCTGCCTTCCAACACAGGAAGTGATGCTGTGGCATGTTCTGTGGGTAAAAATAACATGTACTATGGGGGAAATGTTCTGCAGGGGCGGTGACACTGTGCTATGCTCTGTGGGGTAAATTGATGCTGTGGCATGCCAAATCTTGTGGTTGCAATATGAGTGCAAGCCAAGTGCTGTGGGTGCAATTTAGGTGCATGACAAGTGCTGTGGGTATGGTATGGTGCTGTGTTAAGTCAGGGCTCGGCAAACCCTAGGCGCGAGGTCAGCCATGATGACCAGTTAATTCACCCTGGCGTCTGAGTATAGTTATCCCACTGCCCTTGCCGCTGAGATTTTAAAAAAAAATAGAGGGAGCAGAGTGTGTGCACCGGCTGAACAGACTTCCTGCTCTGCCCCCTCATGCACCGCGCTATGGTGTCTGAGCACTGGGTGCTCTGGAGGGTCAGAAGTAAAGACAGTCTGTTCCTGTGTTAAAGGCACAAACCAAGCTGCAACTGAAACATCCCCTTTCCCTGCAATGAGATACAGCAGCAGAGAGGGGAAACATATTATTAGATATAAGATAGGACCAGGGTCTAATAAAAGCATATCTGCTGACATATTCTATGTTTCTAACAGCACTTAAAAAGCAGAGGTTAGTGTTAAACTACCATCTCGTAATGCTAAGCCAGCCAAAAGACAGCTCAGCCAGCATCATGGGAATGGTGGTCCATAGCAGCAAGCTGGATTTTATTTAAACACATAGTACCCCATATTTTATTAAATTCAGTTCCCATAAAAATAGCCAGGCAGTTCTAGCTGAGCATTATGGCAAATAACAACACATAAAAAGCATAGGTTAGCTGTGAACTACCATCTCATGATGCTCAGCCATCCTAAAGAAAGAAAGTGCTGAAGTAATCAGAAATAAATTAGTATCCTTTGCCTAATATTTTTATTGTTTTATATTGTCTGTGTGACTATTGAGGTGCACTCCAGGGCCGGACTGGCCTACCGGAATACCTGGAAATTTCCCGGTAGGCCGTCTGCCCTGAGCTGTGACTGCAAATAATTTGTTTTCCCTGTCTGCCCTGCCGCGGCCTCCCACAGGCAGCCGCAAGGGAGCAAAAAAATGTTTTTGTTACTCCTCTTGCGGTCCTGCAGCCTGTGGTCGGCCGAAAGACGACATAGAATTTTTCTTCTATGCCCTCCCTCGGCTGATCGCTTAATGCTCCTGTAGCCTTGATGCCGGATATGAGCATATGAATTCATATTCGGCAGTTCTACTATTGCTACAGTGCGCACAGATCAGCCACTTCCTTCTGAATACAGTGTCTGGGCAGTGATGAGCTCGGACAAGAGAGCTCATCTACATTTTATAACAATAACAGGTATTCATTTAAATTGTTTAGTGTAAACTAAAAATAATAAGGACAAGATATATCTCTAAAAAACTTAGGATATTTTAATTAACTTTGGGTGAGGGGAGTAAAAGGGTATTTGGATAAGATTAGTTCATGCAGTAATGAAAAATTGGTGTAAAAGGGATGCAAGAAATATTATTACTATATTATTTGAGACATGATCATGGGATTTGATTTGGTTACACCCTATATTAAAGAATATTTAAAAAATGATTAAATGATTTCTGTTACAAAAAATGGTCAAAAACCTTATGATCAAATTTAAATCCCTTAATACAGCAATGCAGAAAGTTGTTGATTCTGTGACTCAGCTCTGATGCTGATCCAATAGCTGGCTGAGGGTTATGAGCAGGGCCGGACTGGCCCACCGGGATACCGGGAAAAATCCCGGTGGGCCGTCTGCCCCGGGGCCGCCTTGGCCACTTGTGAGTCTTCACAAGTGAAGAGTTCGGCTGCAGCAGGCAAATTTCTTAAAGCGGCGACGGCCGCCGAATTGCTTAAAGTGGCGGTGGGCCACTTTAAGCAATTCGGCGGCCCCCACCGCTTTAAGAAGATCGCCTGCTGCCGCCGGATGATGCAGCAGCAGTTCCGGCGGCGAGATGGGAAGCAGAGAAAGCAAGGTGAGTGAGACATAAAGGGGAGGGGGTGAAAGACACTACAGGGGGAGGGGTGAAAGACACTACACGGGGGGAGGGGGTGAAAGACACTACGGGGGGGGTGAAAGACACTACAGGGAGAAGGGGGGTGAAAGACACTACAGGGAGAAGTGGGGTGAAAGACACTACAGGGGGAAGGGGGGGTGAAAGACACTACAGGGAGAAGGGGGGTGAAAGACACTACAGGGGGAAGGGGGGGTGAAAGACACTACAGGGAGAAGGGGGGTGAAAGACACTACAGGGGGAAGAAAGACACTACAGGGGGAAAGGGGGGGTGAAAGGCTCTACAGGGGGAAGGGGGGGTGAAAGACTCTACAGGGGGAGAGGAGGGTGTGAAAGACTACAGGGAGAAGGGGTGAAAGACTACAGGGGGGGTGAAAGACACTACAGGGGGAGGGGAGGGGGTGAGAGACACTAAGGGGGAAGGGGGGAAGAGAGATGCCACAGAAAGGACACAGAGAGAGAGAGAGAGACGCCACAGAGAGAGAGAGACGCCACAGAAAGGACAGAGAGAGAGAGACGCCACAGAAAGGACAGAGAGAGAGAGACGCCACAGAAAGGACAGAGAGAGAGAGAGAGAGACGCCACAGAAAGGACAGAGAGAGAGAGAGATGCCACAGAAAGGACAGAGAGAGAGACGCCACCGAAAGGACAGAGAGAGAGAGAGACGCCACAGAAAGGACAGAGAGAGAGAGACGCCACAGAAAGGACAGAGAGAGAGAGAGAGGCCACAGAAAGGACAGAGAGAGAGAGAGAGACGCCACAGAAAGGACAGAGAGAGAGACGCCAGAGGAAGGACAGAGAGAGACGCCACAGAAAAGACAGAGAGAGAGAGACGCCACAGAAAGGACAGAGAGAGAGACGCCACAGAAAGGACAGAGAGAGAGACGCCACAGATAAGACAGAGAGAGAGACGCCACAGAAAAGACAGAGAGAGAGACGCCACAAAAAAGACACAGAGAGAGACGCCACAGAAAGGACAGAGAGAGAGACACCACAGAAAGGACAGAGAGAGACAGGCTACAGATATGCGAGAGACAGGATATGTCTCACACACTGCACTGATATATACCTCTGCACAGGGCAATTCATATAACTCTGTGTACATACTGGAGGTATATATATTGCCCTAGACAGGCTTATATATCAGTCTTATCTATAAATAATACACTGTTCAGATGTGCTTTTTAAAATGCATGATTTTCCCTTCTATGAACAAAAAAATTATATTATGCTATGGGCTGGTTTAAAAATCTTATGCGATGGGGCTGGTATATACATTTTTCCAGGGCTGGTTTTTGTTCCCAGTCCGGCCCTGGTTATGAGGGCTTGGGATGAGGCCCATATTAAAATGTATCAATGTACCTCACGTGAGGGACAGAGGAAATGATTTGTGCATAGTATGGAAATCATGTTATATGTGACTTGTTAGTTGTTATGGGGATCTTCTTCTAGAAATATATGACAAGTGACTTGTTAATGATAATCTTTTAATTGCACACACTGCTGTACTATTTATTCCAGCAGTATTGTGCAATTAAAAGATTATCACAAGCTACCCCATTAAATGCCTGCATCACCCCCATTATATTTCCCCATCACTCCCATTACATGCACCCCTCCCCCCATTACATGTCATCATTACCCATTACATGCACTCATCACCCCAAAACATGCCACCATTATATGCCACCATCACCCCATTACATACACCATCACCCTAACCCTTTTCTGCAGCATACTGTCTGTGTGCTGCACGGAGGAGCCAAGGAGCTGCCGATAGGGTAGCTATTGATTGCTAAGCTAGAGGGAGTGGAGCCAACTGCGAGGGAGCAGAGCCTAGCATAAGAGGGTGTAGTCTCGCACTGGACTCCCAGTGATGTGCCCTTATCAGACAGAGCACCTGGGCGTGGTGCACCATGTGCACCCGCCTAGGATCGGCCCTGCCATGCATGCCCTATGGTCACAAAGGGTAATACAATGGCACGTGTGCAGGCTCCCAGTGGGGCCTCACATCACAGCTACATCACGGTAAAAGTAATTTATTTGCTCTATACAGTATTTGCATTGATACAACTGTATTTCATGAATGCTGAGAGGCATTTTATTGGTAGAAAGGAAACGTTATCCGAAATTACCTGTTATCCAAAGTACTTCTGGTCCCAAGCACTTTGGATAAGGGATACTAAACTTGTATATGTGAATACAATATAATAATCACACTTTGTAATAGAATATAGATACCTATTTTTATTTTGCTGAAAATAGTGGCTATAAAACTATCCAACGTGAGGGGTAGTATACAACTCTGACAAATACCCTTATACAGTACACAATAAACACAAATTTGATGAAAACTTAAGTGAAAAATATCTTACCTAAGATGTCACTGTAGTAATAATCAAATTCCCCCCAGAGGGAACTGAATATATAATCCTGTACTTGGTAGGACACAATGTTCTGCAGCCTTTCAATGAAGGACATTCTGTCTGTCAGCTCCGACAGGACAGCTGGAGTAAAGGATGGAGGTGAAGGCATCTTTCCACAATGTCTTTCCACTGTGGAACCTGGTGTGAATCTCAAAGAATATATGAAAGGTATTCCCAATTCCATAGCCACCAGGTCTCCACATAGGGAGACTGGATCAGCTAATAGCACATTGTGGTGCTGTGCCTTTAATTTTGCCAACAACGCCTGGTTTTTAAGTACACTGTGACAATTGTTCTTCATCATCTGAAGCCATAGATTGGTAACCTTGCTTAAACGTTGGTAGAACTGAAAGAAATTTATGTTGGGTTTTTCATATGTCCAGACGTTGACAAATTTATTGATCACTGACATAACATCTTCTTTGGAATAGTTAACCTTATAGATTTCATAATGCTCAGGAAAAGTTTTTTCACTAGGGCCAATGTAGGCAGAGCCTGTCGGCATCAAAATTGTCACATTATGACCTCTGCTTATTAATTCATTAACTATTATTTTAATATTTAGCCAATGACTGCCTTCTGTTGGCCAAATCAATATGTTCCCACAGAACACAGTTCCTGCAAGAAGAACCTGGATCATCAACAGTTGCCTTGGTGTGATAGCCAGATTGGCCATTTCAATTTTAATGTCTCTCTTTTCTTTTCTTTTTTTTTAACAATTGAGCTGTGGTAATCTAGGGATGAACCAACAAGAACAAAACACAATTAAAAACCTGCATGGAAATACAGTTAATAAAAATGACTAAAATATTACTTCATGTAGATGCACTGTTATCAAAGAAGCCTGGGCTACAAATCAAATGTTTAAAGTAGATCTATCGGAAATCAAAGATTACATCTTATTGGATTATTAAATAAATTCATCAGTGAGACACTTTTTGTTCCCAGACTGGAATCACTACGTTTGGTAGACATAAGACAGGATGACACCAAACATTTCAATTAAATGAGATCATTGGCCAATATGTCAATGAGGCATCAGAAAAATGATATATCATATCAATAGTAGCACTGTGCATTTAGTGAATTATCTATGTTAAGGTTCTGTCAGCAGTATCTGGATTTACATATTTTGTATGTCTTGACAAATATTTAGGAGCCAGCTAGTTTTTCTCTATAAGCTGGGAAGTGGAAGTTTCATAACGTTCTATGTAAAACAATGCAAAATGTAGGCAACAACTGGAATTTTAAGAGCTTGCCAAACTCCAGGACTCAAAATGAGCTATAAAGCCACAAGTTATGTCATAAACAGGAGACACATTTCTAAGTTAACGTTTTTCTAATTAAGGCATTTGCTTGCAACTATGCTAGCATAATAGATCTTTTTTGATCATGGTTTAAACAGTGAATGTATAGAATAACAAATGTTCAGGTGACATAGTCCCTTTAAGAATAAACCCTGCAAATAATATACATAAACAAAATGGCTCAGTGTAACCACCAACTCATTCACTACTGCAAACATTTACCGGATGTTGTTATGTGCTGGCTTTTCTAAACACTTTTAAAAATCATGGTATGAAGAATAATGAAATATATTTTTTATCTCAGATGGTCAGTGGTCCCTATGAATTAATTTACAAGAGGCATTTCTCTATCCATAATCATTGAGTGTATTTCCTGCTAGAACCATACTGTTGAAGATGGCAGAGACAGAGGGCCAGCAACAACCTACATTAAGCTGGCCTTGTACGTTTTTACATTTTGAAAATTCTTATTCAGATCCCAAACTTGACTTTGGGCTGCTTACCTTGAGCTCCTACATGAGTGTCAAAGCTGCCACCAGTTTACAAGTATTTGAGAAGTGGCTGATAATGCCAAACCAAACAGTAAACAGGCCTCCCAAAAGTGTTAAGTAATACTACTAATACTTTGAATTTATAACAAAGAGGATTATGTATGTAACTGGAATTAAGTAATGGGAATCTGTGAATGCATTGTATTCTGAACCATACTTTAACCCTTTCTGTTTTTCTTTCTCTAATATTGAAAGGGTCCCAAAAACAAAACCTTGATGAAATGAACATTATGTCTTGTAGGTTAACTATTATCAAACTATTCTTATATTTCTTGTTAACCATGCCCCAGAACCCACTTGAATTATAGATCTTCAAATGGCCACAAATGTTCACATTAACTTCATACCTTATCTTAAAGGGACACTACCACCAAAAAATGCAAAGGTTTTTTTTTGTATTGTTGATTTCAGATGTCTTTTGTTTTTGTTATGTGACTGTATTTAATAAAATATGTAACTAAACAAGTGTGACTGGGCGCTGCTATTTTGTTAAATATAGTATTTTTGGGTGCCACCCTCCAGAGGCTTTACAGCACAAATTTCTCACTTTGGGGCTGGGGACAAAATGCCGTAATAAGTCTGAATTATGACCATAAACTTGCATTGAATGGGAGGGTAATGTAACTATTACACGGGGGCAGAGTTATGATCCTGTTTGATCAGGTTTATCTCCTCTATTTATTTTGGAAGGCAGGTAAGAAAAGTTGTATACAGCCACCTAGTCCTGCCCACTAATGAGCCAGGAGACAGTAAGAGTTTTGGATGATGTTGCAACATGGGAAATATTCACAAAATGGACTCAGGAGATAAACACCTATTTTTATTTATCCTTTTATATGCAATTCATTCAATCATATTAAAAAAAAAAAACAGTGGCATATTATTTATAGATTTGTTTGTTTTAAATGACCAGGTTATCTAGTTACATCTTGTGTAAGTGGTAGTGTCCCTTGAAGTGTCTTGAGCTAATACATCATCCCTTTGCTTATTAGTTTGTTTTTTTCTGGTCTAGAAACAACCTCAAACCCATTAGTAAAAAAACACAACATTGCAATATTCTTTGATATCACATGTCACAAATGTCTTTTAAATGGCCATTGCCATAAGTAATTATAATCATATTAAGTGGGTATGATTGCAAAATTTCGTTTTTTTTCAGTACCATTGACCTGAAAGAGTCTTGTATTAAAAAATAATCTTCTGTAATTTTCCCAGCAGTTGTCTGACAATATCCTGTATCATCACATTTTGTCCCCGCTTTTGGCACCTACAGTTGGTAATAAGCATAAAATATAATTATTGGTGCATTAGTTGCCACACAGAAAAACTCAGTTTTGTTTAGTACAGGAAACACTTAATAAAATACTGGTGAGTAACTGATTTTGAATCCCAAAGATGCGTACTGAAATTCCACACTTGAATTATGAACAGTCTTTATATAAATATCTAATATTAATTATATTATCTAAAAAATATAACCACACACAGAATCCATAGTGCAATATTTTAATTATATTATCCAAGCTTGTGTCTTTTCAAACAATTTGATGTAGAAATTTGGCATATAATGGCTAAAAGCAAATGAATTAAATATTATTATTATTATAATCATGTGTTTAAAGTAGTTAGTTGTATATGTATGTCTGTGCACGTCTGAATTTAGGAGAACCCATCAGACGCTGTGTGCGCTTGGCACATCATACTGTGGTCAGAAGAGAGCCTAGGAAATTAGATTGGTGATGAAAGGAGATTCTTGTCTGAGGATTTGGTCCTCCAGTAAGTCAGAACATTCTCAAATGGAGAAGATTTAAAATCATAGTCACCCTTGCAGGAGATGTCATCCTATCAAAACACTTCAAAAACAATCTCATCACTCATGAAGTGGAAGGACTCCAGACTGATAACTGAATCTTACCACTGCATACCCCTTGTGGGTTGGCTAGCATTCACCCAGCAAGTATTTCTGGAACCTTGCTCTTGGTACCCAAATAGCAGACAGGACCACTAGTAGGTAGGTACAGCAAGAATGAACAACCACTTTATTAGTGTAACAACACAGACTTATAAAAAGACATAAACATGACATCACAGACATTCATATACAATGGAGGGGGGGGGGGATGGAACTAAGCATAGTTCTCCACTTAACTGGGGCTAGGAATACATTATACTTTCAGGCTGCAAACCAAATAGAATTTAACATACAGTTAGTAATTAAAAAACACACATAATATACACAACATAATCAGTTTAACAGTAAATCCAGTTAACACAGAACAATGGATGTTGGAGTAAATGATCAATTATTGTCACTGACCCATTGTAATTAGTGTTAAGCGAACCCGAACCGCACTGTTCGGGTTCGTACCGAACATTACGGTGTTCGTACCCCGAACCCGAACATTTCACTGTACGTTCGGTTTATAGACTTTCGGTTTCTAGAATAGTAATAGCATTACATGTATTCTATAAACCAAAAGTCTATAAATTCTATTCGTTTTGGGTGCTAAATAGTACATTTGCGTCTTGCGGTGCACTTCATATCTGAGAGTCAAATAGAACCGTCAAATACTGTGCTTACAGCGCACTTTGAAGAAATCTATTAGTTTTGGGTGCTAAATAGTACATTTGCGTCTTGCGGTGCACTTCATATCTGAGAGTCAAAAAGAACCGTCAAATACTGTGCTTACAGCGCACTTTGAAAAATTCTAATAGTTTTGGGTGCTAAATAGTACATTTGCGTCTCGTGGTGCACTTCATATCTGAGAGTCAAATAGAACCGTCAAATACTGTGCTACGGCGCACTTTGAAAAATTCTAATAGTTTTGGGTGCTAAATAGTACATTTGCGTCTTGCGGTGCACTTCATATCTGAGAGTCAAATAGAACCATCAAATACTGTGCTTACAGCGCACTTTGAAAAAGTCTAATAGTTTTGGGTGCTAAATAGTACATTTGCGTCTTGCGGTGCACTTCATTTCTGAGAGTCAAATAGAACCGTCAAATACTGTGCTTACAGCGCACTTTGAAAAATTCTAATAGTTTTGGGTGCTAAATAGTACATTTGCGTCTTGCGGCGCACTTCATATCTGAGAGTCAAATAGAACCGTCAAATACTGTGCCTACAGCGCACTTTGAAAAATTCTAATAGTTTTGGGTGCTAAATAGTACTTTTTTAGAGGCATTTTAGTGGCCAAATGTTCGTGTCCCCATTGACTTCAATGGGGTTCGGGTTCGGGGTCAAGTTCGAGCCCGAACCCGGACTTTTTTCCGAAGTTCCGCCGAACCCAAACATCCAGGTGTCCGCTCAACTCTAATTGTAATCCTTCAGAATGGTCTACTCACAGAATTATACATTACACATAAACCAATAAACTAACAGAATATAAATAACTAACAATATTAAAGTATAGCGTTATGGAACATAAGCCAGGGCCCATAATCTACATTGAGGTGTTTGGCCCTCAGGCCCCTCCAAGAACCCCAGTCATGCAGGCTGTCAGAATTCACTTTGTGACAGTTACTGCTGCCAACATAAAGACTAAGCCTGAAACCTAGCAAAGACCCACTGCTAGCTGTGACCCCTGAGCATGCTGCCTAGCCCTAATATGTTACTGTGTCACATCACTTCAATTTCATCCTATTTTGGGCTTTATTCATGAATGAGCGAATTGCAGGGAATTGATAAGGAAGTTGCAAAACTAAGGCTTAAATGTTGCAATTCTCTTGTCAACTCACAACAATCCCCCCTTTCATGAATTAAATCCTAAGTGCTGTGTTGATCAGAGTATCATCAAAAGGGCAGAACTGGCACCTAAACGGCAGAATCCTGACTTTTCTGATTGGATAGTACGAGATTAATTGTATGAAATTATCAGTATATTAAAATCGTGTTCTACTTGGCATAATACCTTTAAAAATGGTTAGTGTTGTGTGTCACAGGCTAAATGCAAGGTTAATGCATTAAGATTACATAACACATTCACATTCTTCAGGGCAAGGTCACTTGTTATGCCAGGTGATGTAAATATGATACTCTTGGAATCCATTCATAGAAATTAAGCTTTTGTATTAACTGAAGTTTATTCAGTTTTGCTGCACAAAAGAAATATTATATTACACATTCAATTTCAAAATTATCTTACTGATAATACATTATCCTGTTACTGAGTACCTTAAACGCCTTACAGTCAAGAAAAAAAAGTACAAAAAAGTAGTGTGCATAATCATTGCATAAGGTTTTTGAAATCCATTGCATTATTCCATTACACAGTACTGATTATATATATATATACTTGAACAGGGCCGATCCTAGGGTCACGGGCGCCTGGGTGCAGGCTTTTTTTGGCGCCCCCAGGTGGGCGTGGCTATATGATAAACCCCTCCCCTTTACACATGAATGTTCCAGGCATACCAATTTTTCATTATTGGGGTGGGGGGATTCTTGTAGAGAGCACAAACTTTATTTTTAGATAAAAGACCAACACAAGCTTTTATTTTAAATAAAGATATTTATTTGGCTGTAAAACAGTGTAGTGGTTTTATTTATGTCTATGATGCTCAGCCAGCAACATGGAAGACTTTTTGCTGGCTAGCAGTTTTAACTACAGTTCCCATGATGTCCAACCAGCCAAAGTCTCCCATTAGTCTGGCTGAGCATCATTGGAAAAGAAGTACACAAGGAGCAATAAATAATATTCCACCAAGTCAGTCTCTCATTTGTCTCTCTTCCCATACCGCCATGTCTTTCTCCCTCTCTACTCATACCCTCATGTATCTCTCTCTCTCCACTCATACCCTCATGTATCTCTCTCTCTCCATTCATACCCTCATGTATCTCTCTCTCTCCACTCATACCCTCATGTATCTCTCTCTCTCCACTCATACCCTCATATATAACCCTCTCTCAACTCATACCCTCATGTATAACTCTCTCTCAACTCATACCCTCATGTATATCTCTCCCTTCATACCCCATATATTTTTCCATGTCTATCTTTCTGTTCCTCATGCTCCCCATGGTGGTCTTTTTTTCTGCATGTCTGTCTCTCCTTCTATACACCCATGTCTGCTGTCTCTTTCTCTTCATAACTCACATGTATGTCTCTCCCTCCTCATAATCCTGTGTATTTGCCTATTAATATGCCACAGCCAGTTTGCCCATTTATATGCCACTGCCAGTTTGCCCATTAATATGCCACAGATAGTTTTCCCATTAATATGCCACAGATAGCTTGCCCATTAACATACCACAGTTAGTTTATCCAATAATATAGCACAGTTAGTTTGACCATTAATATGCCAGTGTCAGTTTTGCCACTAATATGCCAGTGTAATTTTGTCCATTAATATGCCACCACCAGTTTTTCCAAGAAAAGCATTACCCCCTCCCCCCATTCCCCAGTACTCACCTTGCTGCTGCTGTTTCGTGTCTCCTCCGCACAGTCTTCCGTCTATGCACACTCAGTGCAGGAGGCAGGAAATAGCCGCCGACTGGATGGGGACTGTCAAGTGGGCAGCGGTGGCCCCTTTAACCGGTTAAAGTTGCCCTGCCTACATACACACCCACACTTAAGCACAGGGTCATGCATAAATACACACAGTCACACTTACACAGACACACTTAGTAAGGGCCGCCACTAGGAATTTCAGGGCCCCTTACTGAACACATTTTCTCCCCCCCCCCCCCCCCCACCCCCTGCCGACAATGTCTCCCACTCGCCCCACCTACTCTAACAAGCATGTTATCCCAGTCTAGTGTAATATGGAGGGTGGTTGGGAGCAGTTGGTCAATATGCCAGTAATATTTTGCCCCTCAATATGCCAGTATTTTACAATTTACTGTGCCAATATTTTGCCCCTTAATATGCCATTCTTTTGCCATTTAATGTGCCATTCTTTTGCCACTCAATAGGCCAGTATTTTGCAATTTAATATGCCAATATTTTGCCCTTCAATATGCCATTTAAAATGCCATTGTTATGCTTGTTATTTGCACCCTTCCCCAGTACTTACCTCCTTGCTGCTCTGTCTCCTGGTGCTCTGCTCTGTTTAGCAGGTCCCCGGCTGGAGGGGAGCGCTTAACGCTTCCCACACAGCCGCGGACCTGCTAAACACAGGGGATTTTTTTTTCTTTTCTGTTGTGACCTGGACCCCTGATGGTGGGCTTGGACTTAGTCACCATTACACACAGACACCCTTATACACACACACAGAGAAATACACACAGTCACACTTATGTACACACACTTACACAGACAGTAACACAGACATTGACTCACACAGAGAAAAACACATTCACACACACACACACACACAGTGAAACACACACACATACATTCACACACACAGTGAAACACACATTCACACACACACACACACTTACATACATTCACACACACACACACACAGTGAAACACACACACATACATTCACACACACACACAGTGAAACACACACACATACATTCACACACACACACACACACACACAGTGAAACACACACACATACATTCACACACACACACACACACACAGTGAAACACACACACACACATACATTCACACACACACAGTGAAACACACATTCACACACACAGTGAAACACACATTCACACACACACACACAGAGTGAAACACACATTCACACACACACACTTACATACATTCACACACACACACACACAGTGAAACACACATTCACACACACACACTTACATACATTCACGCACACACACAGTGAAACACACATTCACACACACACACTTACATACATTCACACACACACAGTGAAACACACATTCACACACACACACTTACATACATTCACACACACACAGTGAAACACACATTCACACACACACACTTACATACATTCACACACAGTGAAACACACATTCACACACACACTTACATACATTCACACACACACTTACATACATTCACACACACACACACACACACAGTGAAACACACATTCACACACACACTTACATACATTCACACACACACTTACATACATTCACACACACACACAGTGAAACACACACTGAAACACACACTCACACACACACACTTACATACATTCACACACACACACACACACACACACACACAATGAAACACACATTCACACACACACACTGAAACACACACACATACATTCACACACAGTGAAACACACATTCACACACACATACTTACATACATTCACACACACACAGTGAAACACACATTCCCACTGAAACACACACACATACATTCACACACAAAGTGAAACACACACACTTACATACAGTGACACACACACACACACACACAAACAGTGAAACACACATTCACACTGAAACACACACACATACATTCACACACACAAATTGAAACACACACTTACACCCTGACATACACATTGAAACACACACACTTCTTTTCTTTAAAAAAAAAAGAAAAGCACGTCTTACTATTGGTCCCCCTCCCTGGAGGGAGGAGGACGTTTCCGGACAGTGTCTGCAGAGGCAGAACACCGTCATGCAGTTCTTCTGCCGGATGTCACCAGACATCCTGGTGACATCCGGCAATCAGACAGCGCGACAGGGCAGAGCTTGCACCCGTCGCGCTGTACTCAATGAGTTTAGGAGGTGCGGTGACCGCAGGCGCTCACCTGCGGGCCGCACCTCCAGAATGAGGGAGAAAGGTGCTCATCGGAGCGCTTTTCCTCCCGGTGCGCCTGGGCGCGGTGCACCCCGTGCACCCGCCCAGGATCGGCCCTGTACTTGAAAACAGGTGAGAGTTTGCTATGCTATGTTTGCTTGCCCCTGGTGCACAGTCATGTAAGCCATTTAAAAAATACAAATGTGTAGCTAGAAGAATATTGGAAAGCAAAGGTTTGGAATGAAAACAAAATTGTGGTTTAAAAAAAAAATGATAAAAATATCCATAAAGAAAGTGTGTTGGGAACTAGGTGAGTATTTGTGGGACTAGTGATTTAATAATGTATCCTTGGCTCATGATTAAAGTGGGGCAATAGGAATCTAAAGCAAGGCACATGCAATCACCCAAGCCCTGAGGCAGCCAGCAATGCCTTAACCCATGACATTAGGCATTGATCTCTAATAGACATTGTTTTATAGTGATACAAAAAGTCACAGTGCGCTAAAGTGTCAAACCAAGGTGCAAAATACAGGATATGTATCAGAAATATGACTCACGTAAATGTGGTCTCACAGATGGTTACAAATAATTTCTTCAAGTTGTATACGTATCTCCAAACAAATAAAACAAATGTTAGAGCATATACAGTACAATTTTAATAAGAAACATAAAATATCTTACACTTAAAAACATGAACAGATGATCCAAGATATCAATCCTGACAGGAACAATCAAGCCCCAGGAAGGTGAGAAGAAGTAGTGCCAAGCAACGCGTTTCGCCCTTCTAGTGGACTTCCTCAAGGCTAGGCAATACTTTTGGGGGCAAAAAGTGGTGTTTATATACATGTTACTAATTCTCCAATTCCAAAAACGTGTGATTTGTGCTTCTTTCGTTATACATGGAGTCTGTTACGTCACTTCCGGCACAACCCGCAACGTCACTTCCGGCGCGACGATTTGTAGTTTTTGTAGTTTCTGTAGTTCAGAAACGCTCCATTATTCTCTATCTTCGGAAATTCCTAGATTTAGATATCGTGATAGAAAATAACAAAATAACTACAAAAAACTCTTTTAAAAAAGTGGACTCAAATATAAGAATAAACAACAGTTGAAAGATCAAAACAGTTTGTTTTTGCCCATTGTCCTGGATTATAATCAAAAAGCAGGAAAAATGAAAAAAATTATTAAAAAACACTGGGATCTAGTAAAAAGGGACAATATTTTAGGACCCCTATTACCTGATAAACCAAAAATTGTATTCAGAGGAGCTCCCAATCTTAAGATGAAACTTACGAAAAATTACACCACTAAATCAAAGAATAAAAAAGAACCAATTCATTTTTTGGCTCAAAAAACAGGCTTTTTCCCATGTAAAATGTGTGTTGGCTGTAATGTAGCTAATCATGGAATTAGCCCCAAAACTTCCTTTACAGCCATCGCAATTTTAAAAGATTTTAAGATAAAAGAATTTTTAACCTGTCACACGAAAAATGTTATTTATGTAGTGGAGTACCCTTGGGGACTCCAGTACATAGGCCGAACCATTAGACCCCTACACAAAAGAATTGAGGAACATGTAAATAACATTAAAAAGGGGAACACTCAATATTCTTTACCACAACATTTTTTAGAATGTCACTCAAAAAAACCAAAAGGTCTAAAATTTTGGCCAATTACTAGAGTTAAAAAGTACTGGAGAGGAGGTGACAATGTCAAAAGAATAGGGCAAGTAGAAATGGAGTGGGTTTTTAGAATGGGGACTCTGCAACCCACAGGTTTAAATGCAGATTTCGACTTGTTCAATTTCATATAAATTATATGCATGTTTTAAATAATTTTTTTATACATATACTACACATTATTATTATTATATATATATATATTTTAAAGTTTGTATAGAAATAAAAGTTCTTTTAAAGACATTTATTATGTTTAAGCCCCGATTTTATGGGGAGACCTATGGTAAACATGCATGTAAAATATATGATTACATTTAACCCCTTAGTGACAAGACATTTTCACCTTGACTTTCCCTTGGTGACAATGGCTGTTTTGACATTTCTAGGGTGTTTGTGTTTAGCTGTAATTTTTTTCTTTCTCACATACAGTACCCACACAAATTATATGTTGTTTTTATCGTCATAAGAAGGGCTTTCATTAGATACCATTATGTTCATCATATCTTATAATTTACTACAAAAAAAATCATAAAATATGATGAAAAATTAAAAAAAACACGCTTTTTCTAACTTTGACCTAAAATATAATTTACACAAATAAAATCATTAAAAAAGACCCCGTCTAAATAGTTTCTAAATGTTGTCCCGAGTTCAAAAATATGCATGTTTCCATATTTTTCGGTATTTTTTTGCGAGTTATGGGGCAAAAACCAAAAATAGTGTTTTTTGTTTTTTTCCTATATTGATCTTTTGACCCCAACCCGAACCCAAAATGTAACCCTAACACTAAATTTAACCCCAACTCTAATCCTTATTATATCCCTTAATATTTTTTAACTTTAATTTAATTTTAACCCTATCCCTTATGCTAAAAAAGATTTAATTTTAACCCTATAGGCTAATATAGCTAAATAACCTGTTTTTATTTAATTAAATATGTATTTTAATTATTTTCCATTGCAATGCTACTAAACTACCACTAGGGGTAGTCAAGTAGCATATTGAGAGCGACGGAAGTGAAGTTACTTTCACTTCCGAAGCTCAGACCGGCAGAGGACTTAGCCATATTGATGGAGCATGCTGCTTGGGGCGATCGTGGGTGCCCCAGAAAAGAAATTTCGGTGCTGGCTATTGCCTCGACATCAAGGCAATAGACCAGCACCGTTAAAGCGGTTTTCGTTGATCGCGAAAACCTCTTGATTCACCGCAGGACATGCAAGGCACGTCCATTGTTGGGAACAGAGTTGACATGCCTGGCACGTCCTTTGTCGGCAAGGGGTTAAATTTGTGTTTATACTATACATGTTTATATCTTGCACTTTATGTATACATATAGGAAAAGCTGAATATTTTTGTTCAGAGAACATTACTGAGTATGTGATTACACTTAAACTTGTTGTCTTTTTTTATACTAATATTGTATATGTTTATTCTGCACTGAAAAGCTGGTCAAAAGAACATTACTGATAGACTCTTAAGAGACTAATTATGAAGAAAAACGTTGAGAGGAAGCTATTTCCGAAGATAGAGAATAATGGAGCGTTTCTGAACTACAGAAACTACAAAAACTACAAATCGTCAAGCCGGAAGTGACGTTGTGGGTTGCGCCGGAAGTGACGTAACGGACTCCATGTATAACGAAAGAAGCACAAATCACACGTTTTTTGAATTGGAGAATTAGTAACATGTATATAAACACCACTTTTTGCCCCAAAAAGTATTGCCTAGCCTTGAGGAAGCCCACTAGAAGGGCGAAACGCGTTGCTTGGCACTACTTCTTCTCACCTTCCTGGGGCTTGATTGTTCCTGTCAGGATTGATATCTTGGATCATCTGTTCATGTTTTTAAGTGTAAGATATTTTATGTTTCTTATTAAAATTGTACTGTATTAGCTCTAACATTTGTTTTATTTGTTTGGAGATACGTATACAACTTGAAGAAATCATTTGTAACCATCTGTGAGACCACATTTACGTGAGTCATATTTCTGATACATATCCTGTATTTTGCACCTTGGTTTGACACTTTAGCGCACTGTCACTTTTTGTATCACTATTGTTTTATGTATAAGGCACTTGGGGTAGTTGCCTGACAGATTTGCAGCTTGTGTAAAATAGGACAAGCGCCATTTAAACCTCTACACTTTTTTGCACATAAGACATTGTTTTATGTCTTTATGTTATCTAATGATCCTTTTGGTACTGCCCCATCACGTTATGGGATATTTGTATTATTATGGAAATCAGGTAGTGAGGTGGGCCAGCACTGGAACTTTGTCGATGAGTTCTATCTAGTAGAACCAAGTATCTACATTTTTTGTGCCTGTCTGTGAGAGCTCCTCCATAGAGTGTATTTCCTCCACTTTTGTGACCTATTCTTTTAGAGTTTGAGGTGCATGTGATTTCTATTGGACGGCATCAGGAGTTTCACAGCATTAAGTAAATATTTTACTATATAGCTTTAATATTTGTAATAGGCCTTGTTGTATGGTGTAGTAGATAGCATTCAAGTGTAAATGGTGGCAGGTTATCAGTGAGTTTGGTGACAACTGTCCCTATAGTGATCCAAAATGAAATGATCAGCTCCCATTCCCACCAGATATGTAGCATGGTACCTCTGTAGTGACAACAGAGGTCTGACAAAGCTGCATTGAATATGTTTTATATCTGTTTTATTATATGGAGTAAACGTAGAACATTGTTGTGTAAATAGATATATTTGTTCCCAGTGTTATGGGATAAATTCTGTAGTAATTGCTGAGTGGCCTTCTCTGGATTACAGCATAAAAAAAGTACAGTGGCACTCAAAGGAGGTTAATAATCTGGTTAGATCATGTTGTTAACAATCTGGTTAGATCATGTTGTTAATAATATGGTTAGATCGTGTTGTTAATAATCTGGTTGGATCGTGTTGTAGTGGGATTGATTTGATTTCATTTTCAAGCTGGAAATACCAGAGGTGGGTGAGGAGGGTAGTGTTACTGTTTGGTAATAGTGAGGAAATTAGTTTTAAGCCCTTACCATCAGTCAGGTCAGATATATGTCTGGGGGGGTGTAGATGGAATGTGCATCCAAATTCAATTTGGGAAGAACAGTAATTTTTTATGAAGTAAAGAGGTGGGGTTGGGAGATGTTTCTACTCATGTCTGGTCTAAGCTATGGTAATATCTAAATGGGAAGGGAATCCTCCAAGTCTATCCAAAGCTTTACTGGGGGGTTTATGGTCCATTCAAGTACCCAGACCAGTATTTTATCGAGTGCTGAGGGAAAATAACTTATTGTGGATTTTACACCCAGGAAGTCAGCATCTTTCTTGCTTCCTGGACAGGTTGCAATGTCTGATGCACATCAAAAGAAACAACAAGATATGAGGTAAGTATGAGTCTGCTACAGTGTAGTTCGATATTAGCTTTATAAAATGAGTATGATGTGCAGACCACTGTTTATCAAATCAGTGTAAACTGATTATTTTAATAGACTTTCACTTCCACCTTGGTGGATATCCAAGAAACTTTACGCTCAAAAATTATGGTATTGCCTGCCAGATAATGTAGGCTGTGAATAAACTTGGTCTAATGGGCTTAAGAAGCATTTTTAACGGTCAGCAATAGGAGACGCATTAATTCAGAATGAAACAGTATATTCCCCTTTCTGTCAAATCAAGTTAGAATTGACATTTTACCTTGTGTTTGTTGTATAAAACATACATTATAAACAAATGTTACCTTTTTAGCGCCAGAGGGGCGGGACTGAATTTGAGCAGGACCCAATTTCAACAAAGTCCACTTAGTATTTGCCAAAAGCACTACTGTTAGAAGCAAAGTCTAAATAAATATGGAATTCTATTCAAATATACTAGACGATGTTATACTAACAATGTTAAATGGTTCAATAATCCCTAAACTGGAAAATGAGTATATTTAAATATGTTTCTCCAGCCTCTTTGCGATTCTTTGGAATTGAAGCTTTGTCAGCGCCACCTAGAGGTAGGGATAGATTTCAGGCTCTCCTCAGGTGAGAGGGACCTTGGATCAATCAACTATGTGCTTTTGCAAATGAAAATAACTGTGCAGGCTTAAACAGAACAAAATTGGGCTGTCATGTTATAATACTAAATGTATATTTGTTTTATGTATATTTGTACAGTTCTTGGTGTGTTTTATATTTGTATGTTTTAATCATTCTGAACATTTATCGGCTATCAGATCTGTAACTAGAATATAAGGTACCAAAATTGAGAAAATAAATGCTATAGTACTGCACTATTTTGAGGCTAAAGTTGGTTCTCCAGTCTCTTTGCTATTCTTTGGAATTGAAGCTGCGTCTGCACCACCTCATCTGGTTGGTAAGGTATGTCTTTTTGCTGATGATACAAAGATTTGCAGCAGGGTTGATATTCATGGAGGGATAAGCCAAATGGCAAATGATCTAGCTAAACTAGAAAAATGGTCAGAGCAGTGGCAACTGACATTTAATGTGGACAAGTGCAAGATTATGCACCTTGGGCGTAAAAACCCAAAAGCAGAATATAGAATATTTGGTACAGTCCTAACCTCAACATCTGAGGAAAGGGATTTAGGAGTAATAATTTCAGAGGAATTAAAGGTAGGTAGGCAATGCAATAGAGCAGCAGGAAATGCTAGCAGAATGCTTGGTTGCATAGGGAGAGGTATTAGTAATAGAAAGAGGGAAGTGCTCATGCCATTGTACAGAGCACTGGTGAGACCTCACTTGGAGAATTGTACGCAGTACTGGAGACCATATCTACAAAAGGATATTGATACTTTGGAGAGAGTTCAGAGAAGGGCTACTAAACTGGTTCATGGGTTGAAGGATAAAACTTACCAGGAAAGGTTAAAGCATCTTAACATGTACAGCTTGGAGGAAAGACGTAACAGGGGGGATATGACAGAATACATTTGAATACATAAAGGAAACAACACAGTAAAAGAAGAGAGTATATTTAACCCCTTAGTGACATGACTTTTTTGGCTTGTCCGACGCTTGGTGACATGGGCTGTTTTAACATTTCTGAGGTGTTAGTGTTTTGCTGTAATTTATTTCTGTCTCATTTAGTGTACCCGCACAAACTATATATCGTTTTTATCGTTATAAGAAGGGCTTTCTTTTGATACCATTTTTTTGATAATAGCATATAATTTGATGTAAAAAAAAAATAATAAAATATGGCAAAAAAATTGAAAAAATTATTTTTTTATGACTTTTATTTGAAAAATCGTATACTCATGTACAAGAGACAACAAAAAAACACTGCTAAAAAGTTTCTAATATATGTCCTGAGTTCAGAAATAGCCCATGTTTTTATGTTTTTGTGCTTTTTTATTCATGTTACAGGGCCAGAACTATAAGTGGTGCAAAGCTATTTTAAAATCCTTTCTTTCAAAATTAGCGATAGTGACATTGTAACACTGATTTCTGTACTAAATCCATGAATGACCCCCAACATGTACATATTTTTGAAAACTAGACAACTCAGGGCATATAACTTGGGGTATTTTGACACATTTCATGTAGCCATTTTACCACCAATCTATGACCAAAGTTTGCAGAAAAAAATCTTTTTTTTTAATTTTTCACATATATTGCAATTTAGGCAAACATTACCTTAAAATGTGAAGGGGTATTTCCAAATAACACCTCAATATGTGTTCAGCAACATCTCCTGAGTACAGGAATACCACCCATGCATAGGTTTGTTGGTTTGTTTTGGGGCTAAAAGGCCACATTTAGGGGGTGCGCATTTTGGTTTTCCAACTTGGAATTCTGACATGCAGAAAACTTGTGCCCATGTCATTTTTGAAGCCAGAAAGTGTATTCTACCCCACAAAACCATATATTTTTTTAAACTAGACACCCTAGGGTATTTCAAATGGTAGTATTTTAACATTTTCCATGCACTAATTATACTACCAGCCTATGTCAATGTTATGGATAGTAATTTTTGTTCACATACATAGTACTTTGGGCATGAATTCACAGATCCTGTTATATGTCAGTGCCAAACAACACCTCAATATGTGTTCAGCAACATCTCCTGAGTACAGGGATACCACCCATGTATAGGTTGGTTAGGTTATTTGGGGGTTAAAAGGCCACATTTGAGAGGTGCACTTTTTGGTTTTCCGAATTGGAATTCTGACGTGCAGAAAACCTGCGCCCATGTCCCATTTGGGACATTTTTGAAGCCAAAAAGTGTATTCTACCCCACAAAACCATATATTTTTGAAAACTAGACACCCTAGGGTATTTCAAATGGTAGTATTTTAACACTTTTCATGCACTAATTCTACCACCAGCCTATGTCAATGTTATGGATAGTAATTTGTTTTTCACATTCATTGTACATCGGGCATGAATTCACAGATCCTATTATGTGTCAGTACCAAACAACACCTTAATATGTGTTCAGCAACATCTCCTGAGTACAGGGATACCACCCATGTGTAGGTTAGTTAGATTATTTGGGGGCTAAAAGGCCACGTTTAGGGGGGTGCATTTCCAACTTGGAATTTTGACATGTAGTCAGCCTGCGCCCATGTTCCATTTGGGACACTTTTGAAGCCTGTCAAAGTATTTTACCCCATAAAACCATATATTTTGGAAAACTAGACATCCTAGGGTATTTAAAATTGTGGTATTTTAACACTTTCCAAGTGCTAATTCTACCACCAACCTATGTCAAAGGGTTGGGATGTAATTTTTTTCCCCACACACATTGTAGTTCAGGCAGGAATTTTCAGATTCTGGTATTTTCCACTGCCAACCAACACCTCAATATGTGTTCAGCAACATCTCCTGAGTACAGGGATACCCCCCATGCATAGGTTTGTTGGTTTGTATTGGGTCTAAAATTCCACATTTAGGGGGTGAGCAATTCCAACCTGGAATTTTGACATGTAGTCAGCCTGCGCCCATGTTCCATTTGGAACATTTTTGAAGCCGTCCAATGAATTTTACCCCATCAAACCATATATTTTTGGAAAATAGACATCCTAAGGTATTTAAAATGGTGGTATTTTAATACTGTATAGGTACTAATTCTACCACCAGCCTTTGTAAAAGTTTGTGGTAGTACTTTTTTGGGAGTTTTTTTTCCACATGCATTGTACTTCAGGCATGAATTCACAGATTCTGGTATATATCACTGCCAAACAACAACCCAATATGTGTTCAGCAACATCTCCCGAGTACAGGGATAGCACCCATGCATAGGTTTGTTGGTTTGTTTTTGGCTAGAAGGCAACATTTGTGAGATGCGCATCTCAAAATTCCAACTTGGAATTTTGACATGTAGTCAACCTGCGTCCGTGTCCTTTATGGGATATATCTTTGAAGCCAGCCAATGTAATTTACCCCCACCAAACCATATATTTTTTTATCGGTAGACCCCCATCACTACTTGTGGCAAGGGCTCAGCAGCCACGATACATCGCTAGATGATGTATCAGAAAGCTGAATAGGGTCAAAATCGAACCCTGAGTCCGCGGCCTCAGAATCAGTGCGTAAGCAGTGATCTCGAGCAAAGAAGGGGTTAATAGCTCTTAGAAGAGCCTATCTAGTACTGTAATACATTACAGTACAAAGAAATTAATCCATAAAACAGTGCAGACAGAAAAACATACTGTTGCTGTGCAAGATTACTGCTTACACAGTGATGAATGGCAGGGAAGGGGTTAATACACAGTGAAAGACTTTCATAAAACCTGCCAATTTTATAAAATGTTATTTTATATCACTAATACTGATCTGTCTCTTTCCGTCACAAAAATGTAAGTGAGGAGAGGGAGGCAGATCAATATTTGTGAATATTGATCCGATTAATTTTGATCTGACCAGGGCGAATGGTGAGCTTAATTGAGAAATCACCAAACCGCCTTTGCCACTAATTCGCTGTTACTGATCGCTATGCGCTCAGGCAGCTTAAAAAAAAAAATCTCAAATATTTTTACTTTACATGTAATCCCCTAGCGGGTATGTGTAAAAAAAAAAAATATAAATAAAAATATGCAGACAGATAAAAATTGCTTTGGCGTCAATATCATTGCGTAAGCAGTGATCGACGGCAAATAAGGGGTTAATAACTCTTAGAAGAGCCTTTTTAGTACTGTAATAAATTACAGTACAAAAAAAATGAACCCCTAAAAAATGCACAAACAGCAAAAATAAATGCGCTGATGTGCACGATCACTGCTTATGCAAGATCAGTGGCAGGGAAGGGGTTAAACGCAGGGAATTGCTTTAATAAAAAATTTTTTATTGTTTTATTATTTGTGTGTTGTGAATTAATAGTTTTTTTTAACTTTTACAACTTTGATCTGTCTCTCTCCCTCACTAAAAAAAATGTGAGGAGAGGGAGGCAGATCATAACTGGTCAGATCAATATAGAGTTAATATTGATCTGACCAGTCAGTGGGGATGTTCAGGAGAGCATCCCCACTGCCTGTCAGTGTGCCTGGCAGTCACTGATTGCCTCTGTGAAGAGGCAATCGTGTGACAGCCAGAGAGCACAGGAAGCAGGTACTTCCTGCCTCCTGTGCTCTTGCCCTTAGAAGGGCAGCGCCATCTTGGTCACTCAGTGACCAAGATCGTGCATTTTTTTTTTGTGTTTCTGATTGCCTCGACTTGCGAGGCAATCAGAAACACTTTCTGAGCATAGGAAGCGAAAAATTAGCTTCCTATGCTCACTTTTTTAATGCACGTGTTTTAAAGGCTCTGTGCCTTTAAAACCGGCATTTCGATCGCTCTCCGGAGCGATCGAAATGCCGACGGGCATTTTTTTTAGCATTGTACGATGCTTCCACACGGAAGCATCGTTACAATGCCCTTAGAGCACTGAAAGCGGAAAAACTCCGCTTTCAGTGCTCGTTTTGACACAGGACGGACTAGGTCCGTCCTGTGTCACTAACGCCTCGGCACACAGGACGGACCTAGTCCGTCCTGTGTCGCCAAGGGGTTAAAAGAAGAAAAACTACCATAAATAGAGGACATAGTCTAAAATTAGAGGGGCAATGATTTAAAAGTAAGTAAAAAGGAAGTATTACTTTACTGAGAGGGTAGTGGATGTATGGAATAGCCTTCCAGCGGAAGTGGTAGAGGTAAACGATTTTAAGCACAAGGCTATCCTAGATATAAGATAGGGAACTGGAGACTAATAAAAGTATTTAGAAAATTGGGCAGACTAGATGGACCAAATAGTTCTTATTTGCCAAAACATTCTATGTTTCTAACACAATATAAAATACAAATATGATGAACTAGCATGCTAGGAGTGCTCACAAAATTAAATAGACTGCTATTAAGCAGATTAAATAAATACATGACCGAATATATGCTTCCAAAATGTAAACTTAATCATACCAATAATTAAATCAAATTAGTTTGCGAGAGCAAAATAATAAGCAGATAATATATATTAACCCCTTGACGACAAAGGACGTGCCAGGCAAGTCCTGGGAGAAACTCCCTTAACAACAAAGGACGTGCCTGGCACGTCCTGCATTGAATGAAGCGGTTTTCGCGATCAACGATCGCGAAAACCGCTTTAACAGTGCTGGTCTATTGCCTCGACATCGAGGCAATATCCAGCACCGAAATGTCTATTTCGGGACCCCCACGATCGCCCCACAGAGCATGCTGCTCCGTCAATATGGCTAAGTCCTCTGCGGTCTGAGCTTCGGAAGTGAAAGTAACTTCACTTCCGTCGCTCTGAATATGCTACTTGACTACCCCTAGTGGTAGTTTAGTAGCATTGCGATGGGAAATATTTAAAATAAATATTTAATTAATTAAAAACAGGTTATTTAGCTATATTAGCCTATAGGGTTAAAATTAAATATTTTTTAGCATAAGGGATAGGGTTAAAATTAAATTAAAGTTAAAAAATATTAAGGGATATAATAAGGATTAGAGTTGGGGTTAAATTTAGTGTTAGGGTTAAATTTTGGGTTCGGGTTGGGGTCAAAAGATCAATATAGGAAAAAACCAAAAAACACTATTTTTGGTTTTTGCCCCATAACTCGCAAAAAAATACCGAAAAATATGGAAACATGCATATTTTTGAACTCGGGAGAACATTTAGAAACTATTTAGACGGGGTCTTTTTTAATGATTTTATTTGTGTAAATTATATTTTAGGTCAAAGTTAGAAAAAGTGTGTTTTTTTTAATTTTTCATCATATTTTATGATTTTTTTTGTAGTAAATTATAAGATATGATGAACATAATGGTATCTAATGAAAGCCCTTCTTATGACGATAAAAACAACATATAATTTGTGTGGGTACTGTATGTGAGAAAGAAAAAAATTCCAGCTAAACACAAACACCCTAGAGATGTCAAAACAGCCATTGTCACCAAGGGAAAGTCAAGGTGAAAATGTCTTGTCACTAAGGGGTTAATGATGTACAACATACAGAAAATAAACTAGATGGAAGCGTCCATTTAAATGAACAGAGTTCTTCTACAGCCAAATTTTTAAGGTTTTGAAATGCAGTGCCGGACTGGCAATAAAAACCAGCCCTGGAAATATTTTTAAACCAGCCCCATAGCATAACATTATTTTTTGTTCACAAAAAGGAAAACTACACATTTTTAAAAGCACATCTGAAGAGTGTATTATTTATAGATAAGACTTATTGCAATTTATACCACCAGTATGCACACAACAAGGTAATATGTCACACCCTGACACAGGGCCGGCCTTAGGGGTGTGCGACCTGTGCGAGCGCACAGGGCGCAACACCCCAGGGGGCGCCCTCCCGTTAAAAAAAAAAAAAGCCGGTAGAGGCACTGGATGGGGGAGATCAAAAGATCCCCCCTCACCAGCCCTCTGCTCGGCAGGCTCTTCTAGATCCGGGGAGGGGGCGGAGCTAACCGGCTCAGCGTTGTAGCTCCGCCCCCACCCTGTGAAGCAGAGCAGCATCTGCTTCACAGGGAGCCACTGGCCCCATGAGAAAGTGCTGCTCGGCTCCCCATGCCTGCATTAAGCATGGGGAGCTGAGCAGCACCTTCTCTTGCTGCCCATGGCTCCCCGTAATGCAGACTGTGCTCTGCTTCACACCTCTCAGCTGGTTAGCTCCGCCCCCTCCCTGGATCCAACTTTGCAGGCAAAGGTAGGGGAGGGGGGAGAGAGAGAGGCAGAACAGGGGTTAGGGGGGAGACAGACAGGCAGAACAGGGGCAGGGGGGGAGAGACAGAACAGGGCTAGAAAGAGATAACAGGGGGAGGGGGGAGAGAGAGACAGAACAGTGGATGGGGGAGAGACAGAACAGGGGAGGGGGAGAGGGAGACAGAACAGTGGATGGGGGAGAGACAGAACAGGGGAGGGATGAGAGACAGACAGAACAGGGGCAGGGGGCAGAGACAGAACTGGGGGGGAGAGAGATAACAGGGGGAGGGGGGAGAGACAGAACAGGGGAGGGGGGAGAGAGAGAGACAGACAGAACAGGGGCAGGGGGAGAGACAGAACTGGGGGAGAGAGAGAAAACAGGGGGAGGGGGGGAGAGAGAGAGACAGAACAGGGGGAGGGTGGGACAGAACAGGGGACAGGGGGGGGGAGAGACAGAACAGGGGACGGGGGGGAGAGAGAGAGACAGACATGGCAAGGAAGAGGAAAGGACAAACATGGGAAGGGAGAGAAACACATACATAGGGAGGTGAAAGAGACGGGGGGCGCCATGGGGGAAGCACGCACAGGGCGCCGGAACACTTAAGGCCAGCCCTGCCCTGACATACAACTTATGGACAGGGCAATACAGAGGTCCCAGTATGTACACAAGGTTATATGAATTGTCCTTTGTAGGAATATATACAAGGGCAGTGTGTGAGACATAACCTTCTGTACATACTTAGGACATATATTGCCCTGTGCAGTGGTATATATCAGGGCAGTGTGTGGGATATACCCTTACCCCAGCACACAGATTGCACTCACAGGACATACCACAACACGCAGATTGCACTCACAGGACTTGCCCCAGCACCCAGGACAGCACTTACAGGACTTTCCCCAGCACCCAGAACCTACCCCAGCATGTAGATTGCACTCACATAACTTGCCCCAGCACCCAGGACAGCACTCACAGGACTTTACCCAGCACCCAGGACTTACCCCAGCATGCAGATTGCACTCACATGACTTAACTCCAGAATGCAAATTGCACTTACAAGACTTACCCCCAGCATGCAGATTGCACTCACAGGACATACGCCAGCACACAGATTTCATTGACAGGACTTGACCCAGCACCCAGGACATACCCCCAGCACTGAGATTGTACTCACAGGACTTGCCTCAGCACCCAGCCCACTCCAGAGATTGCACCACAGGACTTGCCCCGCAGGGGCGGATCCAGAGTATGTTGGCATTGGCCATGTCTGTCTATCTTTTCCTCTCCCCCATGTCTGTCTCTCTCTCCACTTCCCCCTCATGTGTGTAACCTTCCCCCTCTCATTTCTATTTCTGTAGTCTCTCTCCCCTCTCATTTCTGTAGTCTTTATCAACTCTCAAATCTTTAGTCCAGCTCCCCCTGTAGTCTATCTAAAATCGTTCCCATGTAGACTCTTTCCCCCCTGTAGTCTCTTTCCCCCCTGTAGACTCTTTCCCCCCCTGTAGACTCTTTCCCCCCCTGTAGTCTCTTTCCCCCTGTAGTCTCTTTCCCCCTGTAGACGCTTTCCTCCCTGTAGTCTCTTTCCTCCCTGTAGTCTCTTTCCCCCTGTAGTCACTTTCCCCCCCTGTAGTCATTTTCCCCCCTGTAGACTCTTTCACCCCTGTAGACTCTTTCCCCCCTGTAGTCTATTTCCCCCTGTAGTCTCTTTCCCCCTGTAGATGCTTTCCCCCCTGTAGTCTCTTTCCCCCCTGTAGTCTCTTTCCCCCTGTAGTCACTTTCCCCCCTGTAGTCTCTTTCCCCCCTGTAGTCTCTTTCCCCCATGTAAACTCTTTCCCCCCTGTAGTCTATTTCCCCCCTGTAGTCTCTTTCCCCCCTGTAGACTCTTTCCCCCCTGCAGTCTATTTCCCCCCTGTAGTCTCTTTCCCCCCTGTAGACTCTTTGCCCTGTAGTCACTTTTCCCCCTGTAGTCACTTCCCCCCTGTAGACTCTTTCACCCCTGTAGACTCTTTCCCCCCTGTAGTCTATTTCCCCCCTGTAGTCTCTTTCCCCCCTGTAGACTCTTTCCCCCCTGCAGTCTATTTCCCCCCTGTAGTCTCTTTCCCCCCTGTAGTCTCTTTCCCCCCTGTAGACTCTTTGCCCTGTAGTCACTTTTCCCCCTGTAGTCACTTCCCCCCTGTAGACTCTTTCACCCCTGTAGACTCTTTCCCCCCTGTAGTCTATTTCCCCCCTGTAGTCTCTTTCCCCCCTGTAGACTCTTTCCCCCCTGCAGTCTATTTCCCCCCTGTAGTCTCTTTCCCCCCTGTAGACTCTTTGCCCTGTAGTCACTTTCCCCCTGTAGACTCTCCCCCCCCCCCTGTAGTCTCTTTCCCATGTAGTCACTTTCCCCCCTGTAGTCACTTTCCCCCCTGTAGTCTCTTCTATTGCTATCCCCCTATTTTCCTCACGCGTATGATCTCCTCAACATCCGTACTGACTTTCGCTTTAACTAATTCGGCCAGGTAATACAGGTAATTCGGCCGCCGAATACAGGTAATTCGGCCGCCGTCACCTCTTTAACTAATTAGACGGCCGTCACCGCTTTAAAGATTTCATCTGACTGCTGACTTCCGGCGGGGGCCGAGTTAGTTGAAGCAGAAGTCAGCACGGATGGAGAGCGGCCCCATCGCAAAGCGGCCCCAGGGCAGACGGCCCACCTGGATTTTTCCCAGTATCCCGGTGGGCCAGTCCGGCCCTGTTGAAATGTCATTCCAGCAGAGAGAGAAGCACCCACCAAGACACACAGAAATCATTAAAAAAATTATGGTAATTGCAGTAGAGAAACAGCTGGAGGGCCGCTGCTGGACAACTAGACTCTAGTTACTAGATAGATACTTTCTATCTAGTTGTTTTGTCTGTCTATCAGTCTCTGTACCTTATCTGTCAGTATATCTGCCCTGCCTGTCTATTTGTGTCTGTCTCTGATAACAGGCTGATGAAATTGCAAAATGGGCCACTAAATAGTTTTTTCCACCTGGGCCAAAAGTTGCCAGCTCTCTAGAATCTGCATACCTAATAATACGTAATGGTTAATTTAATCGAATAATAATGATCATTGTTTCAAGTTACTGCAAATATTTAAGGTAATTTTATTGAACAGTTAACTTTTATGATAATAGTTTCAAAAAGTCTAGTTTTTTGTGATACACATTTGATTTGCTTTATTTGTTGTTGACGACGGAGCGCCACCTAGTGGTAATAGCATCTGGATATTTAAAAGTACAAATATCAATGAGTACATTGATTGACAAGCTGAGGTCTGAAATTATCTGTATTTTTATAACTGTTTATAAGTATGTCCAGGGTCAGACTTAGGCAGCTGCCTAGGGCGCATCTTAGCTGGGGGCACTGGAACCCTGTATATAAAAAAAAAATCCTCCCCCTTACTTACCTCGTCGCTGCTGCTCTGTCTCCGGTGGAGGGCCGTGGCTGTGAGGGAAGCGTTGTGCGCTCCCCTCCAGCCAATGCGCATTCAATAAAGTTTGTTTAAAAAAAAAAACTTTACTGAATGCGCATTGGCTGAAGGGGAGCGCACAACGCTTCCCTCACAGCCACAGACGGGCAGATGAGAGCACCGGGAGAGCAGCAGCAAGGAGGTAAGTAAGGGGGAAGGGGCGGAGGATCCTGGCATACTGTGTGGCTAAATCCTGGCTGGCATATTGGGTGGCTAAATCCTGGCTGGCATATTGGGTGGCTAAATCCTGGCTGGCATATTGTGGGGGAAAATCCTGGCATATTGGGTGGCTAAATCCTGGCTGGCAAATATGGGTTGGCTAAATCCTGGCATATTGTGGGGGAAAATCCTGGGATATTGAGGGGCATAATCCTGGGATATTGAGGGGCATAATTCTGGGATATTGAGGGGCATAATCCTGGCATATTAAGAGGCATAATCCTGGCATATTGTGGGGCATAATCCTGGCATATTGAGGGACATAATCCTGGGATATTGAGAGGCATAATCCTGGGATATTGAGAGGCATAAATCTGGGATATTGAGGGGCATGGTCCTGGCATATTCAGAGGCATAATCCTGGGATATTGAGGGCCATAATCCTGGGATATTGAGGGGCATAATCCTGGCATATTGTGATGGAAAATCCTGGCATATTGAGGGGCATACTCCTGGCATAATGAGGGGCAAAATCATGGCACATTGAGAGGCTAAATCCTGGCATATTGGGGGGCAAAATCCATTGGTGTTTGTCTCCAGTCCCCAGAGCCAGACCAAGAGCCAGACTGCAGCCAGAGACCAGATCATCTTAATGTCCTGGTGGTAAGTAGAAAATTCAATATGTTTATTATTTAGTTGTTTTGTTATTAATACTACATTGGAAACTAATTTACCTCACATTTAAAGGACACTATAGTCCCAGAACCACTACAGTTTAATGTAGTGGTACTGGTGTCTATAGCCTGTCGCTGCAGAGAAAAGACACTGTGCAGTACTGGTGTTAAAGGAGCACTATAGTGCCAGGAAAACAAATTAATTTTCCTGGCACTATATAGTCCTTAGGAGTGGGACACCCTCGTGTCCCCCTCCCACTGGGCTGAAGGGGTTAAAACCCCTTCAGCCATTTACCTTTCTCCAGCGCCAAAGCTGGGAACTTTCCTCCCCGATCCTCCTCTCAGCTGAGAATGTTTTTTGGGGATGTTCCGCGTCCTCCCACTGTAATGTTCACAGTGAGAATCACGGAAGCACCTCTAGCGGCTGATAATGTGGGGGGGGGGCGGCAATTTTTATTTTGCCTAGGGCGGCAAAAATCCTTGCACCGGTCACAAACATTATTACTTTAGATACCTTCACTAGCCCTCTCACATGATGTAATAATCAGAAAAACTTGTTAAATCATTTGATAGAGACCAAAAAGGAACAATTAGCGCTAGTGTGCTAGGTGTGGTAATAATACTAATGTTAATTATATATTCTTTGAATATACTCACTTAAAAGTATTTTGACGAAGGGTGCAGCAAGATTTTTTTTTAACCCCTTGGTGACAAGACATTTTCACCTTGACTTTCCCTTGGTGACAATGGCTGTTTTGACATTTCTGGGGTGTTTGTGTATAGCTGCAATTTTCTTCTTTCTCACATACTGTACCCACACAAATTATATGTTGTTTTTATCGTCAAAAGAAGGACTTTCATGAGATACCATTATGTTCATCATATCTTATAATTTACTACAAAAAAAATCATAAAATATGATGAAATTTTTTTAAAAACCCTAACTTCTAACTTTGACCTAAAATATAATTTAGACAAATACAATCATTAAAAAAGACCCCGTCTAAATAGTTTCTATATGTTGTCCCGAGTTCAGAAATATGCATGTTTCCATATTTTTCGGTATTTTTTTGTGAGTTATGGGGCAGAAACCAAAAATAGTGTTTTTTTCCTATATTGACCTTTTGACCCCAACCCAAACCCAAAATTTAACCTTAACACTAAATTTAACCCCAACTCTAACCCTTATGCTATCCCTATTATATTTTAATTTAATTTTAACCCTATCCCTTATAAAAAAAATTATTTAATTTTAACCCTATAGGCTAATTTAACTATATAACCAGTTTTTATTTAATTAAATATTTAATTTTATTTTTTTACTTTGCTATGCTACTTAACTACCACTAGGGGCAGTCAAGTAGCATATTCAGAGCGACGGAAGTGAAGTTACTTTCACTTCCACAGCTCAGACCTCCAGAGGGCATAGCCATATTGATGGAGCATGCTGCTTAGACATCAAGGCAATAGACCAGCACCGTTAAAGCGGTTTTCGTTGATCGCGAAAACCGCTTGATTCACCGCAGGACGTGCAAGGCACGTCCATTGTTGGGAACAGAGTTCCCGGCAGGACTTGCCTGACACGTCCAGTGTCGCAAAGTGGTTAAATTGTCACTTTGGCGAAACTGCATTGTGGGTTGAATGCTGCTGAAAAATAAAAACTGTTCTAAAAAGAAAAAGGAATGTCTTGCAGTCTGCAAATAATAAATTGGTTCCTCCTGGACACACTTACATTTTACATCTCTCTGGCTCTTGTGATTAGAGGGGTGGAATGATTATGTGATATCACTGCACATATGTATGTTTATGTGAAGGTCACTGATTGGCTCCTTCAGAGTCGCCATCATAAATTTGAGGGCCCCTTACTGAAAAAAAATTCAGCCCCTCCCCCATATCTCCCTCTCGCCTCCCTACCCTCCCAAAGCCATTTTATCCAGGTCTTTGTATATCATGCCTATGGCATCTGACAACAGCTCTAGATGATAGAAAAAGAAAAAAAACCTATGGAAAGAACCACTTTGAGTAAAAAAAATTGTTTAATACATTTCATAAAATATACATTGCATAAAAAGATATAAAAAAAGACCATCAAGTATAGCGACAGGGAAGTCACAGAGGTGTACAATTCACAATAATACACTTTCAATTAAAATGGATGAAATAACTAATTCAGCACCTGACCCGTTTCACCCAAAGGGAAAAAAATGGTCCATATTTATACAGTTTTCAAATATCTGTGGAATTAGCTGTCCCTTCAGGGGGAATACCAGCTGCCAAAAAATGAGAAGGGTAACTTCACTTGGATGATACACTAATTTTACAGATAAGAGAGGCAGCATGGAAGCATGTCAGTGCATTGCGCAGACACTATGCTGCCTTCTCACATGAAAATACTAGAGAGGGGAGATCCCCAGCCAGCATCTCTGCCGGCACGCATTTTGTTTTTTTTGTATGTCTGAAACATTTTAAAATGTTGATTTTTTTTTTCCTTACAGACTCCAGCCAAATGATGAGAGTCAGTGCAAACCAAAGATGTGTCAGTAAATAAACATATTTAGAATATGTTTAATATTTATAATTACTTAGGTTTAATATGCAGGAAAAAAGTAGGTCATGTCAGAGTGGCCCTTTAAAATACATGTTTAACTGCACTGACTTTCAAGCAGGGTGACCCAGTTGTATAGTACACAGTGTAAAAACCTTATTTTATCTCCTGCATATATGTATGTATTTTTTAGCAAATTTGTGGTCCGTAGTGGGGCCAGTAGGTCTCATTTTCCGCATAGCAAATTGTTGCTATAACCTTTATAAATGTTCTTATACATTTAATTGTTTACCTCCCTTACTAATAGTGATAACTTGTTTTTGGACTGTTGCCAGTTGTGCATATTAAAGGTGTTGCATGAACAATTATTGCTAATGATACCAAGCTAGATTTTTCTCCCAAGTATCTATATATATATATATATATATATATATATATATATATATATATATATATATATATATATATATATATATATATATATATATATATATATATATATATATATATATATATAGCTAAACATTCATGGTGAAACATCTGCCTTTTACAAAATGTAGAAATGTGATGTGTCCACAAAATATAAAAAAATTGTGAAAAAAAAACACATCGGTGAACAAAATATATCTAAATATAATTATATAAGTCCACTTTGTTAAGTGCATGTAAAATAAAACATAAGAGTGAAAAATATAGTTTAGTAATAAAAGTCCAACAAAATCCCTCCCCCTTAGGGGTAAATTGAACTTATGTCTTGGTGACCCTTGAAGGAAAAAAAAAAGGCCTTGTAACGATAGCAGAATCACCAATATTATTTCACCCATATATGTCGCAAATGGAAATCTGGTATGTATTACATGTCCAATCGTAAATTAACGCTAATTAAATGTAAATCTGTATATAAATGCTAGCAGTGAATAAAAAAAATAGTTAGCATAAATAGAGAAGGGTCCAAATAATGTACTTCAAGGATACACAAATTGTCATTTTCATACCTTGAAGAAGCACAAGATGGTGAAAAACATTGGAGGTTATGCATGAAATGTCAAGAGCTTAAAAAAAATGCGTAATTGCCTTTTCTTATGTAGAATGGTGATTGCGCCAATTTCTTTACATCCCGACACTTTTATGATGAATATTACAACTCTGACAAACAATCAATTACTTTGGGGTAGAGGGACCACCACAGTAAGTGCTACTGTGCTCTTAGATATTTTGTTGTGTACAGTGATGTTGTCTGTCTGCCTATTGGATGGTATTAGGAAAGTATTTCTGTAGAGGTCGCAAAATGGTAGCCAAATGCTATAGATCTTTACAGGTGAAAACTGAAGCCTAACTATGGCCCAACATCAAATATGATGCTTTATTAAACCTCACTAAGACCAAGAGGGAGAACACCAAACTAACTTTAGTTCAGCTCTTAAGGATCTACTCAGGTAGCTCTGATATTGTCAAGGAAAATCGGAGCTCTGAGTTTTGGACCCCATTGGATCACATCAGTGATCCAAATGGCCCTTAAAATCAGGTTACTCTGAGATCACCTATGCTATCACTAATCAGAAGGAAAATCGGCCTAACCAAACTGATAGCCTCGGAGCTTGGCAGATCAAAATGGTAGTCTTGGTCCCCTCCTTCTATGGAGGGACTTCGGCTTATTTCGGGAGGACCTTGGCTATTACGGAAATAGCCATAGACCTCTCATTTAAATCAATGGGAGGACATCAGCTATTGCATAAATAACAAAAGTCTTCCCAAAATGTCTCTAAAATTTAAGAAATAAAAAATTAAAAACTAATAAAGTTGAGAAAGTTATATATAAAGAAAATACTTACTAATAAATAAAATTAAGGAAAATGTAAAAAAAATTAGAAAAAACATTCTATTAGTTTTATTTATATTCTGAAAACTATATAAAATATTAATAATTTTTATGATTTGTTTTTATTTAGCCAAAATCATGGGCAATTTGGGGATTTCAGCTCTTTTTGAGTAAGAACTGAACATGGCCGATTTAAGCAGCTGAATCGTGGATTTTTCTATAACCCCCGATCTGGAGCGAAATGGGACCAGATCAGGTCTACATAAGTAGACCCTTTTTGTCTTTAAACCATATATTGTATGCTTTTTTTTTTTTTTTCAAGCCTTAGGTAAACCTCTAGTAAAGGTTCCTGTTCTAGCCCTCCCTCTGTTTTTACTTACTTGCATCATCAAATCATAAGCATATGTAGTAACAACTTCATTCAGAAGCAAGTAATTGCCTTTCTTTCTTTCTTTTTTGATAGCTGTAATTTATATATCTGCCATTAGATGATGTTAAAGCATAACTGATCACAACAAAATAAAAATATACACCATAGGCTCCCTAAAGATCATTAAAAAAATGAGAATGCAAACCATATAGATGTATAAAATGGTCATCATTTCTCAGTTCAGTAATTCCAATGTACTCTAACAGTATATTCCTAAATAGTATGGCTGTGCTTTACAACATAAAGAAATAAGTCTTCCGATTGTGCAAGGAACCTTAACTCATGAGACAGATGCAAATTATGGCAGATAACTTGTAAATGTAAAGGACTATAATTTCCTTAAGGATTAATGTTTTAATTGCATGATGAGTCTCTTTATTTGGCACCTGTAGCAAGCAAGAACAAGCTTGTTACAGGTGAAAAACAGGTTAGTATTTCCAAAAAGATAATTATCTGGTCTGTATCTAGCTAATTAAAAAGTCAGTAGTGTTTGCAAATGTCAATATGCTCAGTATACAGTGTAAGTTGCCAACTTGTCATCTGTAACAAGCGAATAGTGCAGTCATTGGCCTCCTATATGACCATATTTCAAGAGCTTGAAGTTGAAATTGGGCAGAGTGTCACTATTGGCTCAGTGCAAGATGACACATAAGGGTCTACACATTATAGCCTGACTCGTTCCAAAAAGGCCCAACCTAATAATCATTAGGACTGGGAACCGACAAAACGATTCCCAGGCCCTAAAAAATACATGGCGGGCCAGCCCTGACCTCTCTTAATAAAAAAGCAAGGCTAGGAGCCGCCAAAAAATGATCCCAACCCCTTCCCCACCTTTTAAAAACAAGGCTAGGACCTGGGCAAGTTCTCCCAGCACCATAAAAAATACATTGGAGGCCAAGGCTAGTAGCTCTGCCTCCCCTAACAGTACCGGGATTGGTATCAAATAATTTCCTCCAGTGGGGTCTGGGGCTGTCCGATGTCCTCAGACCCCAAAATAAATTGAGCAATGACCCCCCCCATAACACAGTTAGCCAATCAGATGGGATTCACACTCATTTTTTTTTTATGGTGGCAATAGATTTGGTGAATTATTTTTATTTTTTTGGGTGGCCTCTTCCATCAGCAGGAAGTGAGGATTGAGGTTGTCGCAGATCTGTATATAGGTAATAATTTTATTCAAAGAGCACCTTTTGGGTACCGGGGGGGGGGGGGGGGGGGGTTCAGTGATTTTCACTACCTACATCCCTCTCACCCAAAGTTTGATTTTCTTTTTTTATAGATGGATCATCCGCCTTCCTACCTGGGTAGGTAGAGGGGGTAGATGGAGATTTATTTTGTTTTTATTTATTTTATTAATTCCAGGGGCCAGGGAATAGCAGGCAGTGCCAAAATGTATTTCTTTTTGGGGCCTAAGGACATTGGGCAGCCCCAGACCTCACACAGGGAAATTATTTTATTTCTTTTTGGATTCTGGTGCAATTGCGCAGCCCCATACCCAATTGGGGATCATTTATTTTTGAGGTCTGGGGCAATTGGCAGCCCCAGACCCCGGTGTGGGATATAATTGTATTTGTTTATGTTGTCTGGAGGCATTTTTCCAGCCCCCAGAGGGGATATTTTTATTGTATGTGGGCCAGGGAAAGAAACTCTGGCCCCCAATCTATTTTAGGTGAGCAGAAAGACATTTAGGTGGATCACAACCCCAGTAGTGTGAGGGGTGGTTGTGCTACTGGCCATGGCATCCCAATATATTTTTCAGGGGCTTGGAAAACTTGCTCAGCTCCAAGTTTCATTTATTATAGCCATGTATGGGGTGGTCAGGGATACCACTGAGGCTATTTTTTCTAAAAATTATTTTCCTTTAGGAAGGAATTCAGATTTTTGGTGTATTTCGGTCTGCTTTTGCTTTTGAAAGCATTTGGCATGAAATAGGAGAGGCTATTTGGGGGTCACAGCATATTTTGTAGCTCAAAATTCGACTAACAATATGACACCATTGTACCACGAATCTTTCCGAATTCAGCGCCAATTTCTTTTTGTCTGCTTGCAGATAACTCACGCACAATAATGTTTCCATCAGCTTCATCCGGATAACCAGTGTAAATTTTTATTTTGTTGTGTTCAGTAATACACTGCCATATACTTTTTTTGTATTCAGAATTTGCAATTGGTTCATTATAGAAAGAAAAGGAAAGGTTACAGTGGTGACAAATTATTACATAAATAACAATAATGGTAGCAAGTCTCTGTAAACATCAAGACGATATAACATTTTATGGTGGTCATGTCAAGGTCAGGTTGTTGGCTAAAGAAGGAAAATTAGCACTGGTTGCATATCATACTGTTGTATCAATGCTGTAGTCTGAGAGGACCATTAACAATACATTTTGTGGCACAGAGATGCCTATATCAATTAGAATAGGAGTAGCCACTGGAGCGTGTTTCGGAAAAGGAGGGAAATGAATAGGTAGAGCCAGTAACAGGTGTTGGAGAGACCTGGATAAAGACAGAATAGAAGGAAGAGGGAGGAGGGGAGACGGGGGGGGGGGGGGTAGGTATATTGGGTTATATAGAGAGCGGGTCTCCTGGGAGGGGGTTCTTAATTGGGTTTTGGGCCGTTCCGTCCACATTGTAAAAAGATCAGTACATTTCCTCAGGGATTTTGTGGAGAGATAGTGTAGTTTCTCCATTTGCAAGTTATATGTAATTAAATTGTACAGTTCTGTTTTGCTTGGTATATATGATGATTTCCAGTTTCTGGCTAATAAGGTAATTGCAGCAATCGGGATATGGCCCATGAGTAAATTTTGTGGATATTTTAGACAGGTAGGAAAAACATGGAGGAGGGCTGTTTCTGGTGATTGTGAGATAGAGACGCAAATGGTCTTTGTTATGACATCAAAGACGTCGGTACAATATTGTTTTAGGAGGGGTGCAAGCCCACCATATGTGTAACATGGTGCCGGGAAGTGGACATATACTCCAACATAGGTGCGATGATGAGGGGTACATTTTTGCTAGTTTGCTTGGTACTAAGTTTTCAGGCTTTGGGTTGCTTGCTTCCACTGTAAGGGATTCAGTTCGTGGAGAAGTTCCTTTTCCCAGTCTATCACATGAGGGTGTTTTGTTGAGAGAGTTGGGGGGCATGCTAGCTTGATAGCATACAGAGTGTAGTTTTGGGGTCATGGTAATATCCATGCAGCATTTTGTAATTTTATGAGGGTAAAGGGCAGAAGTAGCCAGGTTGGTGGGAGTGTTCGATAAAGCATGCCTGAGTTGAAGATAGCAGTAAAAGTCATTTTACGCTATCGAGTATTGTTGTCTCAAAGTGTCAAAATGTTTTAAGAGACCATTGGCATATAAGTTATCAATAAGGGTAATTCCTGCTGTGGTCCATAGTGAGAGTAAGATATTGGGGATGATTACTTCTAACGATGTGAGAGGTTTTGCAGGTGAGAGATAGGGATAGGGAGAGTCCTGATGAGATATAGCAGTTTCGGCAACACCGTCATATTTACAGCTGCAAGTCTTGTTTAATCAATTCCCATAACATGAAAAGGTTAGCTTCTAATAGCTTTATGCTGTGTTTTGTGATAATATATCCCATCTCCATTCATAAAGGTACAATTGTTTAAGGGACGTTAAAGTTCCAGATGAAATGCTAATTGGTAAGGCCTGTGTCTTGGTTTCGTTCCCCTTATGGTAAGAGATTCAACTGTATTCGCATAATAGTTTTTGCAGAGCAGGGAGAGATGTCAGGGGTTCCGTAATAGTGATAAGAATATCATCCGCGAATAAGCCAAGTTTCGAAGTCTGGGTATGTGAGTAGGGGACTCCCTTAATTTCAGCGTTGGCTTCTGCTAATGTTTCTAAAGCTAGTACATAAAGTAGAGGGGGCAGCCCTGTCGAGCTCCACTGGTAATATTAAAGGACGGTGAGAGTAAAACTAGAATCAGAGACTTTTGCATTAGGATGGGAGTATAGTGCTAGAATTACTTTGACATATGCATGCAGGAAGTTACATTTTTTCAAAGTGGCTTCCAGGAAGGGCCAATGTAAGTGGTCAAAGTCCTTTTCAGCATCTATCACCAATACTAGACTTGGGGTACCGGTTTGGTGAGCGAGGGAGATGATGTTGGAGATCTTTCTAGTGTTATCCGATGCTTGTCTCCCTTTAACGAAGCCTACCTGTTCATAGTGTAAGAGCTTGGGGAGTAGGGACTTCAGTCTATTCGCTAGGATTTTCACATTTATTTTGACATCCGTATTCAATAGGGAAATGGGACGTAAATTTGGGGGTTTACCGGATTTGGGTATGGTAGTAATAGTGGCTGCAAGCATGTCTCATGGGAATTATCCAGAGTTACTGCATGAGTTAAAGGTTTTATTCATATATGGTGTCAGTATGGGGGAAAGGTTTTATAATATATATTGGAGAACTTGTCAGGGCCTGGGGCTTTTTGTTTAGGTGGCCTGGTGTATACAGTCAGCAATCTCTTTCTCAGTAATGGGTTCAGTTAGGTGTATTTGTTGGGTATTCATCAGCCATGGGAGTGTCAGTTTGTCAAGGAATTCGGTAATGTCAGCAAGTTGTGATGGGGTGGGGGGGGGGGCGTGGCCGTCATCGGATGTAGCTGGACGCGAATTTCGAGAGCTCCTGCCAGGCGGCTCAAACACTCGACAAACGAAGAGTTTAAACCTGCAGCAAAATGGGGAAAAAGCAGAAGAGTATCCCCCTAACACCTTCCTGCACCGCAGGAAAGAAATCTGGAGGGTATCCGTCCCTTAAAGACTTCATATACCAATCGCAACCTCCCGTGGCGGGAAAATCCAAAATGGCGCCCGCCCCAACTCCTACTCACCTGGAAGATGCATCTTCGGATGACTCAGAAACACAGATGGAGGAAGACGCAGAAGAAACACAAGCGCCCCTCACACGAAGAGACTTACAATCTCTGTCCTCCCACCTCCTCACACAGATAAAAATAAACCAAACCGATCTAATGGTTCAACTGAAACAGACCATAAAAGAAGAGCTAACGGAAGTCAAAACGGACCTTCAGGAGCAAGGTAACCGACTCCACAAAGCAGAGGAGGACATATTAAAGATAGGGGACACAATCTCGGCCTTGGAAGACCGCATACGGTCACAAGCCTCAACCACAGGCTCCCTCCTTACCCAGATTATGGACCTAGACAATAGGGGGCGAAGATGCAACCTAAGGGTCCGAGGTATCCCAGAGGGCACACCGGATGAAAACCCAACAGCACTGCTGCAAGAGGTGTTCCACACAATCCTAGGCCCTGAATACCATAAGGACATCGCGCTAGACAGGGCCCATAGAGCTCTGAGGCCCAAAGGCCCACCGACATCGAACCCCAGAGACCTGATCTGCTGTTTTCACTATTACACACAAAAAGAGGAAGTGCTCACTAAAGCCAGACGCTCCAAAGGCCTTGCATACCAGGGAAAACAATTTCTCATACTACCAGATGTGGGATGGCTAACACTACAGGCCCGAAAGGCCCTACAACCTCTGACCGAGATATTAAGAAAAGAAGGAATCCTATACAGCTGGGGATATCCATTAAGCTTGTCGGTGAGACGAAACGGGACCATATTCTCGATATCGAACCCCACAGACCTGGAAAGATTCTGCTCAGGACTGGGTATTGAGCAAGTACAGCTCCCGGACTGGCCAACACCAAACCAGATGGGCTCCCTTATGTCTGCCCTACACAACCAGCCATGGCTATCAAGACCACAACGCAAACGACGAAACGCAGCAGGCCCTCGAGTACCAAGGCCCGACACCCAAGCAGAAACACCCCAGCGAGCGCAAGACTGGTACACCACATAACACCAAAAATGAGGATGACTACTTCATTTTTTTTTTATGTATACATCGAGAGCCATCGAAAAACTTACACTTCAATCAAAAGCCACACGACCCAAAACCATTAGGACTTAATATCAAAGGCTGAAGAAAAGACTTTCTATCTATCTCTTTTTTTTTTTTTTTTCCTCTTTTCTTCACTTTACTGCAATCTATTTTATATATTATGTTCTCACTCCCTATAACCATATCTCACCACAACCCACTAGCTAACGGCCAGCCCCCCCCCCCACCTCATTAATTTTCCTCTTTCTCTTCTTTACTTCACTATTCTATTTAAGTTATTTGTCTGATAATATATGACCGCCTTTTCAATACTATTTTAATACTACTTTCATATTGAACCCAAGCCAGCCCCTAATTTGCGCATACTAACCATTTATGCTCACATTTAATTGTTTCTAGAACCGCCGGCAGGAGCAGACACTGATCTCTTGTTGATGTTCAATCAGAGAGAGACCAGGTCTTCTTTCACCCCCCGGAGTCTGCTGTTTTGTACACAGGTGCTGGGGTACCTTATGGCCCTTTTAGGACCAGGGGTCCCCCACCCTTGCGTAATAGACTCCACACTGTTGTACAGTTGTATATGTATATGTTTTTATTGTTGCTGTTTTGTCACAGTTGATCTCAAACTGTTATATACCAATGATCCCATCCGTCAACCACCAACCATATGTTTACCAAACAATTATCCTAAAAACCACACAATTATGTGTAATTGTATTTTTACAACACCAAGCTTCCCACCTACCCAAACCAATGACCAACCCTAAACAATCTACCCCTATTACTATTCTGTCACTCAATGCCAAGGGATTGAACTTGCCCAATAAACGATCGAGGATGTTTGGAGAGCTTCGAGGTCTCAAAGCTAACATAGCTCTAATTCAGGAAACTCATTTTCAGAGAAACAAAGTACCAAAAATTTTCGATAAGCATTATAAAACAATGTACTTCTCTCATTCCCCATTCTCCAGATCTAAAGGCGTTGCCATCTTTATTTCTAAAAACACCCCCCTTGTCATAACAGATACCTGGAATGACAACGAAGGGAGAGCAATATTCATTAAGGGGACCTTGGGAAATGACCGTATCACTATAGGTACACTATATGCCCCAAATTCCAAACAGAGTCCATTCCTATGTCACATCATTGACAAATTCTCGTCTTTTTCAGAGGGCATCTCGATTCTAGGAGGCGATTTTAACATGACCTTGGATCCTCTCCTGGACTCTTCCACCGGGGCGGCTCACACACGATACTCTCTCATCAAAAAGGTAAAAAACACACTACATAAACACCAACATATAGACACGTGGCGTATACAGCACCCAACAGTGAAAGACTATACCTTTTACTCCGCCCCCCCACAATAAATATTCTAGAATAGACTACATTACTATGTCCCACAGGCACCTCCATCTCCTCACTCATTCTGACATCGGGCACATAACATGGAGTGACCACGCTCACACACTGATTAAACTTTCAATTCCCTCCTTACCGACACGAGCCCCCAACTGGAAGATCAATGAGTCTCTACTGAAAAACAAGGCACATGTTGCAACTTTAACCAAGGTGCTTCAGAATTATTTTCAAGAAAATGCCTCAACAGAGGTACCCCAACCCACAATTTGGGAGGCACACAAAGCGGTTATCCGCGGACACCTCATAAGCATAGCCTCTTATGAGAAAAAATCAAAATCACAGGCTCTGACAGATCTTCTAGCCCAAATAGCCAACATAGAAAACAGACACAAACTATCCCTATCCCCATCTTCATACCAGACTCTGCTCACCCTCAGATCCAAATTAGCATCTATTTGTACAACAATGACCCAAAGAGCGCATCATATATTAAAAAGCAGAATCCACGAATTTGGAAACAAACCGGGACGCCCATTAGCCAAAGCCCTCCGCACCAAACTGTCTACCACTTTTATACCAAATATTAAGACGCCATCTAAAGAAATGGCGACAGAGACCTCTCTTATAGCATCCACCTTCCGAACATACTACAAACAACTATACAATCTGCACGAGCCCACACACCACGACGCACATCAACCCACGACTGGCCTCCTAACCTATCTTGAAAAAAACTTCCCTACCCACTTGACAACAGAAACGATTCAGGCATTGGAAGTTCCAATCACTGAACTTGAAGTGGGCACAGCGCTAAAATCCTCACCCACTGGCAAAAGCCCTGGAACTGACGGTCTAACTTTACCATATTACAAAACATTTGCACCCACACTGATCCCACAATTCGTGACTGTATTCAACTCCCTATCCACATCTGGGTTCCTCCCAACACAAGCCCAAGAAGCACACATTACTATAATCCCAAAACCCGGTAGAGATCACACGGAATGCGCAAACTACAGACCCATTTCCCTTCTTAACAACGACACAAAACTCTTTGCCAAAATATTAGCTAATAGATTAAGAGACGTGTTACCAGACTGTGTCCATCAAGATCAGGTGGGGTTTGTCCCTGGAAGAGAAGCCAGAGATAACACCACAAAACTAATCAACCTAATTCACTACGCCCACACATACCCCACACCAACCTTACTTTTATCAATCGACGCTGAAAAAGCATTCGACAGGGTGAATTGGACATTCCTACAAACGGTGCTCACCAAATTGGGACTGGGCCCATCCATGCTTCGATGGATTCAAACTCTATACCATCGCCCACAAGCTCGTATTAGAGTTAACGGTACCCTATCCGATCCATTCACCCTGTCGAATGGCACACGGCAGGGATGCCCCCTCTCCCCCCTACTGTTTGTATTGTCTATGGAACCCTTCCTAAATGCCATTAGACAAAATCAACAAATACAGGGTCTACAAATAGGCCCAAGACAATATAAAGTAGCTGCATTTGCAGATGATATAATATTTTTTGTCACCAACCCCCTAGAGTCACTGCCACATATCATGCACGAAATGAACATGTACTCTTCTCACTCGAACTTCAAAGCTAATTTAAACAAATCAGAAATACTAAATCTTACTACCCCCCCAAACATGGTAACCACTATACAGATTACGTACCCATTTCCCTGGGCACGTGACACTATCAAATACCTGGGGCTCACCATATCCAAAAACGTCACAGACTTATATACACTTAACTACACTACGCTAACACGACGTATTAAAGCAGACATGGAATGTTGGTCTAAGAGAAATCTCTCATGGTTTGGTCGCGCAGGGGCCATCAAGATGAATATCCTCCCCAGATTATTGTATCTCCTACAAACACTCCCCATACTGATCCCAAAACAATTTTTCACTGAAATCAAAAGAGATATAACTAAATTTATATGGCAAAATAAAACTCCCCGAATAGGATATCCCTATCTCACTAGACCCAAACACCTGGGAGGTATGGCTCTACCAGACATAGAAGTATACCATAAAGCTACCCATCTTGCCCGCATAGTAGAATGGACGGGCCCTGCTAAAAAACACTGGGTCTCTCTAGAACAAAGAAACATAATGGTCCCCATACCCTCAGCGAGCTGGATCTCGCACACTCAGAATATTACCATCTCCACTCAACACCCGACAACCCCACCCACACTTAGACAATGGGCAAATACCCGCAAACTAGATGGCCTCGTAAACTCCCCATCACCACTCACATCACTTATATACAACAATGATTTCCAACCTGGCTATTCTCCAGAAGCACTGAAACCTATGTTTCACGCTGACATACTCTACCCTAGATTAGGACATGTCATGAAAGACAATGCTATCAAACCAATCACAGCCTTCTATGCCGATAATATTCCTACACCTGCCCAGTGCTTCACCTATGAACAACTCAAACACTACACCTCGAAAATCTTAAAAAACAAACAATATCCACCTACTCTGACAGCCTATGAAGCCCTCTGCGCAACACCACAGGTACCCAAAAGACTCATATCCACCATATACAACTTACTAAAACAACTTCAACCACCTACGAAACCATATTACATAAGGCAATGGGAAACAGATTGTGACTGCACGCTCACAGATAAACAATGGACAAAAATGTCCATTCTTACACACAAATGCTCTATATCAGCCCATGCTCAAGAAAATTCATATAAACTTCTAACTAGATGGTATAGAGTGCCCGCCACTCTCAAGCGACTATTTCCCACTCATACTGATATATGTTGGAGATGCCGATCCTCCAGGGGGACATTCCCTCACATATGGTGGACATGCCCTCTTCTTACTCCACTATGGAAAGTTGTCATAGAAACTATTAAATCAATATCAGACCCGAACTTTGCAGGCACCCCGCTGGCATCACTCCTACACCACACGCCAGAACCAATAGGCACATATAAGAGGTCACTCACACCGATACTACTCAATGCCATGAAAATACTTATCCCAAGACTGTGGAAACAGACGAGAGCACCCACATATGGGGAGTGGGCCGCCCTGGTGGAAGACTTCAGGAGCTCCGAGGAAATCATCCTCACATCTAAAGGTGAGGGCTTGAAAGCCACATACAAATGGCTCCCCTGGATGGACCATTTAGAATCACCCAAATGTGCAGAAATTTTGAAGCACATAATCATCTAAACGAAAGAACCATAACCTATATATGACAACATGCGGTCACTTCCCACAGGCCCTACTGGTAGTGTTTTTCCCTGGGAGACACTGGTGGGATAGCTCCCCAGTGAAACCGATCACTATAGCTCCTACAAAACATATGGTATATATATGCGAATGCAAAATAAACGACAAACATATGCAGGAAAGATGTTATTTCCTCATAAAACTAGAATTTCTATTATGGAAAATGTCATTATAAGACGTTGGTACTATTGTGTATAAATGCTGTAATTTATATGTTCTAGTGTTTTTTTTTTTGTTTTTGATTATTGTCATCCAATCCTTTTCACATGTGTATTTATTGTATATTTAAGTTATTTTGGTAACCATCCAGTTTTTAGGAGAATGAAAACCCCACCCTGGAATAACCCCCCCTTCTTTTTTTTTTTTTTTTTCTTCTCTTCCCTTCCAACCACGCCACCCTCCTGAAATTTGTCCCCCCCTTATCTATATGTTTATGGACATATACACCTCTCTCTCTTTTCACATCTCTCTCTCTCCCCCCCCCCCACACCCCCCAAGACTCATATCTTATTCAAATACAATAAACAAAAAAGCGGAAATGAGCGTCACACCCCATACCCCTATTACTATGTAATATGGAAACACATGCACTACGAAACTGAATTGGTCAACAACCCCTCACAACCCCCCCCCCCCTCCCGCTTCTCATATTAACAATGTGAAAATTATTTTGTATTATTATATTGTATTTTGTATTCTGTTTTGTAAGGTGATTGTACTGACACAGGATATTCGACCTCCACCACTTGAATTTTACGTGAATTTTATGTTTATTTTATGTACATACCTCAAGTAATGCCACGACTCATTTTATTTCTGTATTTTTTTATTTGACATACCATGCGATCTTGGATGAAAAAAAAATCAATAAATAAATATTATATAAAAAAAAAAAAAAGTTGTGATGGGGTGTAGACTGGTCCATTTGTAGGATCAATAGGTTGGAATAATGTTCAGCAAATGCATTGGGGATCAGAGGTGGGTTCATGATTTTTTTTTCCCTGTAGTAGAAAGGAGATATGGGATCGCCTTTTTTGACTCTTTTTTTTCTGAGGCTTCTGGCCAGGAGAGAACCTGTTTTATTACTGTGTGTGTAGAAATGTTGCTTTAATTTATGCAGCATTAAATGAGTGTGGTATAGTTGTATAACAGATATCTCTTGTTTAATTAATTTACTTTGCGACAATTTAATTTGGTAGGATCCTTTTTATGCTATGTTTGGAATTTTGCAGTTCTTGTGTGAGTGATGTTAGCTTTTTTTTCTCTTTTATTTTTCATAGGATGATATACTTTTTTGATTGGATGATTCATGACTGTAATCTCTTCTAATGATTTTCTCATGTGCAGTATGTTATGTTGCTATGTAGGTAGTCCATGATTATTCATCTAACATTGTTTGTCTTACAGGTTCCTGTGAATATATATATTTTACATTCATATTTTTATTGGTATGTGTTATTGTTTGGATCTTGTTCAATAAATATTTTACTATTTTTCATTTTTGCAGCCTTTGATTACCGTATTTGCTCGAATATAAGACGACCCTGATTATAAGACGACCTCCCAAACTTTTGATATTCCTTTAGGAAAAAAAAATAAAAGCCTGAATATAAGACTACCCTATAGGGTAAAAAGTTTAACTTGTATATATTCACATGTAAATTGCTTTTTCACATTTAATAAAAATGATGATATAAAAAAATGCATTTCTTGTTTTTATTTCTTTTTATGCTGCCTCTCTCTACCTCCCCCCAAACGTTGTCTCTCTCTCCCCCTCCCTCCAAACACTGTCTCCCTCTCCCTCTCCCCCTCCCTCCAAACACTGTCTCTCTCTCCCCAGCATTGTCTCTCTTTCTCACCCAGCATTGTCTCTCTCTCTCACCCCAGCATTGTCTCTCTCTCTCCCCCCAGCATTGTCTCTCTCACTGCCCCCCTCCCCCAGAATTGTCTCTGTCTCCCCTCCCCCAGCATTGTTTCTGTCTCTCATCCCCCCTGCCTTGGATCTGTCTCTCCTCCCCCTGCGTTGTTTCTGTCTCCCCCGCCCAGCATTGTCTCTGTCTCTCCCCCTCTGCATTGTCTCTGTCTCTCCCCCCCTCCCCCCTGCGTTGTCTCTGTCTCCCCTCCCCCCCCCCTCCATTGTCTATGTCTCCCCTCTTTCTGGTGGCTAGTGGGGGCAGCCAGGGATGTCTCCACAATACCTGCAGACATCCTCCATGCTGCCCAACACTTCCGTTTATTATGACAGAAGTGTCAGGCAGCATTTAGGATGTCTGCACGTATCGTGCAGACATCCACCGGCTGCCCAAATCTCCCTGGTGGCTAGTGGGGGCAGCCAGGGGATGTCTATGTTTATGTTTCACAAGTGCCATTCTTAATATATCTTTTACTTAGGTTTTTTTCTCTCTTAACCTTACTACCTATAAAGTCTTTCTGTACTCTGTCTGCCACCAGCATATTGCAGGGTGCAGCCATTTTCCACCACTGTTCTATCCTCTATCCTGCTGCTCCTGGCCTCCTGCACTTGTGATGACACACATGTTGGTCATCCAGTTTAGGGACCATCATCTACTATTGGTTAAGAGAGCATAAAAAGCTGCCTGAACCACAAGCACTTTATCAGTTGTTTTGTGGCCTGTGGACTATTACTTGGCATTTCATCTCTTGTGTTTGATATCCTGGTTTTTGATCCTCTGCTATTTTTCACTTGAATTCTGTGTCTTGAACACTTAACAGTCCTTTGTCTGTACCCTGATCCTGGGTTTGCATCTATGTGGATTTCATTGCCTGGGGATCTATCGCTATCTTAAATAAGCTCACCATTTGCCCTGGTCAGATCACAATTGGTCGGATCAATATTCACAAATATTGATCTGCCTCCCTCTCCTCACTTACATTTTTTGTGACAGAAAGTGACAGATCAGTATTAGTGATATAAAATAACATTTAATAAAATTGTCAGGTTTTATGAAAGCCATTCACTGTGTATTAACCCCTTCACTGTGTATTAACCCCTTCCCTGCCATTCATCACTGTATAAGCAGTAATCTTGCACAGTAACAGTATGTTTTATGGATTAATTTCTTTGTACTGTAATGTATTACAGTACTATTGTATACAGTACTATGTGTACTAATGTATTACAGTTCTAGATAGGCTCCACAAGGAGTGATGGGTGTCTACCTTTAAAAAATATATGGTTTGGTGGGGGTAAATTACATTGGCTGGCTTCAAAGATATATCCCATATAGGACAGGGACGTAGGTTGACTACATGTCAAAATTCCAAGTTGGAGTTTTGAGATGCGCATCTCACAAATGTTGCCTTCTAGCCAAAAAACAAACCAACAAACCTATGCATGGGTGGTATCCCTGTACTCGGGAGATGTTGCTGAACACATATTGGGTTGTTGTTTGGCAGTGACATATACCAGAATCTGTGAATTCATGCCTGAAGTACGATGCATGTGGAAAAGAAACTCCCCAAAAATTACTACCAAACTTTTACAAAGGCTGGTGGTAGAATTAGTACATATACAGTATTAAAATACCACCATTTTGTCAATACCTTAGGATGTCTATTTTCCAAAAATATATGGTTTGATGGGGTAAAATACATTGGATGGCTTCAAAAATGTTCCAAATGGAACATGGGCGCAGGCTGACTACATGTCAAAATTCCAGGTTGGAAATGCGCACCCCCTAAATGTGGGCTTTTAGCCCCAAAACAAACCAACAAACCTATGCATGCGTGGTATCCTTGGACTCAGGAGATGTTGCTGAACACATATTGAGGTGTTGTTTGGCACTGACACATAACAGGATCTGTGAATTCATGCTTGAAGTACAATGTATGTGGAAACAAAACATTAAAAAATTACTAACCTAAAATTTGACAAAGGCTGGTGGTAGAATTAGTGCATGGAAAGTGTTAAAATACTACCATTTGAAATACCCTAGGGTGTCTAGTTTGCAAAAATGTATGGTTTTGTGGGGTAAAATACACATGCTGGCTTCAAAAATTTCCCAAATGGAACAGGGCGCAGGTTTTCTGCATGTCAGAATTCCAAGTTGAAAAACCAAAAAGCGCACCTCTCAAATGTGGCCTTTTAACCCCCAAATAATCTAACTAACTTACACATGGGTGGTATTCCTGTACTCATGAGATGTTGCTGAACAAATATTGAGGTTTTATTTGGAAATACCCCGTCACATTTTAAGGTAATGTTTACCTAAATTGCAATCTATGTGAAAAATGTAAAAAACATTTTGCTGCAAACTTTGGCAAAGATTAGTGGTAAAATGGCTACATGAAATGTGTCAAAATACCCCAAGTTAAATGCCCTGAGTGGTCTAGGTTTCAAAAAATATGTACATGTTGGGGGTCATTCATGGATTTAGTACAGATATCAGTGTTACAATGTCACTTTCGATAATTTTGAAAAAAAGGATTTTAAAATAGCTTTGCACTACTTATAGTTCTGGTCCTGTAACATTAATAAAAAAAAATCACAAAAACATAAAACATGGGATATTTCTGTCGGACAAGCCAAAAAAGTCATGTCACTACGGGGTTAAATGTGTTGGTTTTACAAAAGTGTGTGCCATCTCCTACAACTCGGCTCCTATTCCTGCTGTGGACTGTGCTGGTCCCAGACCCTGCCATCGTGCATTGTTCATTTTCTGTGTCTGTTTAGAAGGGTACAAGTTTTAACATATTCTAATCCATTTTCCCACTACTATGCTATTTGCCATTGCAAACTTTGATTTGTTTGCATTTCTACATCAGATTTGTGGACTTTAACCGTCTATCCAGAGGTCTTGCACATACTGCAATATACTTTGAATACTGATAACACAAACTTAAATATATCCTTGAAAATATGTCTTCTGACTTTGAATGAAGTATATGTAGGTTTACAGGTTTCGTGCTAATCAAGTTTACTGTTCATAAAAATGATTAGATATGATAATATATACTTTTATATGTTTATCACTGACAGCATTATATATCAAGACCAAGGAAGAAAAGTGTGGATAAGACTTTAGGTGGCAATAAAGTTAAAAAACAGATTATTTTCCTAAATAAATGGCCAAAGTAACATAAAATGCCTTAACTCTTTAGGTAACATTGGTATTTTATTTACGCACTTATATCAATTGCTGTGCTTCATAAAATTTCCTCTGCCTCCTGTGACCTTGTCAGTGTTTCAGTATTTGCAATTCAAAGTTTTATACAATGTATCCTGTGAAAATACACATTCACTCTTTGAGATGCTAATGTACCTAATGGCACAGCTGTGAATACTGATACATTCAGAGGTCACTAAGGAAGTCTCCTTGCAACAAAGCTTTCAGTTCTTTTTAATCTTTCCTTAAGTTAGAAATATCTGCAGTAAATAATTAATAAATCAGCGATCACAAGTGATAAAAAGTGAATTCAAAAAGTATTTTAATCCCCCAAAATGGTGCCTCAAAATTTCGGACTGCTTCAGGGTACATAGTGAACCAAATGTCAAGCTACCCGATATGACCTCTATGTGCCGTCAGATTGGTCTACAATTTGGTCATAATTACATGCCCAAGACCTGCCGGAATGGAAAGCACCCGAAATATGCCCAAATAATTCTATGGGGATGATAGACACTCATTTCGGGAGGAATTACGCTATTCTAAAAATACCCGAAGTGCTCCCAAAATGAAAAATAAATTTAAAAAAAGCCCTGAGCTTTTTTATAATCATGGCCAGGGCAAGTAGTCCTGAACCTCACTTATCAAAAACAGGGTTGGGAGCCAGCCAATATCTCCTAGCCCCCAGTTATACATATGGGGCCAAATTCGTCCCAGATCGGGGCTACCTGAATAGATGCCTAGGTGTGTTGTTAACAGAAATGTGCCTGCCATTAAAGATTGAATAGCAATGGCCTGTTCTAACCTCATGAAGGAAGCTTGTAATTATATAGCTGTGTCCATTGCTTTTAACACAGAAGTGAAAGTCAGGTGGTCTTACAGATAGACCAAAGGTCACTGCAGAAAGGATATAAACAGCGTGTCTTATTAACCCAACAGTAAAACCAAATGGCTTGTATAAAAATTAGAAAATAGAAAGAAAATAGTTGTAAAACATGTAAAACCACAAAATAAGCAAAGCATTGAAAGTATAGTACATTCTGTATACCGCCTGCATACTTGCTGTATTTAGGAAAGCATGTAAATTACAGATGGAAAAAATGCAATAGACTTTGCCCAGGCAATAAGCAACTGATTGGTAATTACACAGTTAAACTGCCAAGGAGCCAGCCCTCAAACAATGACGTAGAAATGCTCTTTGAGTTAGATCCCAGGTTCATTTTTTTTTTTTACTGTACAGTGTAGTTTGCCTCTTCGTGGGAGAAGCACAATGAATGTTTGTGTAGAAATCCTTTTCTTGCTGCTCACAGTCATCTATTCCTACTTGGAGGCTTTTTTAAAACTCTTTATCCCAGTAAACAAGAAATCCGTGTGTGGAGAGATTGTTTTGATCACTGGCGCTGGCCATGGCATAGGAAAGATCACAGCACTAGAATTTGCAAAACTTCAAACTGTGCTGGTTTTGTGGGATATAAATAAGGTGAGAGAAAAAGCAAATCATAAATTCATTGACTGTGCATCAAATTATAGTTAACAAGAGCAGATATTGCTTTGATATATGATTTTTAGTTAAAATTCACTCTGCAGATCTGCATAAAAGGCTATTTGTACTTGCTCTGTGTCTCACATATGCTTCCTATTTATGAAGATGCTAGTCTTTGTTCATACTCTGCTGTGCAGGTGTGGAGGTGGTTTAGCAGACAGAGTAATTTTGACAGATTCACCTGTGGAAATTTAGGAAAATTCTGACAGTATTTTTGGAAGACCAATTTGTATTCTCACAAAAAAAATAAAGGAACGCAAACAAGTACATGTAAATAAAATTAACTGTTTGAATATTGTAATTTAATAATATATCTACAAAAAGGGAAGAGACCTGCAAGTCCTCTGGGTACAAGGGGCTAGTCCTTTGGGTGCAGGGGTTAATCCTTTGGGTGCAATGGAAAGTCCTTTCGGTGCAATATTAGGTCCAGTGGGTGCTAGAGCAAGCCCAGTGAGTGTTGCAATGAGGTACAGGGGTAAGCACAGTGGGTTCTGCAATATGGTTGGAGGCAATTCCTGTAGGTGCTGCAGTGTAGTGCATGGGCAAGTCCTGTGCATTCAATATTTTCCTGTGTGGCAATAATAAAAGGTGAGCAGAAGAACTGGAATGAAGGGGGACAGAGGAAGGAAATAAAAATAGGGGATGGGACACTTCATCGCGGCTGCATCCGCGCAGCCGCTTCACTGCCGTCACTTCACCACACGACAGCTTGTCGCGGGAAATTTCATCGTGGGACATTTCATCGCTAAAAAAAAGTTTTAATGTGTTAGAGTTAGAAGATAGAGTTTTAGAATTAGAATTTTAGTATTGGGGTTAAGGGTGGTTAGAATTAGGGTTTAGAGGGTTAGAATTAGTTTTTAGGGTTTGGGGTTAATTTTAGTATTAGGGTTTAAGGGGTTAATTTTAGTTTTAGAGTTCGGGGGTTAGTATTAGGGTTTAGGGGGTTAGTATTAGGGTTTGGGGGTTAGTATTATGGTTTAGGGGGTTAGTATTAGGGTTCTGGGGTTAGTATTAGGGTTTAGGGGGTTAGTATTAGGTTTCAGGGGTTAATACACAAGGCTATCCTAGCTATAAGACCGGGAATGGGGGACTAATAAAAGTACTCAAAAAAAATTGGGCAGACTAGATGGACCGAATGGTTCTTATCTGCCGACACATTCTATGTTTCTATGTTTCTATAAGTATTAGGGTTCGGGGGTTAATTTTAGGATTGGGGTCTTGGAGTTAATTTTAGTATTGGGTTTTGGGGTTAATTTTAGTATTGGGTTTTGGGGTTAATTTTAGTATTGGGGTTTGAGGGGGCACTTTGGGGGTGGAATCATTTATTAGGGGGGTATTTTTTACTTGTACATTTGTAAGAGCTGACAGTTCAGCGCTGAACTGTCAGCTCCTAGATAGCCGCGTCCGCGATGAAACGGCCACGTTATTCTTCATTGCTGACAGTTCAGCGTTCTAACTGCTGCGCTGAACTGTCAGCGAAGAAGCCGCAGCAATGAAGTGTCCTAGACCCATAAAAATAAGAAATGCAATTTTTCAATAACATTCTAATTAAATATGGAAAACCGTTTAAATGTGAATCAACATTTACTATCTAATTTTATTTTTATAGGGTCACCTTATTTTTAGGCTTTTTTTCTGATAAATTAAGATCCAAAGTTTTTTGGGGGGCGACAACTTATAATAAGGAATGCCTTATATTTGAATACAATTGTAAAAAGTAGTATTTCACTGAAAGGTTGGTGCGTTCAAAACATGGCAACAGTGATTCAGAATTATTGACAGATTTGATGTGTGAAGTATTCCTTATCTGGTTATAATGTATCGGTAGATTCAATGCCGCTCATTATTGTAAAAAGTGTGTTATGCGATAAGTAAATCGGAAAAGGTGTTTCAAAGCCCTCCCTTAAAGTAATTAATGGCTGCGATAAAATCTGTACCACAGCCCAAATCTAACACTAAATGGCACAGTAATTGCCACCAAAACAGCTAGTTTGTCAAAAGACATTTAACATAATCAGATAACTTGTCAGATGTGTTTCCATATGATCGGTGGGTTCTGTGTGTCATGTTTACTGCATGTATTATTGAACTCACTATACAAGGAGAGAGTGGAATGCAGATTTCAGCATACTGCCCTGGGCTTAAATCTTTAAGGAAACAACAGAAGACACAACTTAGATGACTTTTGAAACAAAACCAATTTTAACCTAGTTAAGAAACATAGTAACAGAAGTTTTAGGGAAAGGTTCTAAGAGTGAAACAAGCATCAGGGATATTCAGATGCTTTTCATGGTGATTCCCTTCATTTCAGAACTGACTTTTATACATACCTACAAGGTATATTAGTATATGTGTGGATATGTTACTCACATTTACATGATCAGAACATTTCTTATCAAAACACCAGTGTTTGTGACCTGAAATAAATGCCTATTCACATTCCATGAATTTTGAAGGTAATAGGGTTCATTAGGGTGGGTGATTGCGCACACTTGCCATAGCATCAAAGTGTGCACATCTAAGTGTACATTAGAACAGAAAACAGGGAGGATGTAGCTTTTAAATATTGAATATTCTTTTAAAGATTGTATACAATTTGTGTGCTCATACATTTTTATTTGCAATTTGCCTTCGATATACCTGTTAAGATCTGACTCATCTCTATAAAAAATAAAAAAGGTAGGCAGTAAAAAGGTGAACACAGCAAAAATATATATGTTTCTACTCAATTGCAAACATATTCACAAAATGTTGAGTTGCAGGTGAGTTTAGGTCAGAGGAACATTTCATCTCTCTGATTTAGCTATACTTTGTGCAGGGATAAACCTGGCGTGTCTGCTTAGTGGGGGATACTCATCAGGTTTGTGCCTATACAATGTATAGCTTATATTTGAATACAATTGTAAAAAGTAGTATTTCACTGAAAGGTTGGTGCGTTCAAAACATGGCAACAGTGATTCAGAATTATTGACAGATTTGATGTGTGAAGTATTCCTTATCTGGTTATAATGTATCGGTAGATTCAATGCCGCTCATTATTGTAAAAAGTGTGTTATGCGATAAGTAAATCGGAAAAGGTGTTTCAAAGCCCTCCCTTAAAGTAATTAATGGCTGCGATAAAATCTGTACCACAGCCCAAATCTAACACTAAATGGCACAGTAATTGCCACCAAAACAGCTAGTTTGTCAAAAGACATTTAACATAATCAGATAACTTGTCAGATGTGTTTCCATATGATCGGTGGGTTCTGTGTGTCATGTTTACTGCATGTATTATTGAACTCACTATACAAGGAGAGAGTGGAATGCAGATTTCAGCATACTGCCCTGGGCTTAAATCTTTAAGGAAACAACAGAAGACACAACTTAGATGACTTTTGAAACAAAACCAATTTTAACCTAGTTAAGAAACATAGTAACAGAAGTTTTAGGGAAAGGTTCTAAGAGTGAAACAAGCATCAGGGATATTCAGATGCTTTTCATGGTGATTCCCTTCATTTCAGAACTGACTTTTATACATACCTACAAGGTATATTAGTATATGTGTGGATATGTTACTCACATTTACATGATCAGAACATTTCTTATCAAAACACCAGTGTTTGTGACCTGAAATAAATGCCTATTCACATTCCATGAATTTTGAAGGTAATAGGGTTCATTAGGGTGGGTGATTGCGCACACTTGCCATAGCATCAAAGTGTGCACATCTAAGTGTACATTAGAACAGAAAACAGGGAGGATGTAGCTTTTAAATATTGAATATTCTTTTAAAGATTGTATACAATTTGTGTGCTCATACATTTTTATTTGCAATTTGCCTTCGATATACCTGTTAAGATCTGACTCATCTCTATAAAAAATAAAAAAGGTAGGCAGTAAAAAGGTGAACACAGCAAAAATATATATGTTTCTACTCAATTGCAAACATATTCACAAAATGTTGAGTTGCAGGTGAGTTTAGGTCAGAGGAACATTTCATCTCTCTGATTTAGCTATACTTTGTGCAGGGATAAACCTGGCGTGTCTGCTTAGTGGGGGATACTCATCAGGTTTGTGCCTATACAATGTATAGCTAAATTAGGGAGAGGAAATGCTCAACTCACCTCAACTCAGCTTTTAAAGAATAGCCCTCATAGTAACTAAATGTATTTATTTTTACAATTCTAGTAGTTTTACTGTAACAGCCAACAGGATTACATTGTGAAAGAAAGTGTGCTGCAGTAATTTAGGTACTATACACTAGGCCTGTTTTGGTAAATAGCAGCCTACTTTATTGAGTTCAAAATATGTCCCAGGGAGATATCTAGGATTTGAAACTGCAACAAATTGCTGTAAATTTGCAAACAATGGTAAGGCTCCCTGGGGTGGAGCTAGGAGGACCACATGTCACAGTTTGACCAAGACAGTACCACAATAGGACTTTATGTCCTGAGCAGCCTCATTCCGGGAAAACCCATAGTCACTTGAATGAGAGCTCTGAGTGAAGGAGGTCTCAGGCAATCTGGAGAGGCCACTTTCCTGTGGGACAGACATTAGGTTCTGTCCATTTCCAGTTGTGCTGTAACCAGCACCTCTTTTATGTCATTAAGAACATTTGACCTCTGTCAGCAATATGATTATATTTAATCCACTTCCTATGAGATAAATACATTGCTGAAGTGAAGCAATCTCCATGGAAACAAGTGTAACGTTTATGATTGTTCCAATTTTACTTTTAAACTTTGTACATCAACTCCAAATGAGTAAAAAAAAAAATCATCCACACCATTGGTCTACGCCAGGGGTCCTCAAACTACGGCCCGCGGGCCACATGCGGCCCGCCGAGTACATTTATCCGGCCCGTGGGGGGTGCTGCCGGCACCCCCCCGCTCCCCGCTGTTTACCTTTTTTTTTCTTTCTTGCAGCCGCAGAAGATGCGGCTGCAGGAAAACGAAAAAAAAAAAATCACCGCGACCGGATGTGACGTTTCACATCCGGACCCGGTAACTGTTTCCCTCCTCCGTGCAGGGAGGAGGGAACACTGCGCGAGACGTCAGGCCGGGGACACAGCAGCTGGAGGTAAGTGATGGGGAAGGGGGGGGAGGAGGGAGGTATAACGAGCACTGTACTATTCCTGGGCATCTGAATGGCATAATATTCCTGGGCATCTGAATGGCATAATATTCCTGGGCATCTGAATGGCACACTATTCCTGGGCATCTGACTGGCATAATTTTCTTGGGCTCTGACTGGCAAAATATTCCTGGGCATCTGACTGGCATAATATTCCTGGGCTCTTACTGGCACTCTATTCCTGGGCATCTGACTGGCACACTATTCCTGGGCATCTGACAGGCACACTATTCCTGGGCATCTGAATGGCATAATATTCCTGGACATATGAATGGCATAATATTCCTGGGCATCTGACAGGCACACTATTCCTGGGCATCTGACTGGCACACTATTCCTGGGCATCTGACTGGCATAATATTCCTGGGCTCTTACTGGCACTCTATTCCTGGGCATCTGAATGGCATAATATTCCTGGGCATCTGACTGGCACACTATTCCTGGGCATCTGAATGGCATAATATTCCTGGGCATCTGAATGGCATAATATTCCTGGGCATCTGACAGGCACACTATTCCTGGGCATCTGACTGGCACACTATTCCTGGGCATCTGACTGGAATAATATTCCTGGGCATATGACTGGCACACTATTCCTGGGCATCTGAATGGCATAATATTCCTGGGCATCTGAATGGCATAATATTCCTGGGCATCTGACAGGCACACTATTCCTGGGCATCTCACTGGCACACTATTCCTGGGCATCTGACTGGCATAATATTCCTGGGCATCTGACTGGCACACTATTCCTGGGCATCTGAATGGCATAATATTCTTGGGCATCTGAATGGCATAATGTTCCTGGGCATCTGAATGGCATAATATTCCTGGGCATCTGACAGGCACACTATTCCTGGGCATCTGACTGGCACACTATTCCTGGGCATCTGACTGGCATAATATTCCTGGGAATCTGACTGGCACACTATTCCTGGGCTCTGACTGGCACACTATTCCTGGGCTCTGACTGGCACACTATTCCTGGGCATCTGAATGGCATAATATTCCTGGGCATCTGACTGGCACACTATTCCTGGGCATCTGAATGGCACACTATTCCTGGGCATCTGACTGGCATAATTTTCTTGGGCTTTGACTGGCATAATATTCCTGGGCATCTGACTGGCATAATATTCCTGGGCATCTGACTGGCATAATATTCCTGGGCTCTTACTGGCACTCTATTCCTGGGAATCTGAATGGCATAATATTCCTGGGCATCTGACTGGCACACTATTCCTGGGCATCTGAATGGCATAATATTCCTGGTCATCTGAATGGCATAATATTCCTGGGCATCTGACAGGCACACTATTCCTGGGCATCTGAATGGCATAATATTCCTGGGCATCTGACTGGCACACTATTCCTGGGCATCTGAATGGCACACTATTCCTGGGCATCTGACTGGCATAATTTTCTTGGGCTCTGACTGGCATAATATTCCTGGGCATCTGACTGGCATAATATTCCTGGGCTCTTACTGGCACTCTATTCCTGGGCATCTGAATGGCATAATATTCCTGGGCATCTGACTGGCACACTATTCCTGGGCATCTGAATGGCATAATATTCCTGGGCATCTGAATGGCATAATATTCCTGGGCATCTGACAGGCACACTATTCCTGGGCATCTGACTGGCATAATATTCCTGGGCATCTGACTGGCACACTATTCCTGGGCTCTGACTGGCACACTATTCCTGGGCATCTGAATGGCATAATATTCCTGGGCATCTGACTGGCACACTATTCCTGGGCATCTGACTGGCACACTATTCCTGGGCATCTGACTGGCATAATTTTCTTGGGCTCTGACTGGCATAATATTCCTAGGCATCTGGGGACGTGATGACGTAGACGCGGTTGGGAGGAGCGTCTGAGGTCGATGGATACTGTGTAGGAGCAGCATGTGAAACTGTCCGGACCCCAGGAAGAAATACAGCGAAAAAAAAAAGAAGGCGAAGAGAGAGAAGCAGGGGCTGAGAGATAAATTGAAAAGGTAGTGGAAAGAGAAAAGGAAACCAGCAGAGACCCAACCCGAAGCCTGAGTCGGAAGTAGTGGGCTGAGACAGGGGAAGAAATACTATCCAACCGGGGGGGGGCGGCTTCAGCCCAGCGGATAAGTGATCCATCGGAAGTTCCTGTGCGTGGCGCGGAGTGACGGAGGCTGGTGGGCCATCGAGGCTTCAGCGCTGGCGGGAAGTTAGGAGAAGGAAACCCCTGGAGAAAAATAACTGTGCAGCAGGAGTAAGGAGGAAAAAATCCGGTTGGAGACACACTCAAAACAGGCATAGTATACATCTCTGGTTTGATTGGAGGGGAATGTGTACGTCCTGTAAGTGCTGCATGAATAATATACTTAACGCTTCTGTACACTTTTAACTGTATAGAAAGATAAGCCCAGGAGAGAGATAATACCCTGTAAGACTCAGGCTGAGGGAAGGGGAAGGAAATACAACACTGGTCTTTATATTCAGGGAGTGAAATTATATTGTCACAGACTACTATTGAGTAGAGCATGGCCACTAAAAGGGGGTCCGAAAATGCTACTACCTCCAAAAAAATAAAATCCAAAGAGAAGCGTATCCCTGATATTGGGAAAAAAAGGGAGAGTGGAATTGAAGCCCATTTCCTACCCCAGAATATAACGTTACAGGCCACCCCTGAAGCTACAAATGTCCAAAATACCAGTATGGAAACTACAGGATTAGAGTCACCTAAACATTTGTTGGATAGTTCCGGGGAAGCAGAGACTAAGAGCATTACTCCGGAATATCTACAAAAGTCCTTGGATATGCAATTTTCACTGATTAAAAAGGAATTTTCCAGCCAGTTTGGGGAATTTAAGGAAGATATGATGAGTTTGGGTGACAGAATAAAAACTAATGAAGATAAAATTGATCATTTGGAGTATAACAGAGAAATGGCAGATGATAAAATAGATAAGCTGTCCCATAAAATCCAGGACTTGGAATTGAGGATATCCGATATGGAAGATAGGGGCAGGAGAAAAAATATAAGAATTCGGGGGATACCTGAGTCTATCACTCAAGAGAAATTAGTGGAGTACCTTCTGGATTTATTTGCGAACATGGGCTTAAAAGAATTGGAAGAAAAAGACATTGAAAGGGCCCACCGATGCAGAAAACCAGTAGAGATAGCAGACGTTAACCCCAGAGACACTATTGTTAGACTGGCATTCTTTGGTACTAAAAGGAAAATTATTTCTGCTGCTAAAACTTTAAATGTAAAGGAGGGGAAGTTCGAGAATCTGTCTTTTTTTCAGGACCTATCATTTTTCACACGTCAAGCCAGGAAATCCTTTAGACCGGCAGTGGAGATCCTGAAACAGAGACAGATTAAATATTGGTGGGGTTTCCCAGTGAGGCTCTGTTTTGCCTTTCAAGGGAGAGACATGTCCTTTAACAAAAATAAGGGGGCTCAGGATTGGCTAGAGCAACATGTGGAGAAGGAGTAGAGGAGTTGAGAATAAAGGCCTTAACGCTGGATACAAGGGGGCGAAGTTAGGGTATAGGGGCGGAGGTTAGTAAGGTGGGGGTTTCTTTTTTTTTTTTTTTTTTTTTTTTTTTTTTTTTTTCCTCTTTTCATATATGAGTTAACTCACAACCACGTTATATCAGACTAGTAGACGAGAAAGGAGCAACGAGAATATAATTGGGTTTTTCATTTAGATGGAATGGTAAGAAGGATTTAAACTGCACGATCAAATTTACACAATTAGGTCAGGAGTTTCACGAGGAGTATTCAATTGGAAAGCTCTGTCACATTTTTAAAGGATATGCTCTCACACGTGTTTGTAAAAATTTTTTTTTTTTTTTTTTTTTTTTTTTTTCCCCTCACATATGAGTTACTCACAATCACGTTATACTAGATTACTAGATGAGAAAGGAGCAACGAGGAAGATAATCGGGTTTTTCATTTGTAACATAAACAAGGTGGAATGGTAGTAACTAGGATTTCAAGTGCACGATCACGGAAATTTACACAATTAGGTTAGGAGTTTCATTAGGAGTATTTAATTGGAAAGTTCTGTCACATTTTAAAAGGATATGTTCTCACATGTGTTTTTTTTTTTTTTTTTTTTTTCCCCTCATGGGCTTGGGGGCCCGCTCCTCTTTTTTACTATGAGCCCTAGTGGTATGGGGAAGGGACAGTAGAGATTAAAATAAAGTATGAATTCACAGATCCATCGACCTCGATTTATGGTTTACCTAGGGATACTTGAAAGGTGAACCAGGGAAAATGAGGAGGTGTAAGAAGATAAAGTATGTTGTGTTTATACGTCAGGATATGTATGTTGTTATATGTGATGTAATTTTTGTTGACTTCGTGGAGACGACTGGAGCGAGGGGGGACGGGAAGAGGGGGAGGGAGATTAGGTTGGTAGAGGGAAAGCGGATAAAAACAAATTATGAGTAACCATGTTTGATAAATTTCTGTCTTTAAATGTACAAGGGATGAATTTACCTCAAAAAAGGATAACCCTTATAGAATTCCTGTCCAAACAAAAGATTGATGTAGCCATGTTACAGGAAACCCATTGGAATTTAGATTTCGCGAGAAAGCTGTCATTTGGTAAATATCCCCATATAGAATTTGCGTCCTTGCCCTCTCAGAAGAAAAGAGGAGTGGCTATGTTGTTCTCAGGAAAGCTCAAATATGAGTTGATACATAAAATACAAGATTCAGAGGGCCGGTTTTTATTTGTAACCTGCAAACTAAATGATAAAATGTACACATTCATAAATGTATATGCCCCTAACAAAAGACAGGTAGGTTTCCTGAATGGGCTCATGCAGAAGGTGCATGACCTCATTCAGGGAACATTGATTATGGCTGGGGATTTTAATTGCATTCCGAATGTGGAGTGGGATAAAAAAGTAATTAAGGGAGTACAGATTGATAAATCAATTATTAGTACGGCTGACGCTCTTGATAAATTTATGGGTAGATATAAACTATATGACCTATGGAGATCCTTACATCCCGAGGAGAGGGACTATACGTTTTACTCCAATAGGTATAAATCCTATTCTAGAATAGATCTTTGCTTGGTCCAGCCTCAAATGATAAGTTTATGTAAAAAAATAGACATCCTAGAAATTGCCTGGTCAGACCATGCTGCACTAATAGGCGAATTAAGTGTGGAAGGAAAATATACTAGACCCAGCTGGAGAATAAATGAACATCTTTTGAGCGATGATATATATATAAAGGTTCTCGCAAATATCTCAGAATTATACTTTAAAGAGAATAAATTAGACGACATCTCAATGGCCAATGTCTGGGGCGCATATAAATGTGTAGCAAGAGGGAACCTGATCAGTAGACAAGCATATATAAATAAAGAACGAAAAGCCAACCTACCTGAACTTTATGTTAAACTTCAAAATATAACTAGGAAAAATAAACAGCTGGCCCATCCCAATCTTGAAAACGAGATTAAGCTGATTCAGAAGGAAATAAATGACAAACTGATGGAAAGAGCAAATAGGACTCTAACCCGTATGAAACAGAAATGGTACTATATGGGTAATAAACCAGAGAAGCTACTATCTAAACAACTCCAGGGCCTAAACCTTAAATCTAGAGTTTCCAAGATTATAAATGGGACTAAACTGGCAGTCTCTCCTAAACAAATTGGAGCCGCGTTCGAATCATTTTATTCAGCCCTATACACTATACCTGACAGGGGGATATCTAGAGGACAGATAAAGGAATACATTAAGAGCTCAAACTTGCAAAAACTTACTACCCTCCAGAGCTCCTCCCTGGATACACCGATAAAAGAATCTGAAGTCAGGAACGTGATTAAACATCTGAAAAACAATAAAGCTCCAGGGCCAGATGGGTTCTCCGGAACTTTTTATAAAAAACTAGCAAGTGTATTGACCCCCCAATTGACAATTTTTTTTAATGAGATTATGGTAAATAGAAGGTTCCCAGAAGAGTCCATGCAGGCAGCAATATTACCTATTCCTAAACCAGGGAAAGACCATGCCAATATTACAAATTATCGTCCAATATCCTTAATCAATGCAGACACTAAAATTTATGCTGCCATATTGGCATATAGACTAAAAAGTTGCATTGGAGAGTTAATTCATAAAGACCAAGTGGGCTTTATACAAGATAGATTGGCTGGGGACAATACCAGGAAAATCCTAGACCTAGTTGAATGGGCTAATTCCTCTGGGGAACCTATGCTGACCCTGTCACTAGATGCGGAGAAAGCATTTGACAGGGTCAGCTGGGTTTTTCTAGAGGAAACCCTTATGGCAATGGGCATTGGGTCAGGCATGTTGGATGCAATTATGGCCTTATACATAAACCCTACGGCTAAGGTGATTGGCCAGAATATCGAATCCAACTGGTTCCGGATTCAGAATGGAACAAGGCAAGGATGCCCACTGGCCCCACTGCTTTATATAATCTCTTTAGAACCTTTAGCAAATATTATTAGGCAAAGCAGTGAGATAAAAGGTATTATGGTTGGATCAGTGGAGTATAAAACCTCAATGTATGCAGACGATGTTCTGCTCACTCTGAGGGATCCAGAAAACTCTATCCCGGGGCTGCTTAGAGTGATTGATAAATATGGGCTAATGTCAAATTATAAGCTGAACTTAGAAAAATCACAGGCTATGTGCATTGCGATGCAGGAGGACTTACAACAAAGGCTCAAAAAAAAGTACTCATTTAACTGGTCGGTAGAAGGGATAGAGTATTTAGGCCTGTTGATTCCACCCGATGGTAAAAACTCCTTAGAATTGAATTGTAATAGAGTTTGTAGAGAGATGGAAACTAATTTTAATAAGTGGAGGCCTCTCACAATCTCGTGGATGGGACGAATAAATACAATTAGGGCATATGTCATCCCTAAATGGCTATATGTCTTTAGGATGATACCAGGCACGCTAAAATTGGAACAAATCAAAAGAATACAAAAAAAGCTAATGGAGTTTGTTTGGATGGGGAAAAGACCAAGGGTTAGTAACAACTTATTATATATGGACACAAACAAGGGAGGACTAGGAATGCCGGCAATGAGAGAGCTTTGGGAGGCCAGTATGCTAATGCATGTCAACCAAATACAAGTGATCACTAATAGGGGAAAGGACTGGTGGCAAATTGAGACAAAGATATCAGATTTGAATAATTTGGAATGCATACTATGGCTGAACGGCCTCAGAAAAAGAGAAATGGGTGGGAAACTCGCAGGCAAGACTCTTGCGTCTCTGATGGACTTTTGGGGAAAGTTTAAAAAAAGATGTGGGCTGGATAACAAGCTTCTTTCTTCTGCACCTATTGAATCCTTGGGATTCAACATAGTAGATCTTGATACAACAAATTGGAGGCAAGCAGGAATAAATAGAATTGCGGATTTAGAAGCAGTAAATAGAATAATAGATTTTAACATCCTAAGAAATAAATATAATCTCCCGTCAGGAGATCTGTTTAAATTCCTGAGAATTAAGCATTTCGCTCAGGATGGGATTTATAGAGACAACGGACATGAGGATGAACCGCTTATAATAGATTTATTTGACAACAATTCCAAGAAAAAGATACTGAGGGAATGCATTAGGGCTATAAGACAGTTATACTTAAAACCAACACCCGCGGTGTGGGGAAGTTGGGAAAAGGACCTAAACCCTAACAAGAGACCAGTAAGAATATACGAGGATAGTTGGTATAAAGCCTGGAACCAAGTAAGGAAACACATACATTGTCTAAACCTACAAGAAACCTACTTCAAAGTTGCCAACAGATGGTACTTGACCCCGGTTAGGCTCAAAAAGATAAATGTAAATCAAGAAGATATATGTTGGAGATGTGGGAAGGACAGAGGGACTCTGTTGCATATGTTCTGGGAATGTGAAAACCTACGGGATTGTTGGAGGGAAGCCTTCTCAGTGATATCGGCGGTATGTAGCAGAAGGGTGGAGGCCACCCCTCGGAGAGCATTACTTCACCAGAATTTGGGGAAAATCGATAAGGTTTATGTTCCTTTGGCTACTCAAATTCTTATAGCAGTAAAAATTGTCATAGCAAGAAGATGGAATAAAGGCGGAAATATACACTGGGCCGTGATAAAGAACCAAATAAATTTACAATGTACTATGGAAAAGGGATATTTTCTGAATAGGGGGGAATTGGAGAGGTACAAAAAAACTTGGGAAAAATGGTCAAATTGATAAGCATCCTGAAGTAATTGCTTGGAACTGTCCTCCGCCATCCCCTCCCCCTGCTCCAGCCCCGATGACGCAGTGATAAGTTTGAATGATAAGTTGTCAGATGTCTCCACAAATTTATGTCTATAAATGTTTGTCCCGAACTTGTGTCTGATTGAAGTTGGCTGAATGTCCTATTTATATGTTTATATATGTAGAAGTATTATCATGCACACTATGAGATACCGAATGATATGTTCTGTATAATTACCTATAGACTTTTAATACTCTGTATTTGAAAATTTGAAAAAATAAATTATAAAAATAAAAAAAAAAAAAAAAAAAAAAAAAAAAATATTCCTAGGCATCTGACTGGCATAATATTCCTGGGCTCTTACTGGCACTCTATTCCTGGGCATCTGAATGGCATAATATTCCTGGGCATCTGACTGGCACACTATTCCTGGGCATCTGAATGGCATAATATTCCTGGGCATCTGAATGTCATAATATTCCTGGGCATCTGACAGGCACACTATTCCTGGGCTCTGACTGGCATAATATTCCTGGGCATCTGACTGGCATAATATTCCTGGGCATCTGACTGGCACAATATTACTGGGCTGTGACTGGCACACTATTCCTGGGCATCTGAATGGCATAATATTCCTGGGCATCTGACAGGCACACTATTCCTGGGCATCTGACTGGCATAATATTCCTGGGCATCTGACTGGCACACTATTCCTGGGCTCTGACTGACACACTATTCCTGGGCATCTGAATGGCATAATATTCCTGGGCATCTGACTGGCACACTATTCCTGGGCATCTGACTGGCACACTATTCCTGGGCATCTGACTGGCATAATTTTCTTGGGCTCTGACTGTCATAATATTCCTAGGCATCTGACTGGCATAATATTCCTGGGCTCTTACTGGCACTCTATTCCTGGGCATCTGAATGGCATAATATTCCTGGGCATCTGACTGGCACACTATTCCTGGGCATCTGAATGGCATAATATTCCTGGGCATCTGAATGGCATAATATTCCTGGGCATCTGAGAGGCACACTATTCCTGGGCTCTGACTGGCATAATATTCCTGGGCATCTGACTGGCATAATATTCCTGGGCATCTGACTGGCACAATATTACTGGGCTGTGACTGGCATAATATTACTGGGCTCTGACTGGCATAATATTACTGGACTCTGACTGGCATAATATCCCTGGGCATCTGACTGGCACACTATTCCCATTGAAATACTGGTAAGTTTGTTGATTTAACTTTACTTCATTTTAAATATTGTATTTGTTCCCGTTTTGTTTCTTCACTGCAAAATAAGATATATGCAGTGTGCATAGGAATTTGTTTATAGTTTTTGTTTTTACTATAGTCCAGCCCTCCAACGGTCTGAGGGACAGTGAACTGGCCCCCTGTTTAAAAAGTATGAGGACCCCTGGTCTAAGCCTAGGAACGCTAATTTATGGCTGTGTTTTTATATTTTAGAATAGTCTCAAGACTATTCTTACCAATACTAACCTCTCAACTTAAATCTATGTGCAGAATGGTGTGGAAGGAACCGCTGCAGAGTGCAGGAAGATTGGCGCAAAGGTTTACACTTATGTCGTGGACTGCAGCAAACGCGAGGAAATCAGCACAGCAGCTGACAAGGTGAACATACAATATAAACATATAAAAGTACCATTCCTATCATGAAACATTTAAAGAGGCAGTTTCACGTAGCTTATGATCTGTATGCTCAACATGTTTTATTATGAAACACTTGTTTTTACTTTAAAACATATTGACATTTTCATGTAGCTTTACAATGAGATATTAATTATATAAATGTAATTACTTCAAATTTGGTGTTATCAGTTAGATGGAGTACTAAGGTGGTGGGGGGTTTCTTCTCCAGCAGATTTCATCCCCCCCCCCCCCTCTGAGAAAGTGCTGTTATTAGCCACTACTGTGAAAACAATCACTTTCCATTGAGCTTGGAATGCAGGGGTTGTGGTTTCAGCCAGCTCTTTGGGGTCTATTCACTAAAGTCCGAGTTTGGAGCTAATCTCGACCTCCAAACTCGAACAGACTCATCCCCCTTGCTGATGCCCCATCTCGACCTTACAAAATGGTATCCACTAACATTTTTTTTGTGATGTCAACATAAGGCAAGAATAGGTCTAACTCGACTTCCAAGAATAAGTCTAACTTGACCTCCTAGATAGAAGGTCGAGTATGACATAGGAAAAAAAACTGCTAGTTCAATGCATCTCTCATTTTACCCTATGGAAGGGAAATTAAGTATTTTTTTAAGTCAAATTCATAATAGAATTTAAATTAAATTAAAAATAAGCACCTGTCAAAAATGGGACCCTGGGGTTCCCAAAAGTGACCAAACAAACAAAAAGTGACCCCAAACATGTATGCGGGGCCAGGGAAAGTAACCCTTTATTTATTATTATTTACATTTATTAATTTATCATGCATTTCTCTTCTAGGTGAAACAAGATGTTGGTGATGTCAGTATCCTCATCAATAACGCAGGTGTTATTTTCTGCGCTGATCTGCTGACTCTCCAAGATGACCAAATCGAAAAAATATTTGCAGTGAATATTCTTGCTCATTTTTGGGTGAGCTTTTTTTTTTTTTTAACCTTATAGTGTGACGTTTTCAAAATAAAGGGGGCTGTTCACTAAAATTCAAATGTGGTAAAAGCCGGTGCAAGTGCAAGTTAGAGATGTATTAAAATGCCTAATGTTTGCTGTTCAGAACAACACAGTTCACTTTTCAGTGAATAGACCCCGCTGGGTGAACATTAACATGTATTTATCTAGCGCTAACAATTTACATAACACTAGGTACAGAGCAGAGAGGAGGACTACATTCTGAGTTAGACAAACACAGTGATACATAAGGTAGAGAGCCCTGCTCACAGGCGTACAATTCCTGCTTCTCTCTATATCCTGCCTACTTTTGCATGTGTTCCACTCACAAAGGCTAACTTTTAAAAACCAATAACAATATATATGGCCTAAGAGCCTAGGGGCACCTCAGATGGAAACCTTCTAATGGACGCAACTTATCAAGTATCTAATATATATATTTAACAACCATGCAAGAAAAAAAAAAATATTATATCTCCATTTAGAGATATTTCCAATTTGCAAGGACAAAGAGAAAGAGGCTGACAAAGCTATGTTCTATTGCAGCTGAGAGAGCGAATCTTTTTCTCTATCATTGGTGTGTGGATGTGTTAATTGCACCACACACACCCAAAAGCTGGAGAGGAAGTGGGCCTCTCCTCCCAGCTGGACATGTGTTCAGCATATCACATGATGACGCATCAATCACAAATACCATGTTACAAAACTACAGCTCTGTGACATGGCCGCCTCGAATACTCCATTAGACTGCTAGAATATACAGTGCCCAGTAGGGTCGCCATTGAAAAGGTGTTTTAATCAAACAGAAGTCAGATTCAGTTTGAAATTTTGTTGAGGGGGTTTAGTCACTTGTCAATCAAACTGGCCTGCATTTTTGTTACATATACTATATATAATGCTAAAATTATTTTCAGCTTTGCAAAAACAACACACTGTGTTGCACAACATATTTTTGGATATCTGTAACTGAAATATAATGTATTATTGGAATAGAAAACTTGTGAGATTTCTCATCCCTCTTGCATAATGTTTTAGTCATATAAACTACTGGCTACACAAACATAGTATTGTGTATAACTAGGTGTGTCATCCAATTATTGAAATTAAGAAAATGACAGCGCAACACTTTCATTTAGTTACCATAAATTATATGTTTTATCTGATTATATGTCTATGCATTTATAATGTCAGCATATATTGAGCATGTTTCTATAGTGTACAAGTTGTCATCCCAAATTACATTTTACACATTGCATTTATGAGGATCAACTGGTGTTCTACACAATTGCAAAACAAGGGCAAGAAATCCTGCCAACTGACATGAAAAAAATTAGCCAAAAATAGTTTCATTTTAATGTCAACTAGCAATTTGAACAACATAATAGTTTACTTGATATTTTTTTTCTTTGTGTTTAACAGTAATTTATTTTTCTCGTTTAGTGTACTGATATAAACTATATATTAACCTCATGGAGACATGTGACAGACTAGGTCCGTCCTGTCTAGCAAACCGTTGCCAACATTGGACGACCAAGTCCGTCCTGCTGTTAAACGAGTGGTGCGATCTATGTTCACAAACACCGCTCAGACGGTGATGCTTTAATGCCTTGATGTCGAGACATTAAGCAGCAAATTTGGTGACTATGGCCCCCTCGTTCACTCCACAGAGCAACATGCTTCTCCAAGATGGTTGCTGACCTCTTGTGGGAAGAGCGTCGGAAGTGATGCCCCTAGAGGCAGTCGGCAACATTGCAATGAAAAAAAAACCCGCTAAATTAGCCTTACTGCCCCTAGAGGAAGTCACCAACATTGCAATGAAAAAAAAGTTTCTAAATTAGCCTTACTTCTAGGGTTAGGGTTAGAATAATGGTTAGGGTTACAGTCTAAATAAGGGTTAGGGTTACAATTAAATTAAAGTTTGCATAAATTAAGGGTTAGCATCTGGGTTAGAGTAGGGCTAAATTTAGGGTTCATGTTGGGGTCAAAAGGTCGGCGAAAATGGTTAGAAAACAAAAAACACTACTTTTGGTTATGGTCCTGTAACTCGCAAAAAACAACAGAAAAACAAGCATATTTCTAAACTCAGGACAAAATTTAGAAAACTATTTAGACGGTGTCTTTTTTAGCATTTGTAATTGTGTAAATGATTTTTCAGATCAAAGTTTGAAAAAGTGTTGTTTTTTTCAAATTTTGTAATCATATTTTATGATTTTTTATGATTTTTTTGTAATAATTATAAGATATGATAAAAATAATGATATCTAAACAGCATATAATTTGTGCGGGTACAGTAAATGAGAAAGAAGAAAATTACAGCTACAACACAAACAACCTTAGAAATGTCAAAACAGCCCAAGTCACCAAGGTTCAAAAAAGTTATGTCAATAAGGGTTTTTTTGTAACAAAACATATGGATTTCCTTTGATGACATATTTATTCTTAAGGAGCAGCATTTTATGACTTTTTAAAAATATTAGCAATGGGCTACATTTATTCATATTTTTATATCTTTAGCTTCTAGGGTTAGAGTTAGTTTAGGCTCAGGTTTGGGGTCAAAAGGTCACTGTAGGAGACATGTATTTAAAGGGGTTAACGGTAAACTGCAATGAAACAGGCTTAAATAACATAATTGGAAAATTATTCAACTTGCCTATCTTTCCAACGCACTTTATTTGTTCCTCCACTTGTAGTGACTGGCACCCTTTTTTCTTCTTAGACATTTTATTGTCTCATAAGGAAACAATATTTCACTTATCTAATGTAATGAGCTGTGTTAATATATTGTGGACAGTGGCCCATGTTTAACTGAAGTTTTTTCTTCTTCTCTGAAGACCACAAGAGCTTTCCTTCCATCAATGATAAAGAAAAATCATGGACATATTGCTACTGTGGCTTCAACAGCTGGACTTATTGGGGTTGCATTCATGGTGGATTATTGGTATGTATATTCTTTCAAAGTAGTCATCATGTACCCACCAATACCAATAAATTCCATTCTGACTTTTCAAATAAGTCTGGCTTAATCAACCTCACTACCATTACACTCACCAGTACCTGGAGATAGAATTAGGTTTTTTTTTTATGTGGTCAAAACATTGATTTCCCAACCATGACCAAAGTAAACAATAACGGTTGGGGAGCTTGCATTATACATTGATGCTATCCCCTTGTGTGCCACCTTCGTACATAATGCTTAATGGATTTTCTGATTAACACTTTATCTTTTTATTCTGTTTATCATCCTCCCTTTCTTCAATACTATATCATGTTTGTGAGACTTAACTTTCTCTGATTCAACAATTGAATTCTCACCACATTAATGGTATGGCAGAAATCAATTATTATTATTATTATTATTATTATTATTAAAATAATATAAATGATAATGGACTAGTTCACCTTTAGTCAATGGTCTTTCAGTAGGGGGTGGGTGTCATTAGAGGTATTCACATACACATACAGCTTATGAGCTATGGAGACCTAGAGACTACACTTTTGCTCTGAGAGGGGGAGACTTAAGTAATCACACCTGAAGGAACTATGGGATAAACTGATTTCCCATCATGCATTCATTTGAATTTTTTAGAATCAAATATACACATCCACACAGTTTCAATAGTTTATACCAGCTTTTAAAAATAATTTAGCATTTGCTCTAGTGTTACTGTTACTGAATTATCATAGAAATTCAATGGCTTGTTATCAACGCCTTAAATATAATAATTATTACACTTGCCTTTTCACAAATAATGTTGTGCCTGTGGGAAGAGGTACATTCTGCATGTGTTCAATAACCCAGAGTGCCTTGCAGTTGGTTGGCTCAGCAACCAATATGCCACAGCCAATTTGCTGAGCCAACCAATATAAAAATTATTACACTTGCCTTTTCACAAATAATGTTGTGCCTGTGGGAAGAGGTACCTTCTGCATGTGTTCAATACCCCAGAGTGCCTTGCAGTTGGTTTGCTCAGCAACTGAATACTCAGATAAAAATTGCTGTTCTGTTAGTAGTCTACACAGGATTAAGATATTGTAGGCCCGTGGCCTACAGATATTGTGAGGCACCCAGTAGATATAAGATGACCTTACATGAAAAAAATTGTACTAGTAAATAATAATTTACATGTAAACTGTTTTTTTCTTTCCATATTTAATAACACCTATGATTGAGAAAATGCTTTTAATGTTTTGATTTCCTTTTATTTGCCAATCTGCTCCCTAGACTTGCCATTCTGGTCCCATATTTGCCAATATGCCCCACAGACATAACAATGCATCCCCAAACTTGCAAATCTACCCCTCCGACCTATCAATCTGCACCTCAGACTTGTTAATGCACCCCTAGACTTGCCAATGTATTCCCACAGCCAGGTTGCCCATTAATATGCCCTGGGCAATCACGTGACATGCCGCGATGAGAGCGACGGGGAGCACGAGACAGGCAGCATGGGAATAGCTTTTAGTAGGTATTGTTAAGTTAAAATGCTTTTCTCAATCCTAGAGATTTATATGTTGTTTATTGTAAAAAAAATAAAAAAAAAAAAAGGTACCAGTTTCCTATTTTCTTGGAAAGATTGAAAGATTGTATATTTACGGTACATATTACCAATGGAAAAAGAACAATATATACTAGTATATGTACACATTATTCACAACCAATCTATTAATACAGTATATAGCATGTTGCATTATAAATATGATTTGAGATGCAATGAGTTACTAGAGATAGTATACATATATTTAACAACTAGCTCTTAAGTGCCTACAAAGAAATACATTTTTACATTATGATTTAAGTGGAAAAACATTTCTAAGGTTAAAAATAAAGCAGTAACATCTTTATTATATTTACTGATTTTTATTCCTAGCTCAACTAAGTTTGCTGCAGTCGGGTATCACAAGGCTCTGACCGCTGAACTAGCTGCCTTGGGCAAAACTGGAATCAAGACTTCATGTCTCTGCCCAGTGTTTGTCAATACCGGCTTTGTAAAAAATCCAAGCACAAGGTAAATATTGGAGCGACTAATAAAGTTGTATGGAAATCAAGTTGAACCCATATTACAATGATTTTAGTCATTCAACTTGCTCTGTATATATGATGTATAATGGCGAAAAAACAATTTTGCACTGAACTTTCTCTACCAGCACAATGTGATGCAGCAGGCGTCTGTAGTATAAATATGTGTACATGTTATGAATATATGTCAAAGGCAAATAGTAACTGCGTCCAATGTTGTATTCCAGTAGCTATTTTCACTTCTATGTGAACAAAGATGGGCAGAAGTCGATTGCATTTTCAAATATCCATTCATTGTACAAATCTGTCCTGTTTCAGCCCATAGTTGAAACCATTCTCAAGGTGCATTCTAGAGTTTTTATTGCTCACATATAGTAAAAATCAGCGCATAATAAATAGATCCTATAGAAAGTTCAGTGTTGGTCAAATGAAGAAATATAATAGATTAGCCAAGTTCTCCAGACAGAAAATAAATACATTTTAAATCCTCAGTTACAAAGCAGGTTTTTATTTGTAGTTACACACGCTTTTGAAGATCAGTAAAAGAATTTTCAAGTAAAAGTTGGTATAAGTGTTTTTCTTTTCAATTTTCTACCATAGCAAAGAATAAATGATATGATCAAAATAATGGTATATTTACTGGCGGGGTACAGTAAATGAGGAAAATTACACAGGAGAAATGTTAAAACAGCCACTGTTCAGAATAAAAACATTTTTTTCAGTCTGGTCATGAAGGCGTTAAACATGTAAAACACAAATTTGCTACAGTTGTCCATTAAAGACAAAAAAGCTCTCATTTACAAAAAAAATGATAACTAAAATAGACATATATATCAAATAATTGTCATTGCTTCATATATGCATCATGTTCTTAAATGACCTAAAATACAGCATTTGGATCAGAATAAATAAATGGTTTCAATTTCACAAAGCAAATGAACCACACATAAAAGTAGACTAAACTCATATATCCTATTTATTTCATTTCAGAATATCTCCAGTATTGGAGCCAGAAGAAGTTGCACAGAAGCTGGTGGATGGTATCCTTACTAACAAGAAGATGATTTATGTCCCCTCTTCTGTATCCGTCACAGCTTCTGTTGAGTTGTAAGTACGGTATATGTGTTTTTTTAATTTTTTTTTTTTTATAAAGGGTTAAATTACTGCACTGAACATGGGGGAGATAAAATACACGTTTCTACAAGGGAAAATCCTTCATAGGGAACTAAGTCCCTAGATTTAATGTGGGAATAAGGACAAAAGACTTACCTTTGGTCTGGGTTCCTTTGGCTGGAACACTATACTTAATTTAACTTCAAAGCAGTGTAAACACACTTCTATTTTTTCATAGATGTCAATAGAAATGCTCCCTTTTGTGTTCTGGCCCCACCTCCTTATCTTTTGGATAATTTGAAATGTTTTTTAGGAAAGAATGAACTTCCTTAAATTAAATAATTAATATTTATTTAAATTAAGACATGTTTGCGACAGGCAAGGACATAATTATATTTATTAATTTATTTATTATATAAAAATAAATTATAATATAATATAGTATATGATGTCAGTAATGTCAGCAGTGACTTCACACAACGGTCTTGCCCTTCCAATAACTGTGTGTGTGTGTGGGGGGGGGGGGGGGGGGGTTCGGGGGAATCCAACAGGGATATTTACCAGTGTCTTAGAAAAGTTGCATATGCTTTTTGCAAAAAGACCCAGTTCATCTGCACTGATCCTCTTACAGTGTCAACAAAAAGGAGAAGGGCTAAACCAGTTGACTTTGGAAAACATTTCTTCAAGTCTGGAGCATACCTTTTCATATGTTTTATCTTGATTAATACTTCAAGTTTTGTCTTTTGTTTTAACCTGTAGATGGTGAGGGGTTTCCTTGTCTCTATAAATCTTTACTATTCTAGCTTTAAATTGGCCTTGGGATTCTTTTACCTGACCACATCTAGCTCTTCTTTTCCGATTATAAAATCAGTAAGATTATAAAGAGGGATAATATACAAAAATGTATACTACTACTACTATGTATACTAAAAAAGTAATTTTGATTTTTTTTTATACAGATTTCTGCCAGAACGTGCTTTAAAAGCTATGAACAAATTCCACAATGTAAAATTTGATGCCAAAATTCAGGGCAAAGACAAGGATGAATAGAACGGCTTTAGATAATGAATGTGCTGTGGGATAATTAATCTTGTTATTAAAGGACAAGTGATCATGAAATACGTTTAGTATGTTTTGTATGTACTTTTCTGACAAACTCATAATGTGCTGTTTTAAATCAAATAAATATAATAGGTTTAAAGGGAATGTCTTTTTTTTATCAATTTCTACTGAGGCACATTTTTTCTTTGCTATCTGGAACCAGCCAAGTCTCATGGACATGTAGGCAGGCAGTTTGACTTTTGGTGTAAAGGATGGTGCACAAATGAGAGAAATACGCAATTAAGTGATTCAGTATGTCTGAAAACAGCTTTAATTTGGCAATTTTGAATAAATTCTGGTCGACCTATTCAGTTCAAGAAATGTAGTGTGCTCTTATATTACTGCTATCCTTAAACTGTAGAATCCCCCAAATTTGGCCCAAATTCAGTAAAATCACAGAATTTCCGGCTTTTCAATTCTCTAAAACAATATTTGGAGAATTGAAAATTGTTAGGAAACACAGTAAAAAAGGTTAAGTAGTTAATTGCCATGGTAAGTTTCTATTTGAGTAAAAAAAATAATGACTGTATTTGATTTTAAATATATGCTATTATGACATCAACCAGTCATGTAATAAAACACACGTACCCCACGTTTGTAACCCCCAAAAAAGTTAAGGAATTCCCATGTATAAGTGGAGACCCCTGCACTTACAGATCATTTGTGGTCAAAGCTAGCACATGGACAGTGGGGTGTACTGCAATTGTGGTATCATGTAGTGATGTCAGATCAGAGGGCCACGAGGCAATCTTACCACCATGACACAGTGGTTTCTATTCATGCCACTGCCTTGCACACGCATATATTTAAAGGTATCCGTGACACATGTGGTATGATGGCGGGAGGATAGTGATACATATAATCTAACAGCTGTTAATGGTGAACATATTTGTAATATATTTATTTATGTAATACATTATATTGTTGTCTTTACATGTATTTTACATACTCATATTTATATATGTATTTATTTTATAATTTTATTGTATATATGATGTGATTTTATAATGTATTTTAATATATTATGTTATATGTACTCTAATATATCAGTATATATAGATACCATAGTAGTGGGAAGACATTACATAAAAAACACTAAATAGTGTAGTAGATTAGCGATTCAATGGTGATAAATAATCTTATGCACTAAAAAAATCCAAATGGTAATGCACCTTAAAATAAATAAAGTGGTCCCAGCCTTGGAGTAACTTACAGGGTATGATGGCTTAAAAAGAGCAGAAACAACAAATAAATGCAAAGTCCTATGTATGGAGACAGCTCACCAGTAGTAACTAGGCCCCCTCAAGGCATTTTGGCAGTCAGGTAGCAGTCAAGACTTCCTCAGGAGAAATGGCCTCTCTAGTATGTATAATAAATATACATATCTATATTTATTTTATTTTTTATTTATTCATTTTATTTAAATGTTTTATTTATTTATTATTTTCAATGGGAATTCTGCATTATTTTAAAGTGAAAAGGTAGCCTTGAATGCCCCATAGGATATAATGGTTCTGCCAAATTCCGAATGATTATCATTTTGGTGACCCATGGATGGTCCAATTTAAAGGGCCATTCGGATCACCAAAATGAGTCATATTTTGCAACTCCATTTTACATCCAGAAAATCAGAGCTCTCTGAATTAGATCCTTTGTGTAAAAAGTTTCCATGTTTTGCAACATTTGCTTGTAACATTTTTTGACAATAAGTGCTTTATATAACTCATTCAGTGCTAAATATCTTTGTCTTAGTTTAATAATGTAATCTAAATGAGTAATAGCCATAGAAAATAGGTTTATAGAAATTACAGCAAGTCAGCAATAAAACAGAGGAACAAATTATTATTGAGCTTAAAACATAACTTACAAAAGAATCAGTAGTGAGGGAGATGTGGTGACATGACATCACGTTTCACAGGGTTTGCTAGCCCCGTCTATGGAAAGAAGAAGGGCAGTCGCTGTTAGAATTTTGCTCCCCTGCGTTTGAACCCCAGAACCTCATTACAGCCAGGGTTCGTATGATCCTGAACCAACTGGATGAGAGAAAAGGCAAATAGGGAGCTGAAAACAGGCACACTTGTCTTATAGAAACATAAAATGGGTCGGCAGATAAGAACCTTTCGGTCCATCTTGTCTGCCCAATTTTCAAAATAATTTTATTAGTCTCCAGTTCCCTATCTTATATCTAGGATTGCCTTGTGCCTAAAAATCATTGACTGTGTTTACCTCTACCACTTCCGCTGAAAGGCTATTCCATACATCCACTACCGTCTCAGTAAAGTAATACTTCCTGATATTACTTTTGAATCATTGCCTCTTTAATTTTAGACTATGTCCTCTAGTTGTGGTAGTTTTTCTTCTTTTAAATATACCACTCTTTTCCTTTACAACTTCAGAGCTACCCATGACCTAAGCAAATGCTTAATCTATCTGTATATAGATTAAAGGAGAGACACTCTGAGGCAGTACATTCATTATACATTTAACAATTTTTTTGCAAGGTCTTTATGTTTTTTTGCAATTAAAATTTTATTGAGTCAGGGCACAACGACACGTCATACATGAGAACAACAAAGATATAAAGTGCTGAGCTGCAACATGTAGGACATTAGTAAACAGCATGAGATATGATGACTCCATTTTTTCTTTTAAAGAATATAATTTTAAAAAATCATAAATTATTGGTAGTAAAAGGGAATGCCAAGTAATGGCAGGGAAAGTGCAGCACAAACGTCAAACTCACCATATTAAAATTATTCTATATAAAATCAAACAGCTGCTGTAACCAGGCACTAAAGAAGTATGGTTATAAAAGTTATAAAGCATTATCGAATATAATAACATGTAACTCAAAAAGTGCATATCTCAAATATGAACCAAGCCCACAGACAACAGTAGCTATAGTGAATTGAGACTAGCAAAGAAGCATCTCAATAGAAACCATTAATAGAGACAGTAGATTATTAACCTTGGATAACTTTTGGGAATGTGAGTAGCTTGTAGAAATATAGATGGTAACATCATAAAGTATTGAGCAAGAGTACCAAAAGGGAAGAAGATAAGGAGGAAGGGTTAGGCAGGAGGCAAAGAGAGAGAAAAAAGAAAAAGTATAGATTTAGGGTGGGCGAAACATATCTATGAATAGAAAATACTTAGATAAGTAAAGAATCTCTGCTTCTCCCTCCACAATGGTAAGGAGTGGGGGGGTCAGTTTGGAGTGTGGGCAGTTGGAGAGTCTCCACGAAAGATTGGGGCACAAAGAGAAGCGGACTTATTGTTCATATAAGTCCAGATCTGTATAAGGCCCCGTTGGTTCGCAGGTGCGCTGTCAGGGTCGCCATAGATCTGCGCCAATGGATCGTTTCGGGAGGTAAGTCCTCGTAGAATTGCAGCAGGCCATTTTTATAGTGGACTGGTTGCTTAATCCAATGCAGCCAATAAGACAGCCGTCATCAATTTCAGGCGCACAATAATATCCTGTGGGGCATCCACAGGGGCCTTGGTGGCCTTCCATATTTGGTGGCAGACCATAACTTGCAGCTCCACTGTAGCTGTAGGTCCACGGTTGAAAGCAGGTGATGCAGAATGTCCATCAGTTAAGTAGGGAGGGTAGCGGGCCCAACTTCTTCAACCACTCCACGTACTTTGACATTGGATTGCTGCGTTCTGCCATTAAGGGCCACAAGCTGTCTCTGAAATTTCGCCAAGTGCAGGGAGAGTTGAGTCGATTGACTAGCTGCCTCCGACTGGGTGAGCTGTATCTGCGCCACTGTGGATTCCCTTTTAGCCAATTTAGTGTATAGTGTGGATATGCCTGTGCGCACGCTTGCAAGCTCAGCCTTGATGACCATTTGTACGTCCAGGTATTGTTTATCAGCTTTAGTTGCTAAGTCTTGCGTAGAGACATTTGCAGGTGTCTTTGAAGCCTGTGTCTTCTCCAGTGCTGTGTCCGAGTCACCTGAGTCTGAATCAGAGTCAATTGTGGTCCGTGATTGAGTAGCTTGCAGCAGACTCAAGGAACGCATAACTAGGAGAGAGCTAATATCAAGACTTTTCCCCTTTTGTGGTGTCTCTAGCTTTTTTTGAACTTCAACCCATAGCTGAATAGGGAGATTGGGTGGTTAGTGAAACCAATTCCAGAGGGTGAGACCATCAGTAATCATAGTTTTAGGGCCTTCTGTGCCGGAGCTGAGCTGAAACACTTCTGCACACAGCCATAGTTGGTAACGCCCCCGGCCTTTATGTTTTTATATGATTTACACGTCCAAAAACTAAAGGCACAGTATTCTCACTATATTGGGACTCTGTGGTTGCAGAAGAGAAATGGGCTAATGCTTTACCACTAATGTCCATTTACCACCACTCTTTGCATTCTATCTTTTAACCAACTGCGAGTCCACACAAAAACGTTCGGCTCTAAGTCTATTTTAGTCAATTTGCACAGTAACCTTTTGTGTGGAACAATATCAAATGCCTTAGCAAAAAACGAAATATTTCACATTCACTGCATATATATATTTTACTTACTCTTTCAGGAGGGCTGATGAGGCTGATGTACCAAGAGGAGCGTAAGCCTTGAGCTGGAGGGTTACCCAGTATTTCATACTCCTCCTCATCAAATGCTGATGAGTAAATCATACTGTAGCATCTTGTTAGTACTTACCATTCCTGTCACCCAGTTGTACTCCTCTGCTGATGAATTCTGCATCCCCCATATTAATGGGCAAAATAACACTGGCATATTAATGGGCAAGATAACACTACATATTAATGGGCAGATTGGCTGTGGCATATTAATGGACAAAATAACACTGCATATTAATGTCAAAATAATACTGGCACATTAATGGGCAAATAGTGTGTGACTTATTAATGGGCAAATTGTCTGTGGCATTTGAATGGCCAAAATAACACTGGCATATTAACGGGTAGATTGTCTGTGGCATATTAATGGGCAAAATAACACTGCATATTAATGGGCAAATTGACTCTGGCATATTAATGGACAAATTGGCTGTGGCATAATAATGGGAAAATTGACTGTGGTTATTGATGGGCAAATTGACTGTGTTACAAATTAACATTAATGGTCAAAATAACACTGGCATATTAATGGGCAAATTGTCTGTGCAATATTAATGGACAAACTAACACTGGCCTATTAATAGGCACATTGGCTGTGGCATATTAATGGTCAAAATAACACTGGCATATTAATGGGAAAATTGGTTGTGGCATATTAATGGTCAAGATAACACTGGCATATTAATGGTCAAGATAACACTGGCATATTAATGGCAAAATAACACTGGCATATTAATGGGCAAATTGGCTGTGGCATTTTTATGGGCAAACTAACACTGGCATATTAATGGGCAAATGTTGCGTTGCATTTGTTAATGACAAAGTGACTGTGCCATGTTAATTGGTACCTGAATGTGGTTTATTTTAATTGGCAAACTGATGTTGTGGCATGTTCTGTGGGGCAAATTAACACATAGTATGGGTGAAAGTGACACTTTGGCTTGTTCTGCAGGGGCAGTTCTGTGGGGCAAATTTACACTGTGGCATTCCAAATCACACTATGGGTGCAATATGAGTGCAAGTCAAGAAGGAGAAATATGTGTGTGTGTATAGATTAGCTTGTGATATGTGTGTGTATAAAAATATATTTTTTAATTGTACAATAGATGAATGTAACCTGCAGTCACCTCGTGGGGCTCCTGTGTGTGGCCTAATTAATGGGGGTCCTGTGTGTTCCATATTTATTGGGCCCCGCTGAATGGCATAATTATGGGGCTCCTGTGTGTGGCATAATTAAGCAGCTCTTGTGTGTGACATAACTAATGGGGCTCCTGTGTGAGTGGCATAATAAATGGGGCTCTTGTGTGAGGCATAATTAATGGGGCTCTTGTGTATGTGGCATATTAATGGGGCTCCTGTGTGTATCATTATTAATGGGGCTCCTATATGGCATTTTTAAAAGGCCACCTGACTAGCATTACTAAAGAATCTGTTTGCCATAGTATTGGAGGGAATCCATGGAGATGACACCACGAGTAACCGCACTGGGTGACACCAACTCTAGTAAAGCCTCGACAGCCCCCCACTTCAACAGCTCATGTTACCCGTTCATATCCAGTGTTGTATCATTCTACATGGATATACCTTCGCTTACATTGTGGTTATTCATTGTTTTGTGTTCTGTACATGTATTTATCTGCATGACCCTTTTTATAGTGTTTGCAATTACAAGAGTTGCATATATGTGCAAATATATATCATTATGTTTTCCAAATATGTTAATCCTGTATATTTGTATTGGAAAGTTTTGTGTACTTCAGGTGTCTTTAAAGTTAAATTCTCCATCTCAGAATAGGCAATTTGAAATGGCCAAAATTAGGCTATTATCGCTGAATCTGAATTGTATTTCATAGTTGCCAACTGTCCCAGATTTGCCAGGACAATCCCAATATACTGGGTCATGTTGTGTAGGCCCTTAGATGTCAACAAAAGCTTTTTGTGCCCACTTAACATCAGCAAATTGAAATTAATTCAAAATATAGCATGAGAAAGCTTTTAGTCCAGAGAACATTTACTAACAGCTGTTTAATAATTCAGCCCATGAAAGATGTTTATTTGAACAGTGCGACAGTGAACTTATGGAATATTTTGCCTAGCACATACATATTTTGCCAGTATTCAAAGAGGTCAAACGGAAGGTGGTGGTGGTAGTAATGGTATTAGGGATGGTTGGAGCTGGGTGGGTTTGGACAGAGATTTATTATGTGTTTTTTAGATGGACTAGTTGTAAGCTTCCTATTTGTAACAGTTTGAGGACAGTGCGTTAGGTGGGATTGGCTAGAGGTTAATTATCGGGTGGAATGAGTAGTAAGCTAGTCTGTTTTCTATTTTTGTATTGTCCTCCGATGTACTTTTTGTGCGATATGCGGCTTTTTAAACACTATGGATTAAAGGATTAAGTTTTATTGGTACCTTATACCTATGGTCGTTGCAGTTTTCCTCCAAACCTTTTTCTGTTTTATCAAGTCTTTACCACTTGGAATACTCCGACTCATAGAAGGACCCACCGATTGGAAACAAGGTGCGCTTTTTCAAATTATTTTCCAGTAGAAGTTTGGGTTTACCTGTTTTTTTTCTTGGAATGAGTAGTAAGCTTAATTAAATAGGCAAGTTTTGAGGGATTTTTGAAGTTTGCTCCCTGATGCTCTCTCTGCTAAATATTATAATGAAGATATGAACTGCACTGAGCACAGGCAGCAATAATACTGTACAGCCCCCAAAATAGGACTGTTCCATCAAATACAGGACTGTTGTCAACTATGCTCCAGGGCAGTTCATCTTTAAATGTTGACCAGTCTTCTTTCTACACAGTTTTTTGATCCCCCAGCTCTGAGAAATAATAAGGCACTGTGGTTATGATGGGTCACTGTATATTTAGTAGCATGTCACAAAAATTATAAATGGCTCAGTTTTTACGAAAACCCTATAACCTGTAAATAAGTAAATCAAATCTGTTACTTTTCTAAGAAGGGCACCAACTGAAAGTCTGAAATAACATGAATATACGGTTAATATATTAAACAGTAGTTTCAGAGTCCCTTATAAATCAGCCAATTTTCACAGCTGAGTCACTTATACTGGAAAGTAAACATCCTGAGGCTTAGGAACAGATCATAGATCCTCCGTGTTATAATTGATGTTCTTGTGTTTGGTTTAAGCATGTGCTGCCAGTAACAAATAACCTGTATTTCATTATTGTGCCCTAAGTAGGAACTGCCTCAAAATTACTATGGCTACATGGAACGCACAGACCTAACACGTGACAAATGAAACGCAAGGCCCAAGCCTGACTCCCTTTCCATAATGTGACGTGACGAACTGCGTTAACCCTTTCCCAGTTGGTGACTTCCTTTAGAATAATAGTGAAGGCGGAGACCTTGTCGCGTCGCTAAGGCAAGTGGGATGACGATAGGAACGGGCGTGGCTTCGGGGACTGGTAAGCAGCAACATGGCGGCCTCTGTCAGACAGGATTTGAGCCAACTGATGAATTCCAGCGGATCTCACAAGGATCTGGCGGGGAAGTGAGTGAGGAATAAGTTTTGATATGTAATGCTACTGTGTGTATAGATTACAAACCATTTGCGTCTCAGCTCCTGTGGACGACAATTTGCATGATGCTCAGCCAGCCTTTGGGTGAACATCCTGGGCATTATCGTCCATTGTAGCTGGAGTGTAGGAGGTGATAAACAGTTGTCATATGCTACAGATGAATAGGTTATCTCTGTATGATATACATAAATAGGAAGGACTGTCCCTATTTTGCTCAAATCATCCTGTCCCTCTTTTCTCCTCTGTAGTCCCTCTTTTCTGGGAGCTCAGAATTCTTGGTTTGCATAAGTGTATCACAGAGTTCCAGACCCATAAAACAAACTAAAATGTATGTTTAAACTGCAGTAAATCTTTTTTTATTATTATTATTTTTGTATAAATAAAAAATCCTATATTAAAGGAGTCGCCAACTGAAATAAATAATTCTGAAATATCCATAAAGTCACTGAAAATGTCCCGGTACAGCAGAGCTATTCACAGTAAAACAGAACTACCTGCAGCCTTCATTCAGTCCAGCTTTGTAGTATGTATAGAATATAGTATGTGACACCATAGTAACTTTGTGTTTAATTCTTAGTAACTGTGGTAATGTCCTGCTTTGATCTAGTTTATTAAAATAATACAGGAATAGAGTAACTCCGTATATAATCCTATTTTTATTGACCTATGCATCAAAGAAATGCAATGGACTTCCTTTTAACCTACAACTTCAACGTAATACAATACACAAAATAAATAACACCACATGAAAAACAAATGTAATTTATTATATTATAACATACATATGCAAAGATAAGTCTTTTGTACTTCTGTTCATGTATATGTACAATATATTTGTAGACTTAACAAGATTATTTCAGGACCCAGCCTATTTATTTTTTTAGGAGACAAGGAAATTGCACTTCCATAGAAATGAGTAAAGAAAATAAACGCCTTAGGAGTCAGTTTTTGCTGATTAAACTCCCATTATGAACTGTCCTCTTACAAAACTCTTTGGTAAGATCTTTGCTGCATAACATTCCATCAGAGATTCACTTGGAAGATGGAGACAGGATGTGCTTCAGTGTGTGTCCCTGGCTCCCAATGTTATGCTCAATTGCCATCATGATGGAATCTTCCATCTGACTCAGAGAACTGTACAATCCAAGGAAATCTCTTCCTTTCTTGTATATCTCTTTGCTCAACAAGATTTGTTCCACACAGTTGCTGAATCTTAATTTTCTTTTTAAATATATGTATCACATGCTAAGCTTTAAATGGTAAATCCAGTCTTTCATGACCGGGATAAAACTGGCTAGTTTAATATATATATATATATATATATATATATATATATATATTGACAAGTGCTTATTATAGTTACAGAACTCGGTGTTACAAAGATGAATGTGATTTTTCATTTTACAGTAGGTTTAATGACATTGTTAAATGTTCATTCTTTATTTTTCTTTTCTATGTAGGTATCGTCAGATATTAGAAAAAGCTCTTCAGCTTCCTGCACCAGAACAGCTTGAGGCTCTGAAAGCATTTGTTGAAGCAAGTAGGTTTCATAGCAAAACATAAAAATGTGATATGAGTCTCCCACGTGCTGATTTACACTGTATATGTTTGAGAGGTCTTTGGTCTGATATGGTAAGAATATGAAGAAGATTATGGTCATGTGTACAAGACAAATACATTGTGCTTACTTGCTTTCTCAATCAAGAAGTAAATATTTGTTCAAATTGTAATGGTCTCCAGTTTTGTTTTTGGAGCCCCAGACAAGCCATATTTTGTAAACTGCTTTTTTAAAGGTCTTTTCAGCAGCCAGTAGAAATGTCTTTCCGAAATGAATGTGACCTTGTGATCTATTCACTCAAACGTTAAGTGAGATTAACGAACATTTCATGTCACCAACTTGGTTAGTTTCTCAAGTAGAGTGTGTGTTTATACAACATTCACCATAACCAACACCAAAAGTACAACAGGTGAGCCCTTTGTGTATAATCAAACATATTTGTAAATATAATCACTTATCTAAACGGATTATGTAATGACATATGGTGTTCTGCTGAAGTGACCAAACTTTATTCAAAATGCACAGAAATATCAATGCACAACTAAAAGTTTCATTTTTTTAAATTAACATTTGTGTTTCCTGTATTGTATACACAAATTTAAGGGACCCAGGAGCACAGTAAATTTTAGATACATTTCTTTAATTTGTTGGCACTGCGTTTTTGTTTTAATTTGTTTTATTTCACAGCATTTCAATGGAGCTTGATGAGCTCTGCATAGTGATGTTACAGTGAGGACCAGATAGCAAATTGATTCTCTTGAGCTTCAGTTTCATCTGCTTGGAACCCTAAAGCCAAATACTTCCCACTTGAAAAATAATGTACCGGCAGAGAAGAAATCTTCCGTCAGTCCTTTATTTCACATTATTTTTGTAATTTATTTCCTATAAGTTTGTAACAAAACTTTTTCCTTCCCCAGTGGTAAATGAAAATGTGAGTTTGGTGATCTCCCGTCAACTACTCACTGACTTCTGCACCCACCTTCCCAGTCTACCCGATGGCATCGCCAAGGAGATTTACCACTTCACCCTAGAAAAGATACAGCCCAGAGTAATTTCATTTGAGGAGCAGGTATGAAACATCAAACACCTACCACCGCCCTTGCCTGTTTGCCCATTTTGTTCAATAAATATGGGGGGTGATTTATAAAGGTAGTTTCTGGAGCAAAGTTTTCAAAATTGGACATTGGAGAATCGGCAAAAATGATTTTTTTTTGTTTCTTTCCATGTTGATTTGATGTAAAGATTTAAAAGTGTTTTATTTTTAAATGCACAAAATAGAGTATCTCAAGCAATTAATTTCTCATATTAAAAGGGACTGGATGTCTCCTCAGAGACACAGGTGAACATATGAGGAACAAGGACAAAAAGGACACATATAGTGTAACACTGATTTTGTATTAAAAGCAATGATGAATTTAAAGAATTGATTCAGCACTTCAGTGACCCAGTCTCTGAAAGCAGTACACTGTGAGCTTCACAAAACTGTAATTTATGGCAGGCCAGCCATTTGGAAACCCCTTCTGTCCAAGAGCAGTGCACACGATGAACTAGAATAAAGCATACTAGTTGATGATTACATTCTTTTATTCTGCAGGTTGCATCAATCAGGCAGCACTTGGCATCGATTTATGAGAAGGAAGAAGACTGGAGAAATGCAGCTCAGGTTTTAGTTGGCATACCTCTGGAAACAGGACAGAAGTAAGAAGCATATGGCGCTAGTTTTTGTTTAATATATATTTTTAAACATTCTGGCGTAACTACATTTAATAGATAAAGCATTAGGAAATGTGCTGTTCTGTACATAATGGTTCCGTTGTCTGTTTTCCTACAGACAATACAATGTGGACTATAAACTAGAGACCTACCTTAAAATTGCACGCTTATATCTAGAAGATGATGATCCAGTTCAAGCTGAAGCTTACATAAACCGGGCTTCCTTGCTGCAGAATGAATCTACCAATGAGCAGCTGCAGATTCATTATAAGGTACATTGTTAATTCTTGTGACATCCACAGTACACGTGATTACCACCTTGATCTATGATGATGGAGCTTTTTACCGCAATTCATGGCCATATTTGTTGCCTCTACCGAGAAATGGCAAGTTATGGGTTAGATCCAAGCTACATTCATTACGTTTTAGCTGAATCTTCCCTAAACGTCTAAGAAATGAAAGTGTGTTGGGCTTGCTGGCCTCTGTATAGATAAGAAATAATTACAATGTACGTTATATTTGTCCCTGTGTAGGTTTGCTATGCCCGTGTTCTTGACTACAGAAGAAAGTTTATTGAAGCTGCTCAGAGGTACAATGAGCTGTCTTATAAAACCATAGTACATGAAACTGAGAGAATGGAAGCACTGAAGCATGCATTACACTGCACTATTTTGGCCTCTGCAGGTAAAGTACACTGCGTATACATATTGGTCTTCATCTCTTAGTCTTGTGTCTGTTAAAGTAGCAGGGAAGCAGCAGTGTCCTTATGATTGCTGCAAATACATGTGGCTTGCATACACTGTCTGATCAAATTGCCTCCTGAAGGACTAGGGAAAACTTCTGTCTCCCTCATCATGCTGTTGACGCCGCGGGGAACAAGAATGTTTATATAAATATATTTAGTCATAATTAAAAAAACTAATAATTGGTTGGCCTAGTTATTGTAATAGAAAATGTAAGATCAATGACACTGCCCACCAAAATGTTCAGTAAGGTGGACATACCCGTTTGTATGCTTTTATAGGACAGCAGCGTTCCAGGATGCTTGCCACTTTGTTCAAGGATGAACGTTGTCAGCAGCTTGCAGCTTATGGCATTCTGGAGAAGATGTACCTGGACAGAATCATTAGAGGAAACCAACTGCAGGAGTTTGCTGCCATGTTAATGCCTCATCAGAAAGCAACCACTGGAGATGGTAAGAGTCCTGCTCTGTACCACAGACTGCAAACAAAAATAGTGGTCTCTGTTAGTTGCAACCCCTTTTATTAATTCCAATACTTCTGCACTTACTTATTTACCAGAGTGTGCAAAATGTTATTTATGGTACAAACAAAATCCAGTGGGCATTGCATGTGATGTTAGGCTCATTATTGTGAGGAATGGAGCAGGGAATGTCAGTGGAACTGCACCCATGCCCCTCTTCTCACTTGTTGCCCTGCTCATTGTGTTATTCAAATAATCTGTTGTGTTTTACTTGCCCCCACACCTAGATACTGGCGCAAAGTAATGTTTAGAATCTGTAAATAGCCATGGATAGTGTGGCTAAAATGCATTACAGTTCCCATCTTGCTTATGTAGCCATGGTGAACCACCCATGGCTAATTACCATTGCTTTTACTTCTGTTTTGGGTTATAATTCAACCATCTAGGTATTTTATATATTTGTTTCTAAGTCTTTCTTCCAAAAACTTGGCAGAGAGGATAAAAGGAACTGTATATGCTTATAACATGCACCACGTGCTGTGTAAATTATGTAATTGTACTTTTATTTGTAAAACATGACTTTGTCAGACAGATGGTGAATGATGCATGTTCTAGTAAACACTTTTTTTTGTTAATCCCCATAAATTCAAGGCAGTACTCCCTCTGGCATGAGCCCTAGACCTGGATAACCCGATTAACTGCAGTTAGCACTTGGTATATTCACGGTTTGCCATGCTTCACAAATGAATACATTACATATCGGTACGGAAATCCGTATAACTCAGTTTGGTAAATAGATCTTTTACTTAAACACTGAGTGAGATTATCAATGGCAACCCACTTCTATTAGCATGCTTAATAAAATGTAACTTTTGGTATCGCTGTGCTAAACCATAAGAGAATTATTTCCTCTAGTGTGTAGTTTGGCCTTTACCAACTCCTACTCTTCTTCTTTTTTTATTTTTATCCAAAGGGTCAAGTATTTTGGACCGAGCCGTCATAGAACACAACCTGTTGTCAGCAAGCAAACTCTACAATAACATTACCTTTGAGGAGCTTGGCGCCTTGTTAGAAATACCAGCTGCCAAGGTAACGATTTGTCTTTCTTTAAGTAGAATATCAGGTGGTTGTCCTGTTCTTCTTAGTTAAATAGAAATGGCTCCTTTCCGAGCAGGATCCGAATAGTATATTTTCTTTCTATTTTTGATAATTCCAGTTTACTTTTGGTTTGGATCCTGTCCTGAAAGGCCACAATTAACAATACTAAGATTAATTATTTTGGTTGTATATTATTTCATCAGAAATGTTCAAATAAAATTTGTTTTTCATTTAGTCAAAATTGCTCATTTTGTTTAATGTAAAGCAATTATCAATGTGTGCTGTGGAATGTGATGTCCAGTAGTCTAACTTTGTCAGGATGTCATTAATTAAAACTGATAATGGAGTTGCCCTAGACCAGGGGTGTCCAAGTTTATTCTGCAAAGGGCCACTTCGCTAGAAATGTATGCGTGCGTGGGCCGCATTCATTTTTCATTCCTTCAGAGAATAATATATATAATTATATACATGTGTGTGTGTGTGTATGTAAATATATATATATATATATATATATATATATATATATTTTACACTAATGTGTAGTGGTCACATTAACTACAAACACACACATGCATACACAGTCACACTTACCCCCCCCCCCCCTTCCCACACACACATACACATTTATACACACATACTCACATACATACACTTACCCCACACACATACACATTTATACACACACACACTCACATACATACACTTACCCCACACCCACTTAACATGCACTCACATAGATACACATTTATACACATACTCGCATACAGGGCCGGCCTTAGGGGTGTGCGATCGCACAGGGCGCAACACTCCAGGGGGCGCCTGCCCAGCCATTGAAAAAAAAAAGTTAAAAAAAAAAAAAAAAAAGCCGGTAGTGGCACTGACTGGGGGAGATCAAAAGATCCCCCCTCACCAGCCCTCTGCTCGGCATGCTGTGCTGGGTCCGGGAGGGGGCGGAGCTAACCGGCTCAATAGAAAGTGCTGCTCGGCTCCCCATGCTTAATGCAGGCATGGGGAGCCGAGCAACACTTTCTATTGCTGTCTGTGGCTCCCTGTGAAGCAGACGCTGCTCTGCTTCACAGGGTGGGGGCGGAGCTACACTGCTGAGCCGGTTAGCTCCGCCCCCTCCCTTGAATCACATTTGCAGGCAAGGGGGGGGGGGGACAACATGGGGTGAGAGAAGGACAGAACGGGGTGAGAGGCAGATCAGGGGGAGGGGGGAGAGAGAGGCAGAACGGGGTGAGAGAAGGACAGAACAGGGGGTGAGAGGCAGAACAGGGGGAGGGGGGAGAGAGAGGCAGAACATGGGGTGAGAGATGGACAGAACAGGGGGAGAGAGAGAGACAGAACAGGGGGAGGGGGGAGAGGGGCAGAACAGGGGGTGAGAGAAGGACAGAACAGGGGGAAGAGGAGAGAGAGGCAGAACAGGGGGTGAGAGAAGGACAGAACAGGGGGAGAGAGAGACAGAACAGGGGGAGGGGGGAGAGAGAGACAGAACAGGGGGAGGGGGGAGAGAGAGACAGAACAGGGGGAGGGGGGAGAGAGAGACAGAACAGGGGGAGAGAGAGACAGAACAGGGGGAGGGGGGAGAGAGAGACAGAACAGGTGGAGGGGGGATAGAGAAACAGAACAAGCGAGGGGGAAGAGAGAGAGACAGGAGGTGGGAGAAAGACAGAACAGGTGGAGGGGGGGGGGGGAGACAGACATGGCAAGGAAGAGGAAAGGGACACATACATAGTGGGGTGAAAGATGGGGGGGGCATGGGGGAAGCCCGCACAGGGCGCCGGAACACTTAAGGCCGGCCCTGCTCGCATACATACAGTTACCCCACACACTCACATACATACACTTACCCCCCACACACACTCACCCCACACACTAATACACATTTATACACACACACTCACATACATACATACACTTAACCCACACACACATGCATACATACACTTACCCCCACACACATACACATTTATACACACACTCACAAACATACATAAACTTAAACCCCACACATACACATTTATACACACACACTCACATACATAGTTACCCCCCACACACACACATACACTTACCCCACATACACACTCACATACACTTACCCCACACACTAATACACATTTATACACACTCACATACATACATACACTTAACCCACACACACATTGATACACACACTCACATACATACACTTACCCCACACACTAATACACATTTATACACACACACACTCACATACATACATACATACATACATACACTTACCCCACACACTAATACACATTTATAAACACACTCACATACATACATACACTTAACCCACACACACATTGATACACACACTCACATACATACATACACTTACCCCACACACGTGGCTGTGGACTCCCGGTGCGCTTCTTCCCTCCCTCTGACCCTTGCGCATGACCTCATGCACAGGGTAGAGGAGGGGATTTGTGCACTGCACACCGCACGGGAAGCTGTATCGGGGAACGAAGTTCCCTGCACAGAGCGTGTAGGGAACTTCGTTCCCCGACACAGCTTCTCGTGTGGTGTGCAGTTCGAGGTGCGGCTACCGGAGCAGAGCTCAGGCGGGCCACATGGGCCGCACGTTGGACGCCTCTGCCCTAGACCAAATTGCAAAGGGTTTCATTTTTTATATATATGTTCCGTGAGTTTTTAGTAATTTTGGTGGATGGGAACATGTTTATGTAACGTGGTCGTCAAGATGAAGGAAGCCATATTATAATGCAAGATGAAGGAAGCCATATTTAATGCATATAAGAGGCAAAAGGTATTCGTTGTTAACCGGATTTCCATATACCTACCCAGAATCCATTGCACTGTGAATATGTGAAAAGCAGGCCTTCTGGCTTGTTTGGTGTGTGTAGATTTGTGTTTGATAATGCAATGTAATGGAATAATTTCCATCACATTTACCCCACCATTACTTTTACCAGGTCCCCTGCAGAATGTAGAATGCAATAGTGTCTAGGAGGAACTAATCTGCTAATCAATGAGAGGTTCCCTCAGAAACAACCTTAATTAACAGATCTCCCACTGAACGTAAATGAGTTATACAAAAGATGGCCATGCATATATACTTTACATACCATGCATATGTATGTATTATCTATTTAGTAGCAATTCTAAAAGTGGGATTGAGAAGGATGGCAGTTTATGGTACAAGTAACAAAATGGTGGGGAAAAACACATTTTGCTTGGAGTGAGTCTTTAACACTTGGAATTTGGCTTCTAAGAGATAATACAATGTCTCAACAGGTGAAGGAGTCCGATTTATATTGCTTAGTATTGTGTTTTGTATACGTTTATATTCTTTTGATCATAGAAACCTGTGTAAAGTTATAACATGTAAACATTACTGTATGTGTAATATATATTTTCAGTCAGATGGCCCATTTAAATTGGTTATTTGCAATTTTTGTTTCACAGGCAGAAAAAATAGCTTCTCAGATGATTACGGAGGGAAGGATGAATGGTTTTATTGACCAAATTGATGGTATTGTACATTTTGAAAGTAAGTATCATTACATATTTTTCATTTTAAAGTTGCAGTAAAGCCCTATATATTTAGTGGCTCTAATTTTATTTTCAATTTACTTTGATATATACAATTGTGCAGTGTTTGTGTTTAGCTGTAATTGCCTTCTTTTATTTACTGTATCCACACAAAATATATTAGGGTTTTTTTGGGGGGTGAAGTTTGACTATCTTTAGATACCATTATATAATATGCTATGAAAAAATACAATATGATGAAGCAGGGGGGACCTAGATAACATCCCCGTCCCCTCCACTGATCCCATACAAAAACAAGCTTCTCTCTCTACGCTAACAGACAGAGCCGGTCACCGACCAGACAGATGCCTGCTTCCTTTGGAAACATGGCAACTGTTGGTCAAAGGATAAACTGGCGTGTACTATCAAAAGTACATGTCAGTTTATCTTTACACTAAGAACAATTACCATTTCACTTGTGCTTCTATATTAGAAGCACAAGCGAAATAATGTTCAGTGTTCCTTGGTGGAATTTTGAGATTTATAGTGCCGCAGTAGATGGAGGTCTGCTTTTGAACACCAATGCCGTAGGAAGAAATCAAGGGAACCAGCACTCAAGTGAAATATTGTGGGTTTATTCCTTATAAAGCAACGTTTCAACCCTGTGAGTAGTCTTTTTTTTTTTTAGCTCGAAAAAGTCCCCTTACAGGGTTGAAATGTTTCTTCATAAGGAATAAAGCAATGATATTTCCTGTGATTTCTTATTTGATTTGGAGGATTAGGGTTAAGGTCCTAGTGCTAGCCTGCTACATTGATCTGAACCAATGCCATAATGGCTTTATTTTCCAAATCCTTTTGGGAAACAGTATTATGGAAATAAGATAGTTTTACAGGAATTAGGAGGGGTTAGAAAAAGTAGCGCATAAAGCTCTCCAGTGTTACAACTGCTAAAGTTTTATATATGGAAACTTGGTATAAATCTTTGTATCACCAGTTTTCTGGTTACACTGCCACGCTTTAGTTTGTTGAAAAAACTTTGTTGGTATGCTCATAAAAACACGTCTTCAAAGTTGTGCAACTTGTCAGTTGTAATGTCACTGTAGTAATTCATAAGATTGTGTGCATATACCCTGTCCCTTTTGTGTTTGTTTATATGAATATTCCATATTTATTCAAGCCTTAAGTATTTTCATTTTCCTTTTTTTCTTTCTTTTGTTTTTGCTTAGCACGTGAAGCTTTACCCACATGGGATAAACAGATCCAGTCCCTATGTTTCCAAGTCAACAATCTGCTGGAAAAGATTAGCCAGACAGTGCCAGAGTGGACAGCACAAGCTATGGAGGCTCAGATGGCACAATGAAAAATACTACAAGATCATTCTTGTTTGGTCTCGACAATAAAATCAGAAAATTGTCTTGCAGAATGAATCTACACGTGACCAGTTTTTGGCCCAGAAGATAACTTCCCATAGTCTTGCTTACCACCCTCTTCAATTCACCCCTGACCTGTTTCCTTTTATTATTTTTTTCTGTAGAAGTCATATTCCAACGGACATTTGTTGCCAGGCAACCTCCTGATGTTAGAAATGTACATTCACAGATATGATACATAAGATATTGAAAAACACACAACCGAAATAAATTTAAAAAAGCACTATGTGTATTTGTTCCAAGATGCTGTATATTTATTTTATTAAAATTAAGGAGGTGCTTAGTTCCTGCCTGTAGACATATGCTGTTGCATGGGTACCTAAAATGTGTCAGATTATTTTCCCAAGAAGCCAATATGAAATGTAATTGGAATTGGCAGTTTGCTTCCCATATAATCGTAAAGTGTTTGCAGTTTTACTCCAGTGTTTTAAGAGAAGTCAATGCTTGGAGAAAGTTCAGTATTTACTGGTGGCTGGTATTTATATTCCTACATTTTTACTTCAAATTTCCTATCCCAAAACCAGTCCTTTTTTTCTTCAGGAGTTTATGGATGAGCTCTCTTTAATTCCACTGGTTTCTTTTCTTTTCCACAAGTTTCCAAGCACAATACCCACAAATAGTATAAATCCCACTGTGCGATTTGCAATGAACTTTTTCCAACAATCTTCAGCATTGTTTATGTCCAGAGTGTAGATCTAAAGAGATACAAAACAGAGAAGCTTTCATACTGATTTACATGAAATTGTATCTTCTGAAGAAGGAAAACCATTGCAAGATTGACATTATTAGATTTTGCATAACACATCTACACCTCCTAAGCAATTGCATTTGTCAGATGCTTTGTCTCTCCCAGCTTCTTGCTAAAACATTCTCCACCCCACCCCCCTATAAACTGTACTTCCGCCAGTATTGAGATTATTTTTCTTAAAGGACAATTGTAACAAATAAAGCATGTATAATTAAAAGATTGCATTACGTTTGTATGGTTTAAATTTATAAATTATTTAATGAAGAGGTGAATAAAGATCAGACTTAAGATTCTAAACAGAACTGCTTCCTTTTGGAGCAAATAGCTCAAAAAGGTACATTATTTGTATTCAGTCAGTAAAGAATATCTATTTCTAATTAAAAAAAAATAAGTAAATGTTACAGTTGTCCTTTACGCAGCAAGGCTCCATGCCTACCTCAGCTACAAAAATACATACATGTCTAACCCTAGGCCTCTGTCCTGCTCTGACAAAACAAATTAGAAAGATTTAAGGCTTTATTTATGAAAGAGGGAATCGCAAACTTAAGGCCAAAGTAGCAGGGTTGAAGGAATTCCCCCATTAAATTGAATTGGCTTCTTTGGCCTTTACGTTTTAAATTCCCTTTCATGAATGCAACCCTTAATAACGGAAAGCAAGCTCAAAGAGGAATACAAACACATTGTGGTACAAAGTTTAAAGTAAATTGAAGGGAATATTTTCAAAAATGACAACTTTTACTCAGAAGTGTGGGTAATAGAGTGGTGGCTATGACTAATCAGCACAACAACACCAAATGGAACACAAAGCAGCTATTTACAAAATATGTAGTGGATTATAAACCATATTTTACCTGATGGGCAAGATGTGCCCCAATAAGGGTGACTGCAGTGTAATAGGGGAAGGTCTGGTCACAGCTTAGTCCTGTTAGTGTCAGTCCTGTTAACATTGCCACACTGAAACCACTCAGCCACTGCTTTGTCTGTTCATTGAATCGCAGAGCAGTTGATTTCACCCCGACAACAACATCATCCTTTTTGTCCTGTACAACAGAGAGAGGTAAAGGATCTGTGATCAGTCTATGTACGGTACAAATGCTTTATAATGTAACAGTGCTGGAATAGAGTCTTTTAATGCTGTTTGCTGAGCATCTGCATGAGTAGCTCAATTCTGCAAATTCAGATGGCTTGCTAAAATAGTTTCCATATAAAAAAAAAAGACCTACGAACACAGAACATCGTTTTCAACGGCCTAACACAGCTGGTTGGTGCACTTAAAGGACAACTTAAGATTTGTCTTTTTTTTTTTCCTTCAAGGAAGCAAGGGTTAAAAAATATGTCTTGCTCATCTGGAGTAAATCTGACATGTATCTTAATACATACATGTGGGTTTACTCACTGTTGTGTCTCAAATCTGAGACATAGCAGCTCTGTAGGCTGGTGCGCACTGACAGTTTAGTCCCCTCACTATATTAGAAGCACAAGTGAAAAACAAGGTTTAGTGTACCTTTAACTGTTGCCAACTCAGTAAACAGACTTCTCAAAACTGATGCAAGGGGAAACTGAAACTTTTTAAATATGTTTGAATGAATTGGGCCTGTGTAGGAGTTAATAAACAATGAGCTATGACTGGACCAAAGAACAGTTTTTGACTGTAAAAGGTGCTGTATCAAAATTCACAAATCCAAGCCACTGTACATCTCAAACTACAAACGTTTTAATATAACTGAAAATATATTTTGTTGTGTGGTTGTTTTGGCTGAAGAGTTAGGCTTAATAACCAGTAAGGTAAAACGCTGTGTTGTTTTAGCCCTGCCAAAGAAGATCATGATATAAGTATGCGGAGAGCATGTCAAGCTGCCTCACACACTGCCACATTTCCTTCAGTGAGCAGATAATCATCTATTACTATGAGATTTCAAAAAAAAAAAAAAATTGCTCTTGGTTGCAAATGCAACTGACTGCTTATGATTCATCCTTAGTTTGTAAGCATTACTGATACTACAATTTGTATCACAGTACATGCACTTTCCTACCTGATGTGCATAGATGGTGTCATATATAAGTGTCCACATGACTCCGGAGACATATAAGGGTAGACACACTGACCAATCACAAGATCCTTTTACAGCAGACCATCCTAGCAAAGCACCCCAGTTGAATGTCAACCCTATGTGAAGAAGTGATATTGTCAATGTACTAAAAAAAATATATATCAATAAATTCTAAATATAATTTTAAAATCCTTATATAAGTGTGTATATTGATTTGTGTCGTTTGTGATAATACTTATAGCTTCTGTTTACCTAACACAAATTGTGGCCAATATGTTATCCTCTTCATTAATGGATAGGTCACCACCAGTGACAGAGAAGCAGCTCCGAGGGCAATACTGAAGAAACACATTAAGATGCAAATAAGAGAGAGACTGTATGGATGCATACATAAATATTAAACATTCAATGAAGGCAATTAAGCTTTAGTCATCTGGGAACAGAATCTTGGACCTTACAGGGTTTACGCTTGAAATCCAACATATTTTGTTTGTTTGTTTACAGAGTTAAAAGTTAGTTTGTAAAGAAGTTCATAAACTGGCCCAGTTTACAGGTTCTGTTACTTTAAATTATCATTATATCATGTTTAGAAGATATCACTGATTACATAGGGTAAAAAAGCAAGCACTAGGAGATTTCCTTTCATGATTCTTCATAAGGCACATGACCTGTCACTTACTGACTCACCCCCTAATTGGTCTGTCTGAGAGATATTGTCACTATTGGTCTTGTAATGTGTCAGTCTGACAGACCACTCCCTCAAACAGATACTGGAGCAAAGTGCATTTCAGAGAACTACATTTCTAACATACAATATGAAGTCTGCAAAATATAAAGTCTGTGCTAAAGTCAGCTAAACAGGACCATCGCATTAATCGTTTTCAAATAATGGTATTTCTCCCTTTTCATGGTACATGGAAAGTTCGCTCAAGAGCAGTTCATATTTCATCAACTGAGATTGCACAAACTGAAGCAATTATATATTTAACACAACCTAAGTATTTGTAAGTATAGATTAAAGGTTGCTTAGAAACACATCTGATAAATGTACAGCTTGGTGACAACTAAGTATATGGTATACTTAATGCTTTACAGAACTGAGTTTAGTGGTTTCTCTCTCCATATGGACACAAGATTCAATGGATGTGTACCTTGAGGCCATTGCTGTATTTCTTGTACTGTGGTACAGAAATTACCAATAAACTCATATCTCTTGACAAGCAAGTCCAAGCTATGTCTATTAATATGTTGGATGATGAACTTGCCCAGTAGTCAATTTCCACAATTCCAAGTTTCTCAGTACCACTCGGAAATGGCATACATAAGTCAATATACACTACATGGCCAATAGTGTTTGGACAACTGCTTCTGCAACATCTCATTTTGAAATGTCATCGAATTTCCCCTTCTTTTTTATGTTTTAATACCACAGGAAGAATTTCCACTAGATGTTGGAACATCTAACACAAATTATTCACGCACAATACATTTGGGAAGAAAGTGTTCTCCTTCATTTATTAGTTGGACTGCTGGATGGTGAAATGTGATCACTCCAGAAACTGCATTTTCACTGTTGCAAAGTCCAGTGGTAGCTAGTTTATCAGCACACCGTCTGATGCTTAGCATCGCACATAATGATCTTCTGCGCAGCAGCTTGGACATGGAAACCCATTTTATAAAGTGTTAAAAAACATTGTTACGCTGATGTTGCTCTCAGAGGCAGTGTGCAACTGTAATCGAGGCCAGACGATTTTGCTTGCACTAAGCACTTGAGTATTCTGCAGAACCTGAACCTTTGTGGCCAACACTTGGCTGCTGAACTATAGTTTGTTCCTAGGCGGTTCCAATTCACAATGAGTGTGTGCTTGACACTTGTTAGCAATGGCATCCACATACTTTTGGGCATGTATGTAGACTGTAATGTCTATAAAACGATATGTTTATTTGAACTGTTGGGTATTTACAACTCATACTGTTTAATTTACTGCATCCAGTTGAATGGACACAGCAATGCTAGATTATTTTCTATCCACACAGCACTTGGGGTGTATTTTTATTTCGCCTACTGATTCAAGGTCATTGAATTAAGCATCTCACCTATAATTATTCAGACACAGGAGCACACAAAGAGCCAAGCCAAGCTGTCCACCAAGAAAAACCAAGGACTGGAAGCGCGATATATCCCCAGCAGCAATAGGTCGACTTGCTGTTCTTTCTACCTGTGTAGAGAAAAATTATCACAAATAGATTATACTCTTACTTCATTAGCACAAAGTAAGCCAGAGATTGTCAATCTTATTTTTCATGTTTCCCACACCAAAGAGCTGTCTTTCCCTAGATGATCTCTGGTAGATTAATTAGTCTTTATCACAAACCCCTGTGTGCTGGCGAAAATGTATTGAGGACATCCTGAAAATTCAAGCTTTTGGCATGATAGCCAGGGGGAAAAAGGTATCTTACAAATGTCAGCAAATGGGAACGGATTAGCTTCTCACAGAAACACTGCACATAGGTAATGCAATATAATATGAAATTATAATCATACAGTAGTAACTGCCTTTCTGTTTCTCTTTTGAGAAATGTGATTGCACGGGCAGAGCAGATGTGTGATGTTACTGCATGCATCTCTATGGGAGACCTCTAACTGGCTCCCAGAGCTCACATTTTTGCTTGAGCCCTGATGTACTGGTGGACTTGATCAGTCACCAGGAGATTGCTTTGAAATGGTATATTCTCAATTCCAGCATTGCAAAAAAAAAAAAAAACCTGGAACATATAAATGCATGTTTATTTGTCCAGGGTCTTTTTCAGACTGGAGTGAGCCTTTAATTCAATGATTTCCTCTTTGCTGTTGTTTTATGAGTGGCCTAAATACATAATACAAATAGCATCATTATTCATACATACAGAAAGTGGGTTTTTATTTCATCTAATTGTGCAATCATTCTAAAAAAAAATAAAAAAAGAGTACAAAATATAAACATGTTAAAATTCTAATGATACGGTGATTTATGTGTAAGGAGAACAAATATTGACAGTAAGTGGCAATGCATAACATGTTGGTCTGTTCATTGCATACCTTCCTATCAAAGTCTCTGTCCCACATATCATTGATAGTGCAGCCAGCACCACGCATTAGAACTGCTCCAGTGCCAAACAGGGCTAGCATATATATGTCAGGGAGGCTTCCAGGCTCTGCTGCCAACGCTATGCTCCAGGTGCAGGGCAAGTACAATAGCCAGGTACCTGCAACAGCAAAACAAAATCTATACACATTACAGAAAACAGCGAACACAAAAAAGTTTTTAAAAAAATCAATGGGTAGGAAACCAGCAGAGAGAGACCCCCGCACTCTGCCGACCCCTTTGTGAAGTAAGGGTTAAAAAAAAAGATTAATTGTCCTTTTAAAGCTGACTGCACCATCATAAGACTTGTTAAATTGGTATTCTCAGATCATGATTCCAATACATTACTAGCCAACCTTCAGTGACTGAACTGTGAGCCACATCCACATATTCCATAATAATTTGATTTACTCATCAAGTTGCTGAGCTTAAAGGCACTCTATCACTGAAACATTGTTTTAACTATGAATGTAGAGAATAAGAAATGAATATGACAATAGTTAAATGCTATCAATAAATTCTCTTACCAATCGGTTTATCTAATCTCATGAGTTTTAGGTATGGCTGAACATTTTTTGGCATGGACTCAACCATACCAGCTGCAGAAAAACTAAGTGGTCTCCTCCAGTCATGTTCTCTAACATTGTGATTCACACTATGGGACACTGCCGGCTTCCAACATCTTTGGTTACTGTTCAAAGCATTGAGACTGTGTAACGATCTTGCTGTGAGGTCAAGGTGTAATATTCTCTTGTTGTGCTCGGATTTATTGAAGATGCACATGTATCTGCTAGACTGGTTCGTAGATTCTTGTATGGACCTGCACATCGAGAACATCCTAAGACAGGTCCGATTCATCATGGAGATAGTTTCTACAAATAAGGAAACCACAATATTAACTATTTTACTAATATGTCTCTCTATGTTAAACATATTAATATGCAAGTTTCATCATTTCCCCTAGAAAAACCTCATTACAACTACCAGTCTAGGATTCCCTGCCTTTGGGTCACTCAGGGCAGCCATCAGGGGTTGACAGGTGATAGACTTGTCATGGGTATAAGTTTTCCCAGGGGGAGCAGGCAGCAGGATGTTGGTGCAGCAGCACAGTCTTTCCCATGCTGCCTCTCGCACTCCCCGCACTGAAATTTCTGATGGCGGCCATGGTGTCACACGCTCTAGTGTCACATGACATCCCAACGCTCAGCAGTACAACAAGTGGAGATAGTCAGGCACAGACCTAGGCTGCAGCTTAAAAGTTCCCCTCCTCTGCAATGGGGTAATACTGCAAAAAGGGGGGACATATTGAGAAAAAGAAAAATGTACCTTTTCCTTTTTTTTTTCCTTTCTTTCCTGTATGTGACTGTCTCTTTCTGTGTATGTGTGACTGTGTGTATGACTGTCCTTTGTGTGCGTCTGTGTTTGACTGTCCTTCTTTGTGTGTGTGTGTGTGTATATATGTTTGCTTGATTGATATGCCGTTGTCTGGCTCCTAAAACTAAATTACATTTGTCAAGCCCTGTCTTAGTGCTACCTGAAAAAAGTATTTTTGCAACACAAAAATATCCTAAACACATTAGCATCTATCCACTTAGTTATATTCCACCCCAGTCTTGCTAAAGATGCTCTACAAAGTAGAATAGCAGGGCTTAATTCATGAAGGAGGAATTGACAATCAGCTGCACTGGAGAATTTGTTCAACTCAGCTACTTTGGCCTTAAGTTTGAAATGTCCTTGTCAATTCCCTACAAATCCCTCTTTCATTAATTAAGCAGTTAAAGCCCAATAATTGAGTAAATTCTACTATGCCATCAACATCACACAATTTTCTCTCACTATGTAACACTTTGCACCTACATCTGGAATTTACACTAGATATCTTGCTTCACTTACCTTCTTCGTCACATGCAGTCTGCTTTGAAATGCTCACTGCTCACGTCTGCTGGGCTCTGACAAGTGCCGACTTTCTCTATTAATGACAGAGAAATTGTTTAAAATGTAATTTGTCTAGGGACCGCTATAGATTTGATATAAAAATCTCTCGCACAGGGAAGCACAGGCTGATAAAATGAAAAGTCATGTACCATAACCCCTTCACAACATGTAAAGGCTCCCAGTGAATTGCATTGGTGACAATGTCTGTACATGTACAAGCTGCTTTAAAATTGTCATTACGTCTTTTTGCCTAAGGAGTAAAGCTAACCAAGAAAGCAAAAAAAAAAAAAAAAAGATTTGTGAAATGGCTCCTGTCCCAAATGAACATTAAAAAAAAAAGGAAAACGTTGTCCTGAAGGGGTTAACATTTCTCATACCAGGATCAGTACACAGAAGCACAAGTGAAAAAAGTTTATTGGCTCTTTAAGTTGACACTGTAATATAAATAACATCTTGCAATACGTAATATACTATGCAAATTTAAAAACGTCTTTTGTATTTCTTGGCTGCAATCATTTTGCATCAACATCACATAGCATCACTGTATGCAAATCACCTATTCTTGATTGCAGTAGTTCACATACACTTGCTGGTAATGGCGCAACACGTTTAAAACTTAATCTTAATCAGACAGGCATTACAGGTATGCATGCTTCACTATACTACTCGTGTTTAATTAGCAAGGTACATTAATTATATTTTATTTAACGATAGTGAAAGCAATTAACCTAATTAAAAATATTCATGACAGTATGAGAATTCGTTTTTAGTACTTTGCAGCATGCAGGGAACATGTAACCTTGATTACTTTACTTGTAAAACAGAGTAAAATAAAGCAAAAGCAAGAACAGGAAGTCACATACAGCTGTTGGTTCCATGAGCATGGATGTCATTCACTCACACACAGCTCGTCCCACGTTTATCCCCCACCCCTTCCTTTTGCAACTGCAGAATATCTCCCCCTCTTACAGATTCCGCGTGAAACCGTTCCGGTTACAGATACCGTGAAAAATAGTTCCGCGCACAACAAATCCTGTCTATCAAAATCTCTTGGTAGAAGTAGAGTAAGAGTATTACTGAATCTATTATGTGGAAAGGAAGGGAAGAGTTAGTTTGGAAATCTGTGAGAAGTGTCTCGATTTTCAATCAAAGAACAGTAGGATATATTTGGACAGGTAACAGTTTGAATTAAAATGTCTGGAAAGATTCTGTTGAAATAAGATATCCGTAAGATACTCCCTAGTGCCGCCTTTGATGGGAGGGAGTAGTTTTATTGTTATAGATTATGCATAGCAGTCACCATAAATATAGTGCTTTACTAAACCTCTAACCTGCTCTTCAAAATAATACTGACCATGGTATTTAACCTCAAGTCAGTTTTTTACCTGCCTGCCAGTGACACACCAGCTGGGTGGATAACCCATTCACGAAGGGAAGAAGGTAGCAAAAAAATGGCGCTCACGAGATATTGAGTGTATGCAAAAAAAGAAAATAATTTAATTGATAAAATATCCAGAGTACATAAGTAATCGCACACAGCAGGGAGTGGGGATGCAAAAGAGGTAAGTATAAGCTTGACGCATTTCGCGCTTCTAGCGCTTAGTCATAAGCTATCAACAGTGTGGAGCCACTCGGGCCTGTTTGGTAGACTTCGGGATGGGGGCAAAGCATATCAGTGGTAGCATGATATCTTAGATGATAAACTTCCCAAGCCTTCTCAGTCCAGAAGACCCTCGTACATTCACAAACATTCCCGACCCTAAACCCTTACTTCAGAGAACGAGCTTTTGGGGCTTCTAGGAGCTAGTTTTGGTAAGAGACAGTGTAACATACCTTATACATATAGGCAACATGCCTGAGCTTATGTGGAGCGTATCAGAATCTAAAAATTATGCTATTGTTAGAGGACTGCTTATCACAGCATTATATGAGTCAACGAGGCATGGAAAGAATCCATAGGATAAGAGGAGATAGAAAGGGACAAGTAATGGTGAGTAAGGCATGAGAGGAAGGAGGGGGAAGACATAGTGAGGGAAGGAAAAAAGTGGAACAGCAACAGATCGAGATAAGAAAAAAACAAATGTGAACAAGAGGGCAGAGGAGAGAAGGAGAAGAATTATGAGCAATAGAAAAATAAACTATACAATAAAGTAAGTGTCCTGGGAAGGCAATAGGTAGCAGTCCAAAATCCGATCTAGCGATAATCTTCCCTCTTCATGTGTGGACTGTCATGTCTCTCCTTCCTCCACTGTCGCCTGAGGGCAGTGAAGAGCCTTCTCAAGATCCCAGTGTGGGGGTGGATTGGAGTCCATAATGCGGTCTCGATGCATCTTTCACCTTTCTGGCATGAGTTTCCTCGTTGCGCCATCCTCCAATGTCCCGGATGCCCAGGAAGTCGCAGGAGTAAATTGGGAGCCGTCAAATTCAGGGGCCCTGATGTTGATGTCTGTATAGGGGGTACCGATAGTCCAATAGCCTATGTACAGATCCCTCTTTAGTGACCACCAAAGAGCGTAACGGTCCCCATCTGTATGGGATTTGATGAAGTGGTGAGTGGGCGCAGTGATCTTCTCCACATCACTGTATAATGCGTTAAGTCAGGGAAGGCCTGCACCGCCGACGACTCAAATAATATCGGAGTGGGACCGTTGAACTGCGCCAGAAGGGTCATCTTATCCATAGGGCTTTGCAATTGCAATATGACGTCTCTAGGGGAGTCGATTGGGGCCGATGCGGCCTTTGGTATGCAAAAGACATCCCTGAATCCTGGTATTTTATTGTGTCGTCGGGAGAAGGTGAATAAGGAGACGTCTTAGAAAGTGCGGGAGTTCTGCCGCTACCACCTCTTCATAGATTCCCCTAAGGCGCACATTCACGCATCTTAATTAATTCTCCAGATTGTCAAGATTCAATTGAGTGGCCTCCTGCTGTTTGTCCAGTTTCCGATTATTTTGCTCGACTGCGGAGGGTATGTGTGTTCTCCAGACCGTTCACCTTGACGTGTAGGGTCTGTACTTGCGTGCGTATCACAGCCACTACCCGGTCCATAATTTGGGACAACTCCGCCATCAACTTGGTCCTGCATATGTTTTTTTGTTTTTATATATTTAAGACCTAATTAAAAATATTTGTGAAGAAATCACTTTATTCTTGAGATGATCATTCCTCACATACGTTTGAGTGCATTCTTTACCAGTTATTCACCCCATATATATGGTCATCTACAATATTGCACTATTATTGTATGTTTTTTTAATTTAAGGTTCCCACTATCTGGCGCCATTCTGTTCTTTGTTCTGTATATTATCTATAAGCATTCCGGGGAGTGCTGCATTTTCTGTGTGGTACCGCAAGTATTACAATTGTACCAATTTTGCACTTTGTTTATTTGTACAAATCACTTCATTTTTACACCTATATTAAAGGGTGACTTAACACAAATTTATTCCTATATTAGCCCTAATTTATATAATATTTACATTTTGGAAGATCCCGGCCTGGTTCTTGAAGTAGGGGTAATTTATTTCAAAGGGGTTATAGGGGGCATTCATTACAATAGCAGAAGGTTTTTCAGACAAAGTCAAGTACCAAGGAGTCCAGTGCCAAGTCCAGACAGTTGGACTTGGCCTGAAAACCATTTTTTGTTCCTATTGCATTGAAATGAATGGGAGGCGAGTTTAATCATATTTCAGAATTACAGAAGATAAGAGACCAAATCTCAGAAAGTAATAAACACACATAATGGTAATTACAGTGCAAACTCTGGAGCCATTTTACTTATTTTACAAAATTCATGAGGATCACAACTTAAAAAATAAAAACATCATTGATCACAGACAGAAAGATATTATATTAATTATATTTAAAACTTCAAGTAATTTTTTTTCATTAAAAGACAATTTCAGTATTTATATATAGTGAATTACATGTGAGAATAATTTTTCCTAAGCTAAATGTAAATTCCACAGCAATACATTTTCTCTTTATACAAGACACTGCAAACTACAATATTTGTACTTTCAGTTCTGTTCATCATTGTTTGACTGGGCTCAGTTACCCATTTGTGTATAAACTATTTTCTTGCATTCCCAACTTATTTTAAGTATCTTGTGCAAGATAAACAGAATTTCTACAAAATAGGAATGCAGTTTATGAATACTACAGTATTTTTTTCTTTTCTTCATTATTTTGAGCAGTGGTGATATTGTAGCATCTCTTTGTAGAGTAGAGATAACAGCAGACTGCTAAGCCATTTTGAATGCAAATCAGAGGTAGCATTATTTGGAGAATGCACTAACATAACTAGATAAAGCAACTTGCCCATTAACCATGTGAGAGTCATAAAACATGTCAGCATTCCGTGCAAAGTATACCTGATGCTTTGGCTCAATGGACATTTAAATTGCTTACATGCAGCCTTTTTTGAGACATGATCTACCCAAGGATTTTAACTACTTGTTCAAATGGAGAGGAGCCTGTAATCCTTCTCTCTGGAAGTGTCTGGAGTGTTAATTTCCTTCATTTTACTGGCATGCCCTTGCATTGGCATTTTGTACAACAAAGAAACCAAAGCTTAAAGGAGGAAGGACTAGTAGTGAGCCAGGGTCCAGTGATTTCCCATGTAATGTCGGGAGTGTATAGTCATCCACCATCTTCAGCAAGTGACCATTCAGAAAGACAGAACTGTTGAAAGAATAAGTCATGTTTTACTATTGCACTTCCAAAAGCCAACACAAGCAGTGAGTTATATTCAAAAGTACAGACCAGCTTGAATCTTAAGCCGTTTTTAGGCTATTTCTAGTATCTGGTTCACCTGGCGGGGGCACAAGTGTTAGCTTTTATTTAATTATCACTTCTTGAAATAATTACTGCAGTGGTCATGAAGCTCAACAAGGCATGGGGTAAATTTAAACCAACTGAGGTCATTGGAAGATGAGGATTTTAGCTTAGGTAATAAACCAGTCATGTATGTGTGTACTAAGGCAAGCTCAGAGTGCAGTGGTCCTACTTCCAAGTAACTTTACATAGAACCAGGAAATAGGTATAGAGCAGTGCTTCTACTACTTAATAACAAAGAATTGCATACTGTAGTATGCATGGGCATTAGGGTTGCCACCTGGCTGGTATTGTACTTGGGGCCAATGTTAAGTCTATGGAGGAAGTAGCAGGGCTGGTATTTTTTGTAGAAAAGGTGGCAACCCTAATGGGCATGTATAAATTAGATATAGTGTGGCATTGTCTATCAAAAAAAGGTTTATCCATAAAACTCTGCAGTTTTGTTTTATCCCAGCTTACAACCTATTTAAAAACACATCACTGTTTGAAATTCAACTTACGTAGAAAGTAGTCCTTCTTCCCCTCCTGGTAAAAGTAGATATTCATCAACGACCTTTCCAGAGAAGATGCTTGGTAGTGCCATGTGCTGTGTGCTATTATGCAAATTAATAGCAAACAGAGTAACATCTCCCAGAACATACTTTGGGCTGATAGAAGGGAGAGAAATTAACCTGTGTTAGTATTAAAAAAAATCAAATCAAAAATTAGTGAATTTTTTACAACCTCTATTAACATTAAAAGTGTTTTCTTCCACTACTCCCTTTTTATATTAAACAAAAAATGAACTGAGAGCCAAAATTCCAAGTGGAAGTGGAGTGTCTACCTTGCACACACGCAAATCTTTGGGTCTGACTAAGTTTTACTGTTTAGGATTATTGGAAAATAAATAAAACAATTAGAAATAACTTTGTTTTTCATCCAGATTAGTGTTAGAATGCACAGACAGTATTTAAGTGAACATGCTTACTTGTCAATGTTTGTACAGTGCATGTAAACACGAAGCATCCGGTCACCATAACCCTGAGAACCTTTAAAACTGGCATCAAGAACAATCGGTCCAACCAGCCTCTTAAACAGCAGTGACAGCCAATAATCCTGGTTAAAGAAACATATCATAATTTACATTTTTTAATGTATGAAATCCATTAATGGCATGTGTTTAATACAAACATTTTAGTTCCAAAAATTAAAAAAACATTTTTTTTACTTTAGCAACTCACAGGTAAAGGCTCAAAATCGGAATCCACCAGATTATATGATCCTGCTCCAAACAGTGCTTGCCTCATTACCACATCAATTCCCAGTTTAGCGGACACTCCCAGTTTATCTAACCACCTATTAAATTGAGAGAAAGAGCGAGAACAATGGTGCAGGTTAAATAATCCATAAGTAACATTACTAGGTTCATTCCAATCTTTAGAAACTAGATTAAATATATTCAGTGTCTCGGAGCAACTTGAATTTCACATTTATGATGTATTATATTTCTGATACCAATCTGATCATAATTTATTTAAGGGTATTTTAAAAAAAGTTACATTTTCATTTTCTAAAGTATATGACATAGTAACAGGTTTGCAATGATTTTTCCCTACATAATGTGACTGTTAAGGAGTACAGTACTTACATGAAGCCATCAATATACGTATTGGATAATCCCTGTGACCCACCGCCATAGGCTGAACTGGTTTCTCCTAACCATACACTTTTCCCAGGAACTGTTTCATTAATAATCTGTTTAAAAAAACAAATAAATCATATAAATAATAAAAATGTCTCAGTGTACACGGTTTGTTCAGACATATTTATGTCAGAGGAACTTCCTCTAATTTCTATATTATTGCAAATGTTTATTATTATAATTTTTTTATTTATAGGAAGACTGAACATATACCTTAAATACAGTCTTTATCTCGGAGATGAGGGAGTCCAATATATTTGCATTGAAGAAATTACTTTCCGTAGCAGTTCGTCCATCAACATAATAGCTGCATATTGTAAGTTAAAAAAAATTAATAATAAAATAATAACATTTAATCTGAAAAGATTGTTTCCAAATGTTATATGCAATTACAATGCAAAATGAAAGTGTGTTACAGCACAAGGAGTCTTGTGTTTACAGTAATGTTCCTCTTTAGATTCTACAAATAGCTCTCTGAGCCCTAAACATCTGTGCACTGCTTTTTGTCTATTTTACACTACCGGCAGGTGCATCTGGGAATTCGTGAAATATACTTCTTTCTGTAGTTCTTTAAGTGCTTCCTTAAATCCCTATGACCATAATTAACTGAGACATAAATCTTTATCACCAACATAATGACGATAAATTCCAGTGTGGTTGATTAGTCGGTCACTATACAGCAGGATGTTGGCCATTTTTTTTTTTATAAAAGCTGAAAATGATCTGAAGACTTTTGTTAGTTTCTATGTATGGATACTGGATAACCTAATCCTGATGATTAAGAGTCAATAGCAAGTGTTTGTCCATTTTGACTAAAATCACATTTATTCAACATATCAACTGGAGTCCCAGCGATTTTTTCCGATTTGATTACCCTGTTATTATGTAGTCGACTCCAAAGAAAATATCTTTATCCAGTGGTACTAATATGGAATTATCTTTAATTACCATAATGTTTATTTAAGATAGAATATTATAGTGCGCTACATAATGGAAGTGCAATAACAATTGTTATGTTGTGTCTTGTTTTTGTTCAGATTATATACAGAAAATCACACTGCAATTTATTGTGTTAAGAAGATTTATGATAAGCTCAACAGGTACTTCATTTGCTAATGATCACAGTAGTGTATAGTTTATAGTGTAGTGTATACTGAATAATATTGGTTGATGCAATCATTTAAATTATGACACTATATGATGAATCACAATGATTGTAGAACAGCTTTTCTTAATCACTGCGACAATCACACTCCCATAGAGCCACCAAAACACCCATGAAATAAAATCGACTAGACCACTAGTATGTGGCCATGAGAACTCGGCTGTGACTACATTTTTGAAGAAATCTATATTTTACACATATTTTTAGGTGCGGTTTTGTTTTCAGTGATTGTATCTTCTCAACATCTATGAAAAATGTTGTTTTCACAAAAAACACCCAAGTTTATTTACTAAACAGTGTACTGTGGTTGCGAATTGACAAGGGAATTACAAAATGTAGGCAGTAGAGAAAAAGCAGTATTACAGAAGGTGAATAGCACGTATGTAAGAAAGGTACCACTGATGTAAAGTATTAATGAGTTAGCCTGAGGCCGTGTGACTGTCTAGTCAACTGGGAGTAAAAATCATTGAGCATTTCTAGGTATGACCCCGTTTCAGAAATGTCTGGAAGGTTGGGAGAACTGGCAAATTTGTACAAGTTAAACATAGCCGACATGTACAGTAATATTTCCCTGGCCCAGGTCATTTAAACATCTTATGTGATGCAGTTGCAGTAGTCTGCACTTGCACCACGGGTTACAAAGCTGGTTACGTCAGCAATTGTGATTATTTGGTTATGGTTTATACTCACTGATGCCACGTAACGGAATTTATTATGTCACCACTTGTTCTTAGAAAGCTGAAAGGAAATTGAAAGAAGAACGGGTTTAAATCACAAAAGTGTGGGCATCATATTTACTAGAAGAGATGATATGATTTCAATTTCCCTCGTCCCAATAACAGTAAGTGTTACTCAGTTCATATTGTATAAATAAACCTTACCTCTTAAGCATCGTTTGTGACTTTTTTTTAGGCTGACCAATGTCAGGGCCAAACAGACCAGCATTCCTGTAGCTCCTGTACTTGATGAGAAGGTTATGTAAGTGGACAAAATCCTTGCCTAGCTGGGAACCGTCAATGTAAATTCCAGATTTCTTCCTGAAGCTGTTCGGTTCTGAAAAGAAATATGAAAGTGGCAAATTTCATCACTTCCTTATCCAGGCACAAAAAAAGGACCAGACTTGCATTGAAACATTGGTAAAATATATACCGTATATACTCGAGTATAAGCCGAGTTTTTCAGCACAATTTTTGTGCTGAAAAATGCCCCCCTCGGCTTATACTCGAGTCAGTGGGGGAAAAAAAAAAAATCTAAAACTTACCTCGTTCCTGCTCTGTCCCCCGGTGCTCTGAAGGTGCGTGGCTGTGAGGGAAGCGTTGTGAGCTTCCCTCACAGCCACGCAGCTTCAGAGCACCGGGGGACAGAGCAGGAACGAGGTAAGTGCTGGGGTCTGGGGACTGGGGGAGGAGGGTGGCATAACAAGCATACTAAGGGGCAATATCCTGGCATATTGGGGGCAATATCCTGGCATATTGGGGGCAATATCCTGGCATATTGGGGGCAATATCCTGGCATATTGCGGGAAATATCCTGGCATATTGGGGGAAATATCCTGGCATATTGGGGGCAATATCCTGGCATATTGGGGGCAATATCCTGGCATATTGGGGGCAATATCCTGGCATATTGGGGGCAATATCCTGGCATATTAAATGGCATATTGGGGGTAATATTTACCAGTAGCTGCCTCATTTTCCACCCTAGGCTTATACTTGAGTCAATATTTTTTCCCAGTTCTTTGTGGTAAAATTAGGTGCCTCGGCTTATATTCGGGTCGGCTTATACTCGAGTATATACGGTATATATATATATATATATAAAAAAATCATACTACACAAGCTACACAATATGCCTGGATGTGACCTCGAATAGCCTCTCAATTCGTCCATCATGGTCTAATACACACCGATCACTTTAGAAATGAAAAAGAAGACTGAAATACACTGAACCAAAAATAGCCTTTATCATCCCATAGAGACACATTTCAGGATGAATTTAGCAATTATGGAAATAGCCGAATTCTCCCCCCAAAAAAATAAATGAAGAAGCCCCAGTGGGGCCCCTAAAACATAAGTGGAGGGCCAGGAAAAGTAGCCTTGACTCCCTTACTAAAAACAGGGCTAGACCTGAATCCCATAAACAAATCATTGACTCCAATCAGCAAACCAATATGTAATCAGGGTCATTTGTTTATATTCATAAAGTTAAAAAGACACAGGACAAGTGGATAATGGCTGTTTTTACAATTCTGCAGTAATTTTCCTCTCTTTTAATATACCCACATATATATTATATTGTTTTTATTGCCATACGAAAGGGCTTTCTTAAAATACCATTATTTTCATCATATCATGTATAGATAATTGTTCTCTTGTTTTAAAAATAATTCAGAGAAGTACTGTAATAAATCAATTTTACTAAAATAAGTGTATATTTTTCTCTACCAGCATTTGTTTCGCTTTGGAATGTTTAACACTCTAATAAAATACGTTCCTGTTGCATAAGTATCATTACCTGACTACAGTAAAGGCCAACTGTGACTAGGGCAAGGTTCCCAGGCTTTGGAAATCATGCCACCTTCTAATTCTCATAAAGGTTTTGAGTCATCACTGACTTTGGCATTAGATAGATCCCCACTATGAAATGCATTTGGCTTTTCACTTTACTTAGCCCGCCTGCTTGCTTGTGAGTATGTCGTTGCAACGATAAATAATATCGAGATTCTCCACCTACAGACATCACATGCCCTCGTAGGAGGAATATGTCCCCCAGGGTGGGAAGCAATGAACTAAACCATAGACTGACATTTTAATAAAACATGGAATTAAAATAATTCACTTACCATTGCCAAGCTCCCAGGACAAGGTATAATTCTTAGAGGAACAGTAATCAATGAGCAATTTGGCATTTGAACTGTTCCATTCATTGTTTTTCTCTCTTAGTAAAGCATTTAGTGAAAAAATGAGATTTAATCCTGAGCAGTTTGCAAACCTGTACAATAGGTCTACAGTACTCCCTGTAAAAGAAATATAACAGTATTACATTGCCTATTAAAAGGGGCAACCTAAACATTGCTTATTCTGTGAATGTAGAGAATAACAAATGATGAAAAATGATCTATATATTGTGTTAGTTAAGTTGCAAAGTTAATTAGTTAAACTAATGCATTCACTTCAGACTTAGAACATATGCCATTTAATGTTACCTGTAATAGTAGTGTTTTTGAATTCTTGTTTCAATGTCTCTTTCAATATCAGTCTTTCTTGTGAAGGCCACTGAGAGTGAAGCTTCTGTTCCACAACCGAAGGAAGGTTTCTTCCATCACACAAGTTATCCACTATAAACAACACAGAAATTAGGTTTTGTATTAAGAAATGCCCCTCAAAATATGGCTGATCGTACAGCTGTATGTTTGAAAACAGACTGTAGGTGGAGTCTAGTGATATTCAAATTAATAGCATCAAAACGGCAGCAGTTCAAAAAGTTGTGTATTAAAAATGACATTGCAAGCCAACATGATGTAAAATTAAAACAATATTCAACAATCTGTGTTGTAAGTACATTTAATTTATTAGAGATCCTGCGATGGTCAAAACTATAAACTCAAAATTAAATTACATAAATAATAAATATATAATAATGGGTTAAAGATATTCATTACCTTATTAATCAAGTAATTACAAAGCATTGTTAGGTTTGAGAGCAACAGCTATAAAAAAAAAATCCTCCCATGTTGTAGATTGCTGGGGGTTTGTTTGTCCCACATATAAATGGCAGGAGAACTGGAACATTCTGGCTACATTGAAGTTCTGACTAATACGGGATAATGTCTGGTAAATGCACTCTGAAAAACCTGTAACAGAAGGTCACAAAGCTCACCTCGCTTTGGTTTTTGACCCCAATAAATCTTTTCCTCAACTGATGAATTTTGAACTGGGTCAAATAATAAGAAATCTGACTTTGTTCCACCAAATCTCAGGTATGCTGGAGACAATCCTTTAGTTAAGGTGATTAGTCTTTGAGACCTAAAAACAAACAGATAGTGAGTTGCATTGAAATAAATTCTAACAGGCTAGAATATATTGTGGTTGTGATGTGATATAATGGCTCAATATTCAATAAATTAGAAGCTTTAGTAGGCAAATCCTATACAATATGTGATATATATATATATATATATAAACACATATATATATATATACACACACACACACACACAGAGATACACGTGATATTTATCAAATTCGAAGGGTAGCAATTTACCATGGTTATTATAGATCGCCTTTCAATATGTTAATTCCTTAGATGACATACAGATGTAGCAACACTTAGTGATCCCGATATTCCTTTTAGTTGTAATTTTCTGTGCTCAATAAACAGAGATTCCTATGCACGTCTGAGGAAATCGCTTATCAGCTTAACTATAAAAGTGGACAGTTAAGGGACATTTTTCAATGAAACTTAAAACTCAACAAACATACTGGGCAATCAGGAAAAGGAATAGACTGTTCATGGCTAAACACTGAAGGAAGCAGACTAGGGTTGCCACCTGGCCGGTATTTTACCGGCAGGCCGGTAAAAAATTGGCATCGGGCCAATGTTAAGTCTATGGAGACAGTACCAAGGCCAGTATTTTTTTTGAAGAAAAGGTGGCAACCCTAAAGCAGACCCTTTAGCTGTTATAGTGTTGAACGATTATCCCTTTTATACAGAAGCTCAGAGAGTCCAAGTATTTTTAATAATTTTCTAACTTGCTTATATATTATGAATATTAAAAATACATGGTCTCTCTAGGTTTCTGTACTTCTAGCTTTTATTTACAATTTGTGTAATTTGGGAGATTAATGAGGTGTTTTGCTTTTTACAGACTACATAACATTGCATAAGAATATATTGGTCATGCCAAATAGTATTAACATTGTTCTATTTAAAATAGTGCCAACAAAGGTCTAAAAGTAATAGCAGGAAGTATTACTTTACTGAGGGGGTGGTGGATGTATGGAATAGTCTTCCAGCAGAAGTGGTAGAGGTTAACACAATGAAGGAGTTTAAGCATGCGTGGGATAGGCATAAAGCTATCCTTGATATAAGATAAAGGCAAGGGACTAATGAAAGTATCCAGACAATTGGGAAGACTAAATGGCCCGAAAGCTTCTTATCTGCCAACACATTCTATGTTTCTATATGCTGTGGTGCTGCACAATGGCCCAGAGTTGGCATACACATTAGGAATCAGCAGATCAATAGACAGATCCTGCACGCAGCACAAGAAAATACTTCCTAAGCAACTACTAATCTCCAGAATTTCCTATTCAGAATTCTTATACTTCGTTTTTTTAGAACTAGAAATAAGAATGTGTATATCTACAATCTGGCAAGGAAGTTATAGAGGATATCCTCTGCATAATTTCACAATGAAGATTACAATTACATTTTCTGCATGTTTGTGCGGTGTAACATTGCTAGCTTTAAAGGGGGTTGTAAGGAGAATCTTTTAGGTTTAAGGATGGAAGCAAGCTGTAGGTCAGGACATGGGGAACAGGGCAGATTTATATTTAGGGATAATCCAAGGAACACTCAAAAACTGGAGACACCATCTGGTTATTAATTGTGGTCACAACTAGTATCTAATCTAAGTTATAATGAGTAAATAGAGAAAATGTTATCTCATAACTGGGTAATAAAGATAGATTAGATGCTGACATGGTCATTTAAGCAGTACCAGCCCAAGACATTGTGCTGCCTGGGTAGATACACAATTACATACTTGACCATGCACACACAATAACATACAGACACACACACAGAGTCACTGACACTCACACACAGTTACAGACACTCATATACACACAGATCCATGCTAGTATTTTTTTTTGTTTTTTTTTTTTTAGAGAAAACTTACTTATATCAATGTGCCCTGAATCCCTCTGCTAGTACCTTGGCTTGGAAAGTTACTGAATATTCTTAGAAATCTAGGTGCTTTTTTGTTGCTCTAGTTTTGTTTTTTATTCTGATATTATTTACCCTTTCTATAATACTCTGAATAAATTAATGTTTTTTCAAAGCAGAGTCTGTATCACTGTAGCAATGGGACCAATATATGTTGGTCTGTGGCATACCTCTCATTCATCCTTACTCTTTTAATCTTTTTAAAAACAGCCTTGTCACATGACATGTAAATGAACTACTATAACAGAAAGTAAGTAATTTATATATGCCACAAAAGGTGACATAATAAACGGAAGTCACCACTTAAGTTATGCGTATATTTTGCAAACCTGTAAACAGTTTTAAAATGATTGGGAGGTTCTAGATTTGCACTCAAAATGTCATTTAGGGACAGAGTGCTTTTAAATTATAGAAGAACATAAAAAGCTAAAAGATACAAATTAAAAAAAGCCTGGTGTTTGTCTAAAAACATTGTGCCTGCTTAAGACTTACCCCAGAAAGGTGATGTACTTCGGCTCTGAAGCCAGGCTAGCATCAATGGTCACAGAGAGAAACCTTGGGTTTAAGGTAACTCTGATAGGAATCTTCAGTTGCAGATTAAGCTCTTGAACAGAGCTACTACCTGTTCTTAGTAGAGCACCAGCAAGCAGCACTAAACTCACAGTCCAATACATGATTCAGTTACTTGTCAGTGCCTGGTCTGCTAAACAATAAAGATTTAAAAGCAAACAAGCGGAGTGCGGGAAGAAATCATCATTTCCTCTGCCAGGCAGGCTGGAAGGCAGATGAAACCTTTCTATTACTGGCCATCCAAACACTGCTATGCTTTCTGCTGAGTTAGAGATATTTACACTCTGTTGCCTAAATGAGTCAAAGGGCAAACTAAACTTCCTTTGGTTACATTTGATAAACAAATAACACAAAAAAGGAAGTAAAGGAACACTACAGGAACCTTACATCGTCAACCACCCCTCTGAGCTATCATGTGATCTCTGCCAGGTAAGGGGGAGTGGACATTACAGGGATTCTGTCAAACTTCACATTGTTCATACTGTGAAAGTAGACAATACATGATCTGTACATTGTTTTAGCAGAATTGAAAGCAAATTCCTAAAATAAGAGAGAACTATCTGTTAAAATGTGTAGTGGCTCCTGTTAATGACATCACTTTCTGCTTTATATGCAAATGATCTCTTTCAATATAAATGTGTAATTTGCATGAAGCCACAACCATGATGTTACAAGAGACACCATAGATACACAGAGCTGGCCTTTCAGTTGGTCTGGGTGGGTCCTTCAAGAGAGGCAGCAAATTGTGGAGGAGCACATACTGTATATGCTTTTTAGAAATAAAACCAAAAACTTTTGGCTTTGTGTGTCTATATATATACAATATTTGCTCGAATATAAGACGACCCCCCCCCCCCCCCAAACTTTGGATATTCCTTTAGGGGGAAAATGTAAATTAATAAAATTTATTATATAGAAAAACGTATTCCTTTGTTTTTATTTTTTTTAATTTGCCCATCTGTCCACCAGACTTAGCCCATGCGCTCCCTCCTCTCTACCCTCATGTCTGTCTGTCTCCTCTCCTTCCACATGCCTGTCTCTTTCCTCTCACTCCATGTATGTCTCCCTCCCTTCCCATGTTTGTCTCTTTCCTCTTCCTTGCCATGTTTGTCTCTCCCCAACCCCCCCATTTTGTGTTTCTCCTCTCCCCGTCCGCCATGTCTGTCTCCCACCCCCCAAATCTGTTCTCTACTCCTCACCAAACCTGTTGTTATCTCTTTCCCCTTCCCATATGTTTTCTCCCCGCCATATCGGTTATCTCTCCTCCCCCTCATACCGATTATCTCCACCTCCCCTCCCTCCCCCCATATCTCTTTGCCTCTCCTTCCCCTCCCCATATCTCTTTCCATCTACTTCCCCTCCCCATATATCTTTCCCTCTCCCAATATCTGTTCTCACCCCCTCCTCCCCCATATTTTGTCTATCTCCCACACTTCCCCCTTTCTCCCCTCGCACTGCGCTTGAAAAGCAAACGGATGGCAACGGCAAGGAGGGCATGTGGCTAACAGCACCCAGACGCCAGTGTCCTGGGTTTATTGAGCCCTGTCTTATCCCATACGTTGTGATGCACTAGACAGCATGTAGCTGAAGCGTCACCTTGCCATTCTGCCATCTGCAGCCCCCTCATCCTACTAAAACCCCTAAATCAAATGTGCTGGAGAAAACTCTCCCTGCCAATGAGCAGCACAGAGCACATTAGTGCTAATCACACACTACCAATACTCAATATTGTATTTGGTTTTATTAGAAGAATACTACCCTTTGATTACTGTAATTTTGGCTCTGAAAGGGTTAACAATAAAGATATTCTTACCAGTTATCAGCTCCAGGCAGAGGTAATGTCATAGTTATTCTGGGTTTGTGGTCGTTTTCTTTTCAGCCTCTAGTGGCCGCTATTCTAAGGTGCCCAATCTCCTCCTGTTGTCAGCTGCCTCGTTATCCTCAGCCCTTCCCTATTTAACCCCTTAACGACAGATGACGTGCCAGGCACGTCACGGCAAATCGTGGACTTGCCGACAGGTGACGTGCCTGGCACGTCATGCACTAAACTGAATAAAGAAAGCGACCAGCGGTCGCTTTCTTTACTCTATCGGTGTTGCTACAATGCCTCTAGGTAGAGGCATTGTGCAACACCCCCCAAATGTGCAGGGGCGCGCTACGATCACTCCACGGAGTGATCGTAGCAGCCATTTAAAAATGGCTGCGCCCACTGCACACATGTGCTTAGAAAGCGAACGATCGTTCGCTTTCTAAGCATCTCCGGTGTTGTTAAAGTGCCTCGCCAGCGAGGCACTTAACAACACCTTCAGGCTGCCCAGAGCCGATGGTGGTCGCTCTCCTGAGCGACCCCATCGGCTCAGTAGAAGGGAACGCTGCCTGTACAGGCAGCATTTCCCTTCTAATGGCAAGAGCATCTGAAGTGAAAGTATTTCACTTCCGATGCTCTAGGGGGAGCCAATCGATGCCGGCACAACAGATCTATGTGATCTGTGTGCAGGCATGTATGGTAAGTGCTCTGATGAGCACTTACCATACAGTCAAAGGCAATTTTAGCAAATATTGCCTTTGACAAGTATTGATCTGCCTCCCTCACCTTACTAGTTATAGTAAGGGAGAGAGACAGATCAGATAAAGTAAAAAAATAAAATAAAATAATAAAAAAAATATTTAATAAAATTTTAAACACCAAGGGCTTTTATAAAATTAATTTAACCCCTTCCCTGCCATTGATCGCTGTGTACGCAGTGATCATACACAGCAGCACATTTTTTGCTGTCTGTGCATTTTTTAGGGGTTTAAAAATTTTTAAACTTTTTTATTACACCCGTCACGTGTTAATTATACCCGCTAGGGGACTACGTTTAACGTAAAAAAATTTTTTTTAGCTGTCTGACCGCATGTATAGCGATCAGTAACAGCTGATAAGTGACAAAGGCGGGTTGGCGTTTGCTTAGATGAGCATCACCATTCGTCTGGTTAGATCAATATTTGTAAATATTTGATCTGACCCGTGTAGATCTGCCTCCCTCTCACTTGAGTTTTAGTGAGGGAGGGAGACAGAGCTGTATAATGTAAGTTTTTAATTATAATATATTTAATAGAATTGAGACCCAAAGGCTTTTATAAAAGCCGTTTCCAGTATTTAACCCCTTCCCTGCAATTGATCGCTGTGTACGCAGTGATCTTACACAGCAGCACATTTTTTGCTGTCTGTGCATTTTTTTAGGGGTTATTTTTTTTTACTTTGATTTATTACAGTATATCAAAGGCTCTTTTAAGAGCTATTAACCCCTTCCTTGCCGTATATCACTTCCTAAGCAGTGCATTTGGTCACTGCCTAAGCAGCGCATATGGAGCAATCTAGTCGCAGAAGGATTTTTTTTTGCTATCAGCATTTTTTTTGTCAGACTCGCTAGCGGTTAGTTATACCCACTAGGGGATTACGTGTATTCCTTTTGAAGCTGTCTGAACGCGTGTATAGCGATCAGTAACAGCCGATCAGTGGCAAAGGTGGTTTGTGATTTCTCAGATGAGCATCACCATTCGTCTGGTTCGTAAATATTGTTCTGACCCATATGGATCTGCCTCCCTCTCCTCACTTGAGTTTTAGTGAGGGAAAGAGACAGATCTGTATAACATAATTTTTTAATTGTAATAAATTAAATAAAATGTTAAAAAATTGTGAGTCCCAAGGGCTTTTATAAAAGCCATACCCTTTGTATAGTGTAGTGTATTAACCCCTTCCCTGCCACTGATCACTGCACAGCAGAACATTTTTTCTTGTCTGTGCATTTTTAGGGGTTAATTTTTTTGTACAGTACTACAAAGGCTCTTATAAGAGCTATTAACCCCTTCCTTGCTCTACATGTTCAAATTCCAAGTTTGAAAATCAAAAAGCGCACCTCTCAAATGTAGCCTTTCCACACCCAACAAAGCTGACAAAGCTATGCATGGGTGGTATCCCTGTGCTCGGGAGATGTTGCTGAACATATATTGTGGTATTGTTTGTCAGTGACACATACCGAAATATATGAATTTGTGTCTAAAGTACAATGTATGTGGGAAAAAATACACAATAAAATGACTACCACAAACTTTGACAAAGGCTGGTGGTAGAATTGGTGCATGGAAAGTGTTAAAATAACACCATTTAAAATAGCCTAGAGTGTCTACTTTTACAAAATATATACTTTTTGGGGTAAAATACACTGTCCTACTTTAAAAAAAAGTCCCAAATGAAAGATGGGCTCAGGCTGGCTACACGTCAATATTCCAAGTTGAAAATGCGCACCTTCACAATGTGGCCCTTTTAGCCCCCAAACAACCCAACAAACCTATGCATGGGTGGTATCCCTGTACTCAGGAGATGTTGTTGAACACATATTGGGTTATTGTTTGGCAGTGACACATACCAAAATCTGTGAATTTATGTCTAAAATACAATATTTGTGAAAAAAAAACACACAAAAATTACTACCACAAACTTTGACAAAGGCTGGTGGTAGAATTAGTGCATGAAAAGTTTTAAAATACCACCATTTGAAATAGCGTAGGGTGTCTACTTTAAAAAAATATATGGGTTGATGGGGTAAAATACACTGGCTAGGTTTCAAATATGTCCCAAATGGGACATGGGTGCAGGCGGTCTGCATGTCAAAATTTCAATTTGGAAAACCAAAAACTGCACCTACCAAATTTGGCCTTTTACCCCCCAAACAACCCAACAAACCTATGCATGGGTGGTATCCCTGTACTCAAGAGATGTTGCTGAACACTTATTGGGGTGTTATTTGGCAGTGACACATACCAAAATCTGTGAATTCATGTCTGAAGTAAAAGGTTTGTGAAAAAAAAACACAAAAAAATTACTACCACAAACTTTGACAAAGGCTGGTGGTAGAATTAGTGCATGGAAAGTGTAAAAATACCACCATTTGAGATAGCCTAGGGTGTCTACTTTTAAAAAATATATGGGTTGATGTGGTAAAATACACTGGCTGGTTTCAAATATGTCCCAAATGGGACATGGGTGCAGGCTGTCTGCATGTCAAAATTTCAAGTTGAAAAACAAAAAACTGCACCTCACAAATTTGGCATTTTAGCCCCCAAACAACCCAACAAACCTATGCATGGGTGGTATCCCTGTACTCAGGAGAAATAGTAGAATCTATTTAGTATGTTTTTTCATTCGCTATTTTCGATGAGGAGAAGTTGTTTCAAATAAAAGTCAGGAAATTTGTGTATTTTTTTCTTTTTTACCATATTTTTTTTTCTTTTTAATATGATAAGATATGATCAAAAATATGGCATCCATAGAAAGCCCTTTTTGTCCCGATAAAAACAATATATAATATGTGTGGGTACAGCAAATGACGAAGAAGAAAATTACTGCTAAACACAAACAGCACAGAAATGTTAAAATAGCCATTGTCCAGAAAGGACAAAAATGTTTCAACGGCTCTGTCCTTAAGGGGTTAAACCTGCAGCTTATGGCAATCAGTGCCTTTGCATTGCTTTGGTTGCTGCCTCTGATAGTGCTTTGTGCTTGCGTTCTTGTGTTCTTTTGTTGATATTTTGTTGCCGAATCCTGCTAGTTCTGACCACGTCTGTTTGCTGCCTGTCCTGACCTGTTTGCCTGCCTTCACTACGTTTTGTTTACTGCCAGCCTCGATGTTTGACGATTCTCCTGCCTGATCCCTTGGTACCTTCACCTTGATCCTTCACCTCTGGTCCTGTCTCCTGTTGGTTTGGTTATGCTTCGGTATCCCTGTATTGACAGATTGCAAAAGTCCCTTGGGGAAGAAGCCTGTGGCTCAACCATAGGGTGGTTTCTTTCAGGCAGAATGATTCTGTTCTTTTACCTGGGTCCGTTGCAATAACCAATATCCTATTCTGCACAGACGTTCCAACACCGTACCAGATTATTTCAGGCCCGTGTCCTGCTCTGAGAGCTGCCAGTCTCTGCATCCTGTTGTCAGTTGCCTGTCCTGTCTCAGCTGCCAGTCTCCACTACCAGTCCTGTCGGTGAATTCCACCCAGTCCATAGTTATGCATTGTGGGGTGCAGACAGACCCCACACCCTGCCCTGCAATGAGGCTCCTCCCTGGTCTGTTATCCCAGGTTGTGACAGGTAACATGAATTAAGAGATAAATTATCTGTCTCCTTGTAGTTGAGCTCTCCATGCTTATTAAAAATGTTGCTCTAAGCCAGGGGTCCTCAAACTTTTTAAACAGGGGGCCAGTTCACTGTCCCTCAGACCGTTGGAGGGCCGGACTATAGTAAAAACAAAAACTATAAACAAATTCCTATGCACACTGCATATATCTTATTTTGCAGTGAAGAAACAAAACGGGAACAAATACAATATTTAAAATGAAGTAAAGTTAAATCAACAAACTTACCAGTATTTCAATGGGAATAGTGTGCCAGTCAGATGCCCAGGGATATTATGCCAGTCAGAGTCCAGTAATATTATGCCAGTCAGAGCCCAGTAATATTATGCCAGTCACAGCCCAGTAATATTGTGCCAGTCAGATGCCCAGGAATATTATGCCAGTCAGATGCCCAGGAATATTATGCCAGTCAGAGCCCAGGAATAGTGTGCCTTTCAGATGCCCAGGAATATTATGCCATTCAGATGCCCAGGAATATTATGCCATTCAGATGCCCAGGAATAGTGTGCCAGTCAGATGCCCAGGAATATTATGCCATTCAGATGCCCAGGAATAGAGTGCCAGTAAGAGCCCAGGAATATTATGCCAGTCAGATGCCTAGGAATATTATGCCAGTCAGAGCCCAAGAAAATTATGCCAGTCAGATGCCCAGGAATAGTGTGCCAGTCAGATGCCCAGGAATAGTGTGCCAGTCAGATGCCCAGGAATAGTGTGCCAGTCAGAGCCCAGGAATAGTGTGCCAGTCAGATGCCCAGGAATATTATGCCAGTCAGATGCCCAGGAATAGTGTGCCTGTCAGATGCCCAGGAATATTATGCCATTCAGATGCCCAGGAATATTATGCCATTCAGATGCCCAGGAATAGGAATTCAGATGCCCAGGAATTTTCTTGGGCTTTGACTCGCATAATATTCCTGGGCATCTGACTGGCATAATATTCCTGGGCATCTGACTGGCACTCTATTCCTGGGCATCTGAATGGCATAATATTCCTGGGCATCTGACTGGCACAGTCAGATGCCCAGGAATATTATGCCATTCAGATGCCCAGGAATAGAGTGCCAGTCAGATGCCCAGGAATATTATGCCAGTCAGATGCCCAGGAATATTATGCCAGTCAAAGCCCAAGAAAATTATGCCAGTCAGATGCCCAGGAATAGTGTGCCATTCAGATGCCCAGGAATAGTGTGCCAGTCAGATGCCCAGGAATATTATGCCATTCAGATGCCCAGGAATAGTGTGCCAGTCAGAGCCCAGGAATAGTGTGCCAGTCAGATGCCCAGGAATATTATGCCAGTCAGATGCCCAGGAATAGTGTGCCAGTCAGATGCCCAGGAATAGTGTGCCTGTCAGATGCCCAGGAATATTATGCCATTCAGATGCCCATGAACATTATGCCATTCAGATGCCCAGGAATATTATGCCATTCAGATGCCCAGGAATATTATGCCATTCAGATGCCCAGGAATAGAGTGCCAGTAAGAGCCCAGGAATATTATGCCAGTCAGATGCCTAGGAATATTATGCCAGTCAGAGCCCAAGAAAATTATGCCAGTCAGATGCCCAGGAATAGTGTGCCAGTCAGATGCCCAGGAATAGTGTGCCAGTCAGATGCCCAGGAATAGTGTGCCAGTCAGAGCCCAGGAATAGTGTGCCAGTCAGATGCCCAGGAATATTATGCCAGTCAGATGCCCAGGAATAGTGTGCCTGTCAGATGCCCAGGAATATTATGCCATTCAGATGCCCAGGAATATTATGCCATTCAGATGCCCAGGAATAGTGTGCCAGTCAGATGCCCAGGAATATTATGCCATTCAGATGCCCAGGAATAGAGTGCCAGTCAGATGCCCAGGAATATTATGCCAGTCAGATGCCCAGGAATATTATGCCAGTCAAAGCCCAAGAAAATTATGCCAGTCAGATGCCCAGGAATAGTGTGCCAGTCAGATGCCCAGGAATATTATGCCAGTCAGATGCCCAGGAATAGTGTGCCTGTCAGATGCCCAGGAATATTATGCCATTCAGATGCCCAGGAATATTATGCCATTCAGATGCCCAGGAATAGTGTGCCAGTCAGATGCCCAGGAATATTATGCCATTCAGATGCCCAGGAATAGAGTGCCAGTCAGATGCCCAGGAATATTATGCCAGTCAGATGCCCAGGAATATTATGCCAGTCAAAGCCCAAGAAAATTATGCCAGTCAGATGCCCAGGAATAGTGTGCCATTCAGATGCCCAGGAATAGTGTGCCAGTCAGATGCCCAGGAATATTATGCCATTCAGATGCCCAGGAATAGTGTGCCAGTCAGAGCCCAGGAATAGTGTGCCAGTCAGATGCCCAGGAATATTATGCCAGTCAGATGCCCAGGAATAGTGTGCCAGTCAGATGCCCAGGAATAGTGTGCCTGTCAGATGCCCAGGAATATTATGCCATTCAGATGCCCAGGAATATTATGCCATTCAGATGCCCAGGAATAGAGTGCCAGTAAGAGCCCAGGAATATTATGCCAGTCAGATGCCTAGGAATATTATGCCAGTGAGAGCCCAAGAAAATTATGCCAGTCAGATGCCCAGGAATAGTGTGCCAGTCAGATGCCCAGGAATAGTGTGCCAGTCAGATGCCCATGAATAGTGTGCCAGTCAGAGCCCAGGAATAGTGTGCCAGTCAGATGCCCAGGAATATTATGCCAGTCAGATGCCCAGGAATAGTGTGCCTGTCAGATGCCCAGGAATATTATGCCATTCAGATGCCCAGGAATATTATGCCATTCAGATGCCCAGGAATAGTGTGCCAGTCAGATGCCCAGGAATATTATGCCATTCAGATGCCCAGGAATAGAGTGCCAGTCAGATGCCCAGGAATATTATGCCAGTCAGATGCCCAGGAATATTATGCCAGTCAAAGCCCAAGAAAATTATGCCAGTCAGATGCCCAGGAATAGTGTGCCATTCAGATGCCCAGGAATAGTGTGCCAGTCAGAGCCCAGGAATAGTGTGCCAGTCAGATGCCCAGGAATATTATGCCAGTCAGATGCCCAGGAATAGTGTGCCAGTCAGATGCCCAGGAATAGTGTGCCTGTCAGATGCCCAGGAATATTATGCCATTCAGATGCCCAGGAATATTATGCCATTCAGATGCCCAGGAATAGTGTGCCAGTCAGATGCCCAGGAATATTATGCCAGTCAGATGCCCAGGAATAGTGTGCCAGTCAGATGCCCAGGAATAGTGTGCCTGTCAGATGCCCAGGAATATTATGCCATTCAGATGCCCAGGAATATTATGCCATTCAGATGCCCAGGAATAGAGTGCCAGTAAGAGCCCAGGAATATTATGCCAGTCAGATGCCTAGGAATATTATGCCAGTCAGAGCCCAAGAAAATTATGCCAGTCAGATGCCCAGGAATAGTGTGCCAGTCAGATGCCCAGGAATAGTGTGCCAGTCAGATGCCCAGGAATAGTGTGCCAGTCAGAGCCCAGGAATAGTGTGCCAGTCAGATGCCCAGGAATATTATGCCAGTCAGATGCCCAGGAATAGTGTGCCTGTCAGATGCCCAGGAATATTATGCCATTCAGATGCCCAGGAATATTATGCCATTCAGATGCCCAGGAATAGTGTGCCAGTCAGATGCCCAGGAATATTATGCCATTCAGATGCCCAGGAATAGAGTGCCAGTCAGATGCCCAGGAATATTATGCCAGTCAGATGCCCAGGAATATTATGCCAGTCAAAGCCCAAGAAAATTATGCCAGTCAGATGCCCAGGAATAGTGTGCCATTCAGATGCCCAGGAATAGTGTGCCAGTCAGATGCCCAGGAATATTATGCCATTCAGATGCCCAGGAATAGTGTGCCAGTCAGAGCCCAGGAATAGTGTGCCAGTCAGATGCCCAGGAATATTATGCCAGTCAGATGCCCAGGAATAGTGTGCCAGTCAGATGCCCAGGAATAGTGTGCCTGTCAGATGCCCAGGAATATTATGCCATTCAGATGCCCAGGAATATTATGCCATTCAGATGCCCAGGAATAGTGTGCCAGTCAGATGCCCAGGAATATTATGCCAGTCAGATGCCCAGGAATAGTGTGCCAGTCAGATGCCCAGGAATAGTGTGCCTGTCAGATGCCCAGGAATAGTGTGCCAGTCAGATGCCCAGGAATATTATGCCATTCAGATGCCCAGGAATAGAGTGCCAGTAAGAGCCCAGGAATAATATGCCAGTCAGATGCCTAGGAATATTATGCCAGTCAGAGCCCAAGAAAATTATGCCAGTCAGATGCCCAGGAATAGTGTGCCAGTCAGATGCCCAGGAATAGTATGCCAGTCAGATGCCCAGGAATAGTGTGCCAGTCAGAGCCCAGGAATAGTGTGCCAGTCAGATGCCCAGGAATATTATGCCAGTCAGATGCCCAGGAATAGTGTGCCTGTCAGATGCCCAGGAATATTATGCCATTCAGATGCCCAGGAATATTATGCCATTCAGATGCCCAGGAATAGTGTGCCAGTCAGATGCCCAGGAATATTATACCATTCAGATGCCCAGTAATAGAGTGCCAGTCAGATGCCCAGGAATATTATGCCAGTCAGATGCCCAGGAATATTATGCCAGTCAAAGCCCAAGAAAATTATGCCAGTCAGATGCCCAGGAATAGTGTGCCATTCAGATGCCCAGGAATAGTGTGCCAGTCAGATGCCCAGGAATATTATGCCATTCAGATGCCCAGGAATAGTGTGCCAGTCAGAGCCCAGGAATAGTGTGCCAGTCAGATGCCCAGGAATATTATGCCAGTCAGATGCCCAGGAATAGTGTGCCAGTCAGATGCCCAGGAATAGTGTGCCTGTCAGATGCCCAGGAATATTATGCCATTCAGATGCCCAGGAACATTATGCCATTCAGATGCCCAGGAATATTATGCCATTCAGATGCCCAGGAATAGTGTGCCAGTCAGATGCCCAGGAATATTATGCCAGTCAGATGCCCAGGAATAGTGTGCCAGTCAGATGCCCAGGAATAGTGTGCCTGTCAGATGCCGAGGAATATTATGCCATTCAGATGCCCAGGAATATTATGCCATTCAAATGCCCAGGAATAGTGTGCCAGTCATATGCCCAGGAATATTATGCCAGTCAGATGCCCAGGAATAGTGTGCCAGTCAGATGCCCAGGAATAGTGTGCCTGTCAGATGCCCAGGAATATTATGCCATTCAGATGCCCAGGAATATTATGCCATTCAGATGCCCAGGAATAGTGTGCCAGTCAGATGCCCAGGAATATTATGCCATTCAGATGCCCAGGAATAGAGTGCCAGTAAGAGCCCAGGAATATTATGCCAGTCAGTTGCCCAGGAATAGTGTGCCTGTCAGATGCCCAGGAATATTATGCCATTCATATGTCCAGGAATATTATGCCATTCAGATGCCCAGGAATAGTGTGCCAATCAGATGCCCAGGAATATTATGCCATTCAGATGCCCAGGAATAGAGTGCCAGTAAGAGCCCAGGAATATTATGCCAGTCAGTTGCCCAGGAATATTATGCCATTCAGATGCCCAGGAATAGTGTGCCAGTCAGATGCCCAGGAATAGTGTGCCAGTCAGATGCCCAGGAATAGAGTGCCAGTAAGAGCCCAGGAATATTATGCCAGTCAGATGCCCAGGAATATTTTGCCAGTCAGAGCCCAAGAAAATTATGCCAGTCAGATGCCCAGGAATAGTGTGCCATTCAGATGCCCAGGAATATTATGCCATTCAGATGCCCAGGAATATTATGCCATTCAGATGCCCAGGAATAGTACAGTGCTCGTTATACCTCCCTCCTCCCCCCCCTTCCCCATCACTTACCTCCAGCTGCTGTGTCCCCGGCCGGACGTCTCGCGCAGTGTTACCTCCTCCCTGCACGGAGGAGGGAAACAGTTACCGGGTCCGGATGTGACGAAACGTCACATCCGGTCGCGGTGATTTTTTTTTTTTCGTTTTCCTGCAGCCGCATCTTCTGCGGCTGCAAGAAAAAAAAAAAGGTAAACAGCGGGGAGCGGGGGGTGCCGGTTGCACCCCCCGCGGGCCGGATAAATGTACTCGGCGGGCCGCATGTGGCCCGCGGGCCGTAGTTTGAGGACCCCTGCTCTAAGCAAAGTTACTTTGTGTCACATGTAATGTGGAATGTTTTATTTAAATAGTACCTCTGCTTGTTTATTTATATCCATTATTGTGGTTTGTCTCAGTGATCTTGTGAGGCATTCATGTGATCATTTTGTGGTTTCTCAGTGTCTTGTGACATCTTTTCATTTTTGTTTTCATTTTAAGGCTTGGCACAGGTGGAATCACATAGAAGAAAAAAATGCCACTTTGACATTTTTAAAAGGAATTGTCTTGCTGTGCTCCTTACTCTTATACTTGGCCTGCGAACTATCAAGGTAATACGACAAAAAAAAAAAAAAAACGCCACATCCAAACATGACCCCCTCTCCAAATTAATTTCAAAAGCAAATCAGGGCAAAGGAAGCACTTCACTTGTAAATGTAATAGTACCACATAAGGAAAGTTTATTGTGGTGTTTTTTTCAGCGCATGCAAATGAGAGCAGACACTGACCTAATGTGTTTCAAGCTTAAATCAGCGCTTACTCATAAAGAAATACAGTGACATGAATTACAGTGTTTAAAAACTTATTTTAACTTCCCTCTGGTTCCCCAGTTAATTGTCTACACAATATTGCCCGATCCATTCTAAATGCAATTGGATCGGGCATAATAACCGAATTGGATGGAACCCCCGAATTTTGGCTACACAATATGTCGTGATTCGGATCCGAAGCAACCGTTCCCAAACAGTAATTCGGCTACACTATAAGGGGCAATTAACCCCGAATATAATTAGCACCTCTGCCTGTTGTAGGAAATCACCTCCTCAGCCCCCCGATTAAAGCTCTTCACCCAGCATTGCTTGCTTTTTTTACCAAATAGCAGACAGGACTACTAGCAGTTAGGTACAGCAGGAATGAACATTTATTTGTGTAAAAGCACATATTTAAATACTGTATTTATCGGCGTATAACACGCGCCGGCGTAAAACACGCACCTCATTTTAAGAAGGAAATTTCAGGAAAAAAAACTTACATTTCAAATAAAGAACTTTGAAGCCCAATATGCCATTTTAATATGCAGGATATTGCCCCCAATATGCCATTTTAATATGCCAGATATTGCCCCCAATATGCCATTTAATATGCAGGATATTGCCCCCAATATGCCATTTAATATGTAGGATATTGCCCCCAACAGCCATTTTAATATGCCAGATATTGCCCCCAATATGCCATTTTAATATGCCAGGATATTGCCCCCAATATGCCATTTTAATATGCCAGGATAATGCCCCCAATATGCCATTTTAATATGCCAGGATATTGCCCCCAATATGCCATTTAATATGCAGGATATTGCCCCCAATATGCCATTTAATATGCAGGATATTGCCCCCAATATGCCATTTTAATATGCCAGAAATTGCCCCCAATATGCCATTTTAATATGCCAGGATATTGCCCCCAATATGCCATTTTAATATGCCAGGATATTGCCCCCAATATGCCAGGATATTGCCCCCAATATGCCAGAATATTGCCCCTTCCCTCCTCCCCCCCCCTTCCCCAGACCCCAGCACTTACCTTGTTCCTGCCCTGTCCCCCGGTGCTCTGAAGCTGCATGGCTGTGAGGGAAGCGTTGTGAGCTTCCCTCCAGCCTCGTGGAACAATAAAGTGTGTTTTCAAAAAACACACTTTATTGACCGCGCGGCTGGAGGGGAGCTCACAACGCTTCCCTCACAGCCACGCAGCTTCAGAGCACCGGGGGACAGAGCAGGAACGAGGTAAGTTTTAGATTTTTTTTTTTTTCAGCGTATAACACGCACACACCATTTCCCCCCTATTTTCAGGGAGAAAAATTGCGTGTTATACGCCGATAAATACGGTACAGACAAATATGACATCAACTGGAGTTGGCACAGGGGCAAGTAAACACTTAGTGTTGAAATGTGTACTTATATCATCAGTAACATATGATAACATTGTAAACACTTCTTGGAAAGCTCTGCCTGGGCACCTTGTGTTAAAAGTCTTGCTGAATGGAATGGGTGCCTCTGGTCCCTGCCAAAGTGTGTACAGGGCAAAGGCCATGGGTACTGACAGGCTGTTAGGGCTTTGGGAACAGTAGACAACATGGGGCCCCATAAAAGCTATTCAATAGTAATCCAGGGGACAGGTAACATGGAGCAAGAGGGTCAGTGATTTGTCCTTTGGGGATGCTATAACCCCTTCCAGTGCTAGGGGAGCCAAGGGCACCCAGGCTTCCATGACACATAGCTCCTTCTGGGAGGGCTAGTCCTTTACCTTATGAGGGTCCATAGTCCACAGGGAGGTGTTTGGCCCTCAGGGCCCTCCAAGAGCCCAGGTCATGCAGGCTGTCATGATTCACTTAGTTTTTAGCAATTTCAATTTACCTTTTTTAAGAAGGAGAATTCAAATTAAAAATGTCCATAAAAATAATAAAGTCTGAAATAAATTAAAATAAGAAAAAAAACTGCCCACACAAAAATCAGGCCGCTATAATTTTCACTGGCCACCCCCTGGAACCCAAAGGGTGTATTGTGTTTTTTTTTTACAGGTGAATACCTGGGCAAGGTAGAGATGGGGGGAAAGCCCAAGACATCACAGTCTGGGGCTAGCGGGCAACTTAATAATGACTAGCTACATGTCTGCAGAGCATCATGGGAAATGGTTACAACAGCTAGAGTAACGCGTCAGCCATCACTGCCCTAATAACAAACTGTATACTGTTTACGCAAATACATAGGTCGATCAATTTGCTTATGGAATCTATGTATTCACAGTCTTTGAGGCGCAAATTCCAAAATCTATAAATATTCAATAAACTGAATGAAATGCGCAATTGCTTCAATAAACTGAATTAAATATGAGCGATTACACCAGGGGGGTTAGGATTAACTGAAATCAGTGATGTGATTTTGCACATTTCATTCAATGCCACTTCCTGTCCTTTTCTGCTGTCTCTTCCATTTTTGGCAGAACACCAGCTTCTCGTGGTAGTGCTACTTTGGAGGATCGACAACGCTGATTTGAAGTCTTTATGTGATTTATTAGACAAGGTTCCTTCAAGTTGCATTAGTTACACTGTAACCTTTTGTGGATGTTTAGATACAGAGATCCCAAGCTACTTTTTCTGTCCTGAGAAGCAGGCATTTTTTTTTTGGTTTCACATACTAAGATATTTTTTTATGCTCACTTGTTTACTAAACCATGCCCATTTGACCTTTGTACTGATTGGATCAAAATTGTTTAATTATCGCGTTGGTTCACGGTTAGTCCTTCGAACTGAATTGCGTAAAGTGTGTCACTCTTCTATGTTCTAGTTGCACTGTTGTTCGTAATATATTAAATCTATGTAGCACAAGAACAAAGAGTGCCCGTTGGCGGGTGGAGCTGCATCACCGGGAGTTCGTAGGCAAGGTAATACTTGAACCAAGCCCATTATTGAGCCTGGATTGCCCTACAGGGATAACTTTGTGTTTCACATACTACCCTAATAGGTATTACAGCTCCAGAATCAAGAGGACATATACATATAAATAAAAAATTAAAGAGAGGACAATTTATTTCATTTATCAGAGTTTAGTGTTCAGTCATAGGTGTTAAAAAATAAAACTTTAATATAGATTATTTACAATCAATGCACTATATCAGGATTTTATATTGGGATTTTCTGTTTCTTTAATAAGTGCGGGGAGATCTGGAGGAAGACGCAGTAGTTCTTCCACTTCTTCTTGAAGTGCTTCGGCCTTTTCGTTCAAGAGCATCTACAAGGAAATTGTGAAATAAGAAAATGTCTGAGTTGTGCAAACACACAGAGTATGTGGTATCCAGTAAATAGTTATGAATACATTTTATTAAAAGGAGAACTATGATTAAATTCGTGGTTTCTGTATATTAAGGAATTTTTTAATAATTACAAACAAAATTGTGAAAAAAACCCTTCAATCCTTATCCAAACTATCCTTAAAGAGCCACTAAACTTGTTTATCTCCTTGTGTTTTAATCCCTTGGTGACCAGACTTTTTGGCCATGTCTTACACCCTTGGTGACAATGGCTGTAATAACACTTCTACTGTGTTTTTGTTTATTTACAGTGTAGGTAGGACAGGACTAAAGTCAATAACATTGCCCAAATGTGCTTATCCCCCATGCCGAACGAATGCTCAAAACTGGCAATTCATAAATAAACCGCTCATACTCCATTCATTTAGTCCTTTCCTACCTACTTTATGAATAGGCTTTGTCTTAAGGGGACATTACCCTAAACGGAAGGATACATACTAAGGCGTCCAACATGCAGCCCGTCTGTGGTGGAGATGTAAAGGTGTGTGTGTATGGGTGTGTATGTATAAGGGTGTGTATGTGTGTAAGGGAGACTGTGTGTGTGTGGCTGTGAATATGTGTATTTGTGTATGTATGTGTGGCTGTGAATATGTGTAAGTGTTGCTGTGAATTTGTGTAAGTGTCCATGTGTGGTTGTGAATATGTGTCAGTGTCTTAGTATGTATGTGTAGAAGTGTTACTGTGTGTAATTAATGTGAGGTTTTTTTTTGTTGCTATTAGTGTTATTGTATTTTGTGATACAATAATGTGCAGTGTGAGTTTTATTGCTATTGAGTCTGTGATACACTCACATAATGCACATTAATGCATTCATGTGAATTTTATATAGAAAATACTTGGACACCTCTGAACTAAGGAGACACTTCTATTAAGTGGATAAGAAGGGTTCTCATTAGATACAATCTTTTAATTAGAGCATATAATTTACTATAAATAAATAAATAAAAATTCTAACTTGAAAAATCTTTTACACATCTATAAAGGCAAATGAAAACTCCAAAATAGATTATAATATGTGTCCTGGGACTAGAAATATCCAATGTTTTCATGTTTTTTCTGCTGCTTTTTGCAAGTTATAGGGCTGCCTTTGAATATGGAGAATGAGATCGCTCCAAAGTGCCATGGCATCAACATAAAGGCATTTCAAAATATCCCTATGAGCTATGTAAGCAATCAGTGTTTGCTTCCAAAACTCATTTAAGCACAGGATGTACCACGGCGTCAATAAAGTGGACCCTAACAAGGTGGCATGTAAAACGGCATGCTGAGGGGCAAAGCCGGGAGTAAACCCATGTGCATCTACAAAAGACATATATCCGGTGTACTATTGGCAGGTGCCAAAAGCTTTTAACATTTGTCTCTGTTAGTGAGCCAAAAGTGAAAAAAAAATGCTTTAGTGTTTTCTTTTTAATTGCTGGGAAGTACAACAGCATCTACTGTATTTTATGTATATATGTAGCACTTCAGCATGTAGATGATGCTGTGCAGTTCAGAGTACTGTTAATACATGCATGTGAACTTGCTCTATGTCTTCCTTTTTGTTTTCACTCTGCTGGCTGCTGTTTCAAGTTACTGATCTGTTCTATATGTCTGCCGTTTTATCCACACAAGTAAAGCCTAATATTGCATTTTCATAAGCTACCAGCGTCTCTTTTTGATCCATAATCAACATTAATGATGCACCATTCCAAAGTTATTTAGCCCAATATTTGAAAATGCAAAGGAGTTGCCATCTCACGAAGCAGTGCACTATAGCAGAAGAGAGAGAGTCGGACTGGTACCTGACTCCCTTCATTATTGGTATGTGTGCGCCAGTCAGCACAAAGCATATAGCAGAGGAGTACATGATTATCAATCAGGGCAGCCAGCTCAGAGACATAGTAGACTGAATTGGTGTTCTCTGGAACACTGGTTTGAACTATTGAACTTAGATGTCATGGCACTACACACAGAGGACCTTATGTAAACCCTATTCCTAATGCTTTAATGCTTATCAGGTGTCTATTGTTCTGCATCCACATATTTATCATAATTCTAACTCGGATAACAGAACAATAACCTGTATCTTATTGTTGTAATATTATCCCAAATCCCAAATTAAACATTAATACGCATTTAATGTATTCTTAACCACCATTTTACCTATGACACGAAAATAAAATGTTTTCAGGAAACTAAACCAAAGGTTTTTTCACATATGAAGCAATTCCTTTTACAAGTTCTTACCCTTGCAGAGAAAACAATCTGTTTTGCTTGACGTTTGGACAGGTGTTCAATGCTCTTAACCATTACATCTGGATCAGCATTGGCTAGATGTGCCAGAGTGGTATAGCCTGCACTGTAAAGCTGTTTAGCACGAGCCTATGAGACAGGACAAATGAGTGTCTGTGCAACTAGCATTTCATTATTGTAAATTTTATAATCTCTACATGGTGGAAAATTGGAACAAAAATATTGCATGCTGTAATTTACAGTAAACAAAAAACAAAACTCATCATGCTGAATTGGGCAACAAAATTAGATCGGCTCTGGGGCCTGCCTTGCATGTACTGCAAATCTTTATTTTACTCTAAACATATACTAACATTCCATAATAACAAGCATTCCTAATGTGTTTTCCTTTGCAGCTAAATTATTTATAGAATCTAAATATTTCCGGGTGGATCATCCTTCTGTATAGTGTCCATTTTAGGTCACTGGTACTCCATCCACTCAAACTTAATAACCCTCTCCATTGCAACTCCTTCCTCTCTCCTCTAAACCTCCATCTTCCAATAAACTTCACTGATCCATCCTCCATCTTATCAAACTCTGTTCTCCCTCCCCTCAAACTCCTGCCTTCCTGCTTCAGCCACACTCCCCTATCCTCCTCCCTCCCTGCTCCACACTTCCTACATTAGTTGTCCTCCCTACTCCATCCTGTGTCAGTCTTCCTATATGATCGGTCTTCCCTATCCATACTCTGTCAGAATCCCTACATCATCTATGCTCTATGCAGTGTCATACAGAGGATGCAGGAGCTCTACCACAGCACGAGGCAGGGGGGACGGATGAGGATGTAGGGAGTGCACAAGATGGAGCAGGGAGGACAGAGGATGGATGTTGAAGGAGGGAGGATGTAGGTTTAGAAGACAAAGAGGAGGGGATTTCTGGGGAAATCCCCTCAACTACAATCTGGTGTGCTTTAAAAGTCACCATGAGGGGATATATTATTAAATTAGAGAAGATAAAAAGGAGAGAAGTAGGGGCACCGTTAGAAGATCTATATATGAAATTATATAACTTAACAAGCGACAATAAAAAAAAATCCACAGATGGAGAATATCTAAAAATACAGGGAATAAAAAAACAGATTAATAGCAAATTACAGGAGAAAGTTGTAACTACATTACATAGGCTAAAATTAAATAATTATTACAATGGCAATCGGGCCAATAAAATGCTTACACTTAGATTAAAAAAACAAAAAACTAGGAATATAATCTCCAAGATAATAGAAGAAGATCAAGAACATCTGGACCCGGTAGAAATAGGTTTAACCTTTAATAAATATTATAATGGTTTGTATAATCTGCCAGTACCGAATAATATCATCCAGATAGAGAACTATTTAAAAGATACTCCAACTCCAAAAATTTCAGATCAACAAAGAGCAGAATTAAATAAGCCATTTTCTAAAGAAGAATTGCAAGAAGCTATTAGTAACTTAGGCACGTTTAAGACCCCCAGCCCCAACGGTTTTAGTAACTCCTTTTATAAAACATTTGAAGATATAATCTCCCTGAGTCTTTTGGATGCATTCAATGAAATTGCAGGGGCAGGTAAAGCGCCTGAAGAATTATTGAGCGCAAACATACTACCAATCCCTAAACCAGAGAAAGAGCTTACTAATGTCAGGAATTTTAGGCCTATATCTCTAATAAACGTGGATATTAAACTCTACTCATCAATTTTAGCTCAGAGAATGAAGAAAATTATCTCTACGGTTATTCACCCCGACCAAATAGGATTCGTCCCAAGTCGAGTCTCTGCTAACAATATTAGAAGACTACTAGATATCTGGAACCAGGTGGACAAAACAGGGCTGCCCCTCCTGACTCTGTCTTTAGACGCAGAGAAGGCGTTTGACAGAGTCGGGTGGGGTTACCTTAGCAGGGTCCTGAAAGCATTTGGGGTTGAAGGCTGGATACACAGAGCAATAATGGCTTTATATTCTAATCCAGTAGCTAGAACCATAGGGCCGAACATCACTTCAGATTGGTTCAGACTGGGCAATGGTACGAGACAGGGGTGTCCCCTTTCCCCGATTCTGTACGTTCTCTCGATTGAACCTCTAGCAATAAACATAAGAAACAATCGGGAAATTAGAGGATACCCCACATTAGACGAAAAACTTAAAATATCTCTATATGCCGATGATGTCGTGTTGACGATTAGGGACCCTGGACATTCTCTTCCCCCACTAATGCAGGAGATAGAGAAATATAGCAGGGTATCGAATTATAAACTAAATGTATCAAAAACAATGGTAGTTCCCAAAAACATAGATCCAAAATCAGTGGAAGAATTAGAAAATCAATTCAGTTTTCACTGGACTCAAAAAGAATTTGTGTATTTGGGTATAACAATCACAGTAAAGGTGGACTTTCTTATGGAACGAAACTTTATGCTACTACTGAAAGAGACCAATAGAAACCTCAGGGAGTGGGCCCATCTAGAAACATCTTGGTGGGGGAGAGTGAATACAATCAATTACTACCTTATACCAAAATGGGCCTATTTGTTCAGCATGGTCCCTCTAAGAATCCCGCAGGCGTGGCTGGACATGCTCCAGTCATCAATTAACGCCTATATATGGAAAGGCAGGAAAATCAGAATTGCTAAGCATGTACTAAGCAGAAAGACCAAGGAGGGAGGAATAAGATATCCAAATGTGAAAACTATATATCAGGGAAAATTCTTGACCAATCTATATAGACTACAGGAAGAAGATTCAAAAAACGAACCCTGGTATAGGATTGAGGCTGAGTCAATCGGTAGTAGTGAACTGGAGACTTTACTCTGGACCTTTGACTATCAAAAGATTAAAACTAAACTATTGAAATCCGATATTTTAACCCAACTGATTTATGAATGGCAAAACATTAAGAAAGTCCTAGGCCTTAAAGATAAAGCCTTAAAAACGTCAGGGACTAAAACTATCCAATCTAATATAGAAAACATTTCTCTAAAGAAGTGGAATGCAGAGTATACACTGAAGATTGAGGATATAACTTTAAATAATGAAATTCTCCCATTCGAACAGTTGGCAGCTAGATTAAATCTGAGGGAGAGTGATAAGTATGCCTATTTGAGAGTTAGCCACTTTTTAAAAAAGCATTTAGTAGGAAACGGAGAACATAATGCCCAATTGGAAATTGTCTTCTCACAAAAAAGAGTAAAAAGGGTGACCTCTAAAAACAGACAGTTATTGGATAGGTCGCAAAGTCCCTCCCCACCGGCAGCTAAAGAGACTTGGGAAAAAGAATTGCAAACTAATATATCAACCTTAGAATGGACCAACTGAGTATCGCAAATATCAAAGCACATTCATTGTTTAAATTTGGTGGAAAACCATTTTAAAACGATGCATAGATGGCATTTGACCCCAAAAAGACTATCTAAAATGTATCAGGGCTACCCCCCAAACTGCTGGAGATGTGGAAATATAGATGGATCAGTCATACACATTTGGTGGCAGTGTAAGGGGGTTAAGCCACTATTGAAAAGGATCTTTATAAAACTTAGAAGTCTTGGAATCATCCCGAAATTTGATCCTAAAACTACTCTCCTCCATTTAAACATGAATGAGCTTGTGAATAATGACAAAACCCTAGTATTACATTGCTTTATGGCAATAAAAGATAACTATTACCAGAAACTGGAAATCAAGCCTCCCCTTATCAGTATCTCAAATGGAAGCCCAATTACTACACCAGCTAAAAATGGAAAGAGACTTAAGTTGGTCCAGAGACTTGTCGGGTAAGACCGCACATCAGTATAGAAATTGGATTAGTAAATGGGAAAGTGGGAAGAGGGAAGGTGACCAGACCCTTGACATTCAATTACAGTGATAAGAATGTTGTTGACAGTGGATCTCCGCTTGTTGTTGTTTGCTCTGGCTCCCCGTCGTATGTTGTAGGCTGTATGAATGGTGATACCCTGGTAGGTCATAGACGTGCAGGGTATAGTATATAAGTTGTAAGTTTATCTTCTTCAGGTCGGCTACTCTCTAAGATCCATAGGTAATTGGGTCATAGGAGGACCACCAAAACTACATTCACTTTAGAACTGCACCACGCACTTTACTGTACCCTACTTGATCATTTGGATAGTTTTCACAGCTCTGCTGATTATTACATCTCCACTTCATTTTCACTTATATAAAGGGCTACACTACCACGCCCTCTCTTTTATAATAGATAAGCACCTTTTTATCTATTTTTTTTTCTCTCCCCCCCTCCCCCACCAAGGCACTTGTCCTAACTTAGTTTCCCATCCTATGACTCCGAATTATGCATCTGATTATGGTAGACTAATATACAGTATTTGGAGATGTATCTGTGCCGGCAAGTATGTTTAAATGTTGTTTGTATGTGTAATAGGACTATTTGTAATTATCGGTAACTTTTGATAAAAATAAAATAAAGATTATTGGAAAAAAAAAAGACAAAGAGGACAGGGGAGCAGAATTGAGAGAATTTAGAGGGGAGAACGAAGATATGGAGGGTGGATGAGTGTGGTTTGTAGGAGTGATGATGGCAGTTTAGAAGAAAGAGAAAGGAGTTTTGAGAGAGGATGGGTGAGAGTTTTGGAAATCGTACTTTGTCAACTCATCATATACATCAACATTTGTTGTGCTCTGTCTTTTGTTTACTACATATCTTGTATCAATTTTTCCCTTGATTCCCCTCAAGCAATCTTTAACTGTATGAAATAAACAAATAATTTTCTTATATTTAATAATACCTCAAAATGTATTCAAGCCCAAACAGAAGTGGCAGCTATAGTTATAACAGAAGCATGTTTTAGAACACCATTGATATATTGGAGGCAAAATACATTTTGCCATACTGAGGATTTTAAATAGCTGCTTATTTTATGAGGGTGTTAGAGGCAAAGTTAACAAAAAAAAAAATATGGCACACCAACCTCCAAAACACCAGCTACTTCCATAAGTGGGATGAGCTCTGCTTTCACACAGTAACTCAGTTTCCTTGTGACTTCCAGAAGTAAGGTCTTGTATGGCCAAAATTCTTCCAGCTCCTGCATACAAAGCAAATAAACAGAAAATTGCTTGGAATTTGAAAGTCATGGCAGATTGGGTAGATGCATATTGCACTAAACACTGCAAGGTCCCAGGAGAAAAAAACCCCAAGAAGATGACCAATAGTTTCAGTTACATTAGTTACCGAATGACAAACGTTACCTCACAGAAATGCAGCACACACGAAGAAAAGGAAGCTGACGAGCTGAGCAAACTTTGAACAGATCCTCGAGGCATGTTGAATTTTGTAGACACGTTCCAGATATCTGTATCTTTTAGCAAGTTGTAGAGTATGAAGGAAAGATACAGTCTATTCACCACTCTGTCATCTGCACTCTGCAAAATGTAACATCAGGACAGTGGCCATTTTAAAACTGAATTATTTAATGTCCATTTTAAACAGAGTTACTGTGTGAAAGCAGAGCTCATCCCAATTATGGAAGTAGCTGGTGTTTTGAAATGTATGTTTTGGCCTCATCAGTGAGGTACAGCGGATATATTTTCAGGTATAGTGAGCGGGGGGGCTCAGTGTATGTGCCCCATGACCCAATTTATTTCAAGTGGATCCAGGAACTTTTGAGGGCAGTCCCCAGCTAAATTAAACACATGGAGAGGGGCCACTTGGGCACCACCCTGCCCCATTCATTATTAGGTAGCAGGGGACATTTATCAGCAGCCACCCGGCACCAATATTAGGGGGGCAATTTGCATTTTGCCAAACCCTATTACTATTAGGAGGTCGTGGGCATCATGTGCAGCCCATGGTCCCAATATTTATTAGGGGGCTGGGAGTATCATGTGCCCCCCAACCAGGGTATTAAGTGGGACCAGGGGCATCTTGTCCAGTCCCTGGCCCCAATATTTATTAGGGAGCTAGGGGCCATTTCGGCAGGACCCATCCCCTGAATTTAAAAGGTGGGGGCACTTTTTTAACAGGGTATTTTCTGATGGGTGCAGTAATGATTTTTCCTCACTTGTTAAATACCGGAGGCCATTCATTTAACTGCAGAAAGGTTTTTCAGACTAAGACCAACTCAACAGCTCCCCTCCTTCTCATCTTACCACATCTCTAACTCGCTTTCTGAATAGAATTTTGTTAAAATTGTGATGGGCACATGGGGTGGCCAGAGTCTGGAGTTCGAGATGAGCTCCGAACGCCATTCTAGGAATATAGTGAATGGACCCCTTTCACATAACAGCTTTAATTGCTTTCAACAAACTGGAACCAAGTGCTTGCATAACATTGATACACCTCCTTCCCCCAATACAATGCTTTGATTTACTTACATTTTTTACAGTTTGACCGGAAACTTTGCGAGCGAGGAAACTTTCTGGTACACCAACAATTGCAGCTACTTTCTGTTCAATAGGATTCAGTTGGCTAAACTGCAACAAGTTGAAAATAGGCAATGACATGAGATATATAATTATGGGCTTTATTCATGAGCGAATTTCTCCTATTAAGCTGAATGTGAGAATGTTTCCAATTAGACTTCTATCTCAGCTACTTGGCTAAATAGGAGAAACTTTCCAACTCTATTTTGGCCTAGTTTGAGATTCCCTTCTCAATTACCTGCAATTCTCTCTTTCATGAATAAATCATTATTTATCATTGTTTTTTTTGTTTGTTTTTTTCAAACAAACAGTTTTGGTCTAAATGAATGTTCAAATCACGGCGAACTCTTATAGGGTTGATTATTTTTTGGACTGCTCCAAGAATACCCCTGACCCTTCATGATTTCATCTTACACAATATTGGTTATAAAATCCAAACATAATATTAGATTTGATTATTGGTATCTACACTGCTAAGCCTCACCTGTCTGAAATAGATCATCCAGTCTGGATTACACTGAGAAACCATGTCGTAAGGGGTCACCAGGTAAAGGAGATGTAGAAAGCTGTCAAGAACTAGCCCTTGTAGGCCTTTTCCCAAATCACTGTACAGCACATCAGAGTAAGTCAAGTCAATGGATCCTAAAATTCAAGATTGGATCTGTTTAATATATACAGGTTATCCATAAAAAAAAACACATACAACAAATGCAATAGAAATCATAAGAGCACTGCAGCTTCTGGTACAAGAAAATTAAAAACGTAACATTAAGATAGATAATCACTAAACCTCAAGATTATCCACTCCCATGTTTCACAGTCCTTTTCCTGGAAATGGAATTTGGATAGCTGTGCTGTGCATAAGGCCTCAGCAAGAGATTTAAAAAAATCCTGGGAAATGGTACCTCTATAGAGCTCTGTGTGAACAATCTAAAATATTAGGCCAGCAATAGGGATTGGCTCCTGGGATTTGTCTTCCCATCACATCTAGTTACTGATAACCAGTATTGTCATCTCTTTAAACATGAAGACCAGTAGAGCCAATGCAGCTTCCATCGACTATTTTGAATGTTCATGTGCCCCAAAATGTGAATGCCCTGCATTTTATTCGTTTTTTTGCAATAAATGCCACACAATGAAATGGTTTGTTTGAGTTTCCCTATTCAGATGACCACATTTTAGCGGCAGAGTTAAATGCATAAAAGTTAGGGCACCTTGGCTTCACCTTGGGCAGAATGGATTTCAGACTTGAATACTATTCACAAAGTGGCTTAAAGGCCGTCCTGAATTCTACTGAGCAGAGGTTCCTATAAAGCGTTGACAGACTGTGAGTATGTTTAAAATTGATTTTCCTTCCTCACCTTTGTATGTGGCTTGACCTAGCTTTGAGACCTCAAAACTATGTTGTTGGGATTCCGGGCATGATTTGCTGTATATAAGACCCTTGTCTGTGAGGCCCTCTATGGACTCCTTTGTGATGTCCCACAGTGTCTTGTCTTTGCACAAATGTATTTGCTGCACACTGAATAATGTGTAACAAATAAACTTGTAGATTTCCTCAGGTGTCGTTGCAATCTATACAAAATATCAAAAGCAAAAGTCCTTAGAACGCCTATTAGACTTTACAAAAACCAACTGATGCGATAAAGCACTCACATTCTGCTAACAGTGATTTAAGGCTTTATTCATGAAAGCGGGAATTGCCAAATGAACTTCAAATTTAAGGCCAAAGTAGCAGATTTGGAAAAATTCTCTGTATTGGAAAATTTTCCCAACTCAGCTACTTTGATCTTAAGTTGGAAATTCCCTGGTCAGTTCAGTCTTTCATGAATAAAGTCCTTAGTGTTTTCACTCAGTTATGCATTCACAGTAATGCTACAAACACAATAAGCCACTAAGTGCAAAACTGTGATAAACGAAAACATGCAGTACTTTAACTTCGTCCTAATATTAAAAGATTTTTCAGTTCAGTGCAGTATTGGCTAGTATACATGACAGTGTTTTTAATGTAAGCTTTTACTTTGTTTGTAATATAAAAAAAAGAGACTGCTACTTTTACTATAGTACTCATCCTTTTTATTTTCTATGTGGGGAATCCCATGTCATTAAGTGAATCAGTGCATTTAAGCTCCTATATAAGTGATGGAAGGCGTTTTTGCAGACCTCAAAGTGTCATATTTATTAAACATGGAAAGAAAGTTTGTTCAGTTGTTTTACTGCACAAACAGCACACACACATAAGCATATACTTACATGCATACACACATACATACTCATTCACACACACACACGTTTCCACATAAAGAGTGTGCAACACTACTTTAAGATTTCTTTTAGACTACTAAAAACACCATGCAATTCCTCTTAATGGGAAATACATGGCTATCCTGTATGGAAAAAGAGTATGACTGCATTATGAAGTACAGAGAAGGTGTCAATGACCAAAAAATTACCTACTGAAACTAATGAAACTAACACAGGTTGAAAAGAGCATATATTAAAGATTCACTTGATGCCAAGAATACAGTGTAAAATATACTGAACAGAAAAGCAAAGCAGTATAGCTTTCCTTTAGGTAGACCGTTCATACAAAACTTAATTTGGGTGAATTTTAAAAACACAATAATTTTCAACCGTTTGTTTTACTAGCTAAGCTTTCATAAGCTACTTTGCCAGTAATTCTACCTGTTCTTCGGTACTATGAACTAAAGATTGGTTATATAACTTGGCAGATGAGTAGTTTCTGCTGAAGTCCTGTCCAGCAACTGAAAAATGAAGATTGTGTATTAAAGGAGATTGACTTGGATCGGACGTTGCATAAATACCTTCAGCCCGATTAGAGAAAGCAGAAGGCTTTTGAATCCCTTTCCATTGTCATGCATGAGATTACTGTAACAGTTCTCCAGAGGTTGGCTTACTAAATCTTTCACCTAATAACAAAGAAAAAAAAATATATATATATGTTAATTTACCGTTTACATATAAATATTTCGGTATGAAACCACGAAATAACATAATAAGTACTACAAACAAAACATATCAGAAGAGGCAATAACTCCTCAAATGCCATATCATTTGGTCATAAAGATGACTTTTTCTAAAAGAGTGCAAATAAAGCATTTGCTTTCCCACTAATTACTTTATGACAAACTTGCACTTAATCCATACGTTTTAAATGAATAGTTAATTGATCATGTTTAATTAACTGCTTTTCAGATGAGACCAACATATGGGGATGCTGTTTTGCTCGTCCAGGAAAGGCATGTCTGGTATTTTAGTTATAACAGTGGGTACCAGACTGAATACATGCTTTTCTCAAAATACTGTGTGTGTAAACAGCATATATATTTATACACACACAACAAATATATACAAGTATTTAAAAAAAAAACCTAAAAGGGATTAAAAAACACACACAACAGACATAATCATGCTATTATTACAAGGGTTAAGCTACACTATAAAAAGGCACTATAGTAACAAATTAATTTAATTAGTTCTTTACTATTGTCATCACCAGATGTGACCATTTCTGATTAGCTCAATTTAGGCATTTATTATAATAAAAGGAAAAAAACCATCACCAGTAGCTTGTCTTTTTCCTGTATAATAAGGATGCTCTCTCCAGCACTGTCAATACCAGCTCGGCCAGCCCTGCCAACCATCTGTTTGTATTGGGCTCGCTTTAGGAAATCCCTGGCAACGTAAGGAGCCCTTAAAATAACCCTACAGAAAGATAAAAAGTCCTGTGAGTCTGAACAACACTAATACGTTATGGTAATGAGTGATGCTGCATTTTTAATCATTTAGGTCAACAAAACAAAAACGAATGCAGTGTGATGAATTGGTGTGAGATTTGGTACTCACTGTTCACTGTTAAACAATATTGTAATAATGTACAAGGCTACATAACAGAATAAAAAGGAAAGAAGGACTGTTTTGAATAAAGGTAACGTGTAGCAGGTTGAGTCATTGTGGCTGCCGTGGCAACCCAGTGTCACCTAAACATTATTTAGACTGCAGAGAATAAAACTTATCTATACATTGTGCAGAATTGCAAGCAAATGCTAACATTAACAGAAACATGAATTAAATGTGTCCATGGCGTCTCACCTTTGGCTTGAAAGGTCAATACATTACTTTCAATCAAAAATGTGTCATTTGCATATGAAGTCGGTAATTAATTACAAATGTTTATTGAATCATTTGTTTGATCTCGCATAACAGTCCAGTAATAATGCTAAATGGCTAGAAGGATTAATGAAAGTCAAAACTATAACGGTACCCTATAAACCTGATTATAATTGACTTTATTATAAACAGGTTTATAGGGTGCATTTTTCGTTTTGACAGTCATTAATATTTCTAGAAAAGTGGTAAAGTGTTGCGCAAAATGAAAATATATATATAAAAATACTTATCAGTAATAAATGTAGCAATCCAATCGGAGATACATGTGAAAAGAGAGATACAAAAACAATGTGCAGTATTGTCAAAGGATTGTAGTAGTAGAGAATATCTCCCCCTTTGGAAGTATACTCACACTATACAGAGCCTAGGAAACCGGCTCTTGGTGTGTCAGGCATATAGACTATAAATCCTATAATCCCCAATCGTAATCTAGGGTCGCGATGGTGTGGATAAAAATGCAGAAAGAGGAATACGATATAATATACCAAATGTAAACACTCTTTAATAGCCCCCCAGAATGTAGAAGCTTACATGTAAAAAAGTAAAAAACAGCATCCAGTAAAAGACAGATAAAAACAAACAGGAAGCAAAGTCACCCAGCTGGTCTGTTCAGCAAAGTTCCGATAGCAGCGATGTGTGCAGGAACCAGAGTTTAGGCTGTATTGAGCAGACAACACTATCGCCAGGGACAGATGCATCCAGGTAGCAACTCTCATTCGGGATGTCACAAGTCTCGCGACGCGTTTCGCCCTATGGGGGCTTTTTCAGACAATATTTTTTGACAATACTGCACATTGTTTTTGTATCTCTTTTTTCACATGTATCTCCGATTGGATTGCTACATTTATTACTGATAAGTATTTTTATATATATATTTTCATTTTGCGCAACACTTTACCACTTTTCATTGATCTATTTGTGCTTTGCAGAGGGAATGCACTAGTGTTTGCTGCACTTTATTATATTTTTTTTGTCCACTCTGTAGCGTTTGTCACTGTATATATAATTAATATTTCTAGCAATTTAGTGTTACTACTGGACGGTTTGGGGACTAATCAAACGAATAATTCAAAGTAGACAAAGTCAAGGAATTGAATCCAAGAACACAAAAGAATATAAACTTCTACAAAAGAGGCACAATGGTCAGTTTCACATACTTTGTTATATACTTATAAAAATAATTCATGTTTAATTCATATGACATGGTTAGAACAACTATGGAACACTTGTAATGGTTCATTAGGTTTTAGCAATAGAATAGATAGAAAGGGAGGGGAACTGACCTTCTGGCTGGTAGATTAACACCTGCTGCTAATGTTGAGGTACATGCAAGAAGGCAGAGGACTCCAGCTGAGTACGCCTCCTCCACCAGTTTCCGCTCATCACTAGTTAAACCACTATGATGGTAAGCAATGCCAAAGGGAACTGTGCGTCTGAGAATGGAGCATAAGGTGCCGTTTCCTGTGCTCTTCAGGTCTTCAATCAAACTCTTTTTCTCTGCTTCTCTGTGACTTAGGTATGCTCTTTTAAAAAACAAACAAAAACCCCCACATATTTGTAGAAGTATTAATAGATGATGTGAACAAGATTGAGGCATAACTCATAAGTGTTAATTAGTATCAGATAGTTACAACTGCACAAAAGTAAAAAAAAAAAAAAAAGAATGATAGCACCAACACTATTAATAATAATAATGAAAGCAAATTCTATTTTACAATAAAAATCTGTCAGCTTTGGTTATATACAAAATGTAAACCACTTTACAGTTTTAAACGGTATATTTTACAGTTTCATACGGTATATTTTACAAATCACTGTCAAAGTTTGCCAGGGGTTTGTTAAGCCCTAATTTTGCTACAATATAAAATATTTAAAAAAAAACAGGAGGCAGCTGCCTTAAAAGCCCCCCGGACAATCATAAAAGTACTCCTTGCAAATTTAACAGGGTGACAGGAATTCCAAGTCCCATGCTGGGATGGTTAAATAAGGTTTCCCAATAGTTATTCATGAGGGACATACAGCTTCCATGAGTGGTGTAATTGCATTTTTGTTTTTACTTATTTTACAATAAATACACAGCACCTTACAAATTAGGCCATGAATATACCGCTTTGAATTACAGTCTCTTGCTCCCAAGCCCTCTATTCTGCATGGTGTGGGAAAGTGTTGCATATTGGGCAAACATCACTCATTATTATATCATGGTGTTTTTGTCTCTTAATAAATATCTGTTAAAGGGACTCTATCACCTAAACATTATTTGTACCGCGAATGTAGACAATAAAAAACTATTTGACAGATTGTATTAGCAGGGTTGCAGGCAAATGCATACATTAACAAAAAACATATGTTTTAAATGTTTTGTGTTTATGGCTTAATATACAAATTACACATTTCCAGTTGAAAGAAAGTAATTTGCATATCAAGCCACAAAGTGATGTCATAAACAGGAGACACCACAGATACAATTAAAAGTCTCTCCCTCAATCTACGTGTTTGTTTGCACTTCTGTTAACACAATGTATAACCCATTTTTTATTCACTAAACTCCTAGTACAAACAATGTTTAGGTCTCTTTCAAGTAGACAGACTAGACACATTTGTATTTGTTAAATACCACAAAAGTAATGTACAAGAAAGTATTGATATTTTGATTTATTAAAACAAGCACATCATAAAAATCATCCGTACTTACTTGCCCAGATATTTACAAATCATCTCTGCTACGTTTTCACAGTTCTTCTTAGTAGGACAGAAGACCAGGCAGGAATTGTTTGGAATGACCTCAGTGACTAAACAAATGATATGGTCAGGATCTGTCTTCAGCATGTTACTGGAATACTAAAATAAAGCAAAATACAGAATTCTTAGAACCTAGAGAGAGCTGCTAGTTTAACAGGAAATTACAGTCACAAGCATGGCAGCCATTTTAAATGAAAAGAAACACGTTAAAAATGACCCATATGATGCAACCTTTTATTCTCCAGGAGGTTTGATTCAAACCCTGATTATTTCTCATTAATGCACTTAAAATAGTGAAAGGTTTGGTCATTCTAAATGTCATTTTTAATTTTAAATGACAAGTTTCCTTCAAACATTTCCAAGGTGGGATTTGCCACTTCATCTCCGTTATTTTTTTTAAAAGATAAATACCTGCATGCCTAATATGTCTTTGCCATGTTTAACACATAATCTATCACAGCAACTCTGGTCACTGGTCATCCAAACTGCACCAATATAATTTCAGATGTGAGGATCAGGGCTGCAGTGGTGAGTATATCCATCCAACGCAGGCAAGTCTTAAATCACAAATAACTTTATTTTAAAATGACAAAGCACCTAATGCATTTCAAGCCAGGAGAGTTTTAAAGACTGAAATTGATTTATGGCGTATGTGGGTGTTTAGGGTTGCCACCTGGCCGGTAAAATATTATCTTCAAGTCAATGCTAAGACTATGGAGGCTATAGGAAGGCCGGTCAGAAAGGTGGCAACCCTGTGTGTGTGTGTGACCATTGGCAATAGCATGACCAAGCAGTGTCAAGCTAAAGTGACAGAAAGCATAATATTAGCCTCCGGTCTCATACTTACTCCGGTCCTTACCCACCGGGCCCAACGCTGCGGGAGAACTTAATTTCCCATACTCCCCTGTCAGCCTTTTTGCTGACAGAGTTTTATGTAGGTCATCAACAGCCACTGTTTGACTCCCCTGCTCTAGGCCTTAATACAACCATAAACAACCCAGACTTGGACAGTTGGCTGCAGAAATTATTGATGTTTAACAGAATTAATCATATTTTTATTGTAAACTAAAACACAAATTATTTCATGAGTTTTCAGATAATTTTAGTACAAAACATATCAAATCTATTCACCTTGTAGCTAAGAAGCCGTGAAAATGTGAAGTTATCCTCTGCTTTGCTGTCGACTTCATAAATACTGTCACGGATTTTAACAAACTCCTTTAATTCAACCTAGATTTGCAAAGAAATTATGAAATTATCACCCTTATATATAGTCGAAATTCTTGAGAAATATTACTTCAACCTTTGGTCTGCTATTTTTGTGTGGACACCAAAAAAGGCAAATTACGTTAAATGTAGTCTTGATGGCTTTGGTGGCAAAAGGGGACGTACAAATATTAGGCAGGTGGTCATAGTTTTATGGCTTATTGTTGTGTATATAAAATTAAAGATTAAAAAAAATAAAAAGGAACAACAACTCATTTAAGGGGAATTGCTGGTATTAATGTCCCTCTCAGTTTAAGCCAAACATGAACACAAAGGCAGGGCAACACATGGCGGTACTCATAGCAGCCAGGAGAAATCATTCCATCATATTTAACAAACAAAAGAAGAAAAAGCCAGCAAGCTTTTGTGCCAAAGCACCCTGCTACAAATGCTCAGTGCTATGGTGGACATGCAGGTTCTAACTCCCAGATCACCCCCCCTCCCCAAGAAATTAAATTACATTTAGAAATGCTTACTGGTCTGAAGTTATTGGTATAATACTCTGCCTTCAGAAATTTTTGCAGGTCACCAAAATTGTTTAATGTGGCACTCATTCCGATGATTTGTGTGCTTTCTGAAAATGAAAGATTAGGATAATAAATCAATCCAGGTATGACCATAACATAAATATGGTTTATGTTATTATACATTCTCACTACATCTATGCTATGTGTGTCTAAACAAACCCCAAATTTCTCCAAAACATATATCAAGTTGGACATCCAAATATAGTCACATCTAGGGGACTGTTCGTTAAAAATTGAACTGTGGCAAATGGACATGTGAACTGCAAAAATCAGGCATTAATAGCAGAGTTGATGAAAATTCCCTTTGCTTAAATCTTTACCCCCCATGCCATCGCTGCAGTACCCCCACTCTCTGCCCTTACAGACAACTGAACCTTTACATATTAAATAAATATACACATATTTCATTAAATAAAACATAAATGACTAATGGCAGATCCTTCCCCCTCAGCACAGCCTGTAAGATGGTGAAGGGAGTGGTTGCTATTTTTATTTTATTAATATTACACATAAAAAAATTCTATTAGTCCCAATTATGAATGTTTAATGCATATGTATTTTGCATTTTAATGAATACACTAATCATTTTATGTAAGATGTAGTTTTATTTCATGCGTAAAATATAATCAGAGTGGATTCCCCTCATCTAGACACATACACACATATGTAGATGAATTTGCAGCACACAGAACATTGATGGGTAACCATTTGCTCTCTACCAGTTGTGGACTATATTTCTCATGATGTTTAGAATCCTTTAGGCTGAGCATGATGGAAAGTACAGTCCACAACAGATGGAGTGCAAAAGGTTGGTTATTGTCATACAGATACACACATACATTTCCATAGTTACAGATACTTATAAAACACAAATACCTGTAAATACACACACACACACACACACACCAACCAAGCCCATTTCCCCCTGCCTTCAAGACGGCCATGATCACAGTTAGCAGATACATGTAGGATCACAATTATCGAACACATCAAAATCACTTACCACTAGTGTAGAGAACTTTAGCCAAAGTCATCTCTAAAATAGCCCCTCGACTTCCTTCACCCAACATGTGCAACTTTAAGACGGACATAAAAAAGGAGAATGCATGATTAGAGTTCAATAGATGGATTAGATCCATTCTAATGCCAAGTTATTATTTAGCCTTACATTTTATTTTTCATGTATAGCGGCATCAACTGGAATGATTCATTATTCAATCCACAAATAAGAGGCCAATAAATTTCTTTAAAATATCATATGACTATTTAACATAACTTGAAAAATAGTGTGTTAGATTAAGTAATTCTATTCTTTTAAAATTAGGTTCTGTTGGCCCAATTTTAGGGATATCTAGTGACTGCAGTTGGTTAATCATATATAGATATACACGATTGTTAACAGTAACAGGCCATATGCTTAGGGTTGCCACCTGGCCAGTATTTTACCGGCAGGGCGGTAAAATATTTGCTTGAGGCCAGTGTTAAGTCTATGGAGGCAGTAGCATGGCCGGTATTTTTTTGCAGAAAAAGTGGCAACCCTACATATGCTAAGGCTCCACACAGCAGTAGATGACTAATGTATGGTACAAAATGTTACCTCATCAACTACAACAAGACCTAAATCACTGATTCGGCCACTTTCAATCAGGGAGTTGACAAGACTGTGACCCTTCTCGATGGTTGCAACGTAGAGGGATCTTCTTTTCCTCCGTTTGATGGGAGGAAATCTTCCTTTGCTACCAGCATATTCCTCCACCAAAAAATCCAACTCCACTCCAAAACTGGACAAGCCCCGCACCTAGAAATGAACAACGATGTGACGATAAATTACACAAACCTATTAATAATAATCTTTTTCTCACTGTTCCAATGAGACTACGTTCACAGTTGAAAAATAACTATCTAGTAATGCATAAGATGCAGTGGAAATAATTAAAAGAATAGTACACTGTGGAAAAACAGGAAACAAGTAAAGTTAAAATGATACCATTTATTGGCTAACAGAGCTTGATTGCAAGCTTTCAAGACCAGTTTGCTTGGTCGTTTCCTACGGCATTAAAGATGCTAAGACAACATTTCCTAATTACAGACCAGAGCTTTAACAAAATAAACATAAGGGGATTAAAGAATTTTCTTTTCAGCAAATTAGCCAGTCTTTTAGAGATCTAGTAGATAAATTCAGTTTAGTTCATCATCTTTGACCAGTTTACTCCCTGGCTAAAGAGGCCATCCTGGATGCTGTGTCCAGCTTGACAGAAATGTTCTCCAACAGGTGTATCTGTTTTTTACTCTCTGATTGATAGTATGCCTGTAGGAATTGTTTGTTTGTGTAATGCTTGGCCTGTTCCGCTCACATACACAAACATGAAGTAGTATACCACATTGGATGATTTACACATGAAGTGACAATGATTTTGCGAGGCAAACCTGAGCCTGGTATTGGTACGTTGCCCTGTAGATGCGTGCACAGGTCTCACATGTCTTTTGCTTCACGTGTTCTTGGGGCCACACTTGTGGCATGCTGGTCTGTTTGCTTAGAGGCTGAAGTGAAGTGAAGGTACCTGGCCAGGTTCTAAATTCTTCCTTCTTTACTGACCAGCACGTTTCTTTATCCATGTACTATTCATGGTATTTTGCTAACCTAATCAGCAAGTGAGTAATTTGACACTCTGCCTGTGGTTACATTTGTATCTGTGTCTGTTCATTTGTATTTAAAGGCACATATCATTGTTTCTTGTTTTTAACAATTTGTCATTTTTTTGTTACATTTGTGTATATTTTTTCTATATGTATTTATATATTGCATTTGTTTTTATATATTATTAAATTTATATATTTTATATTAATTTACTATCTTTGTTTTTTTATATTGATTGACACTTACACTGTTTAACTGCCAAGCGCTGTCTACTCACCTTCCCATTCTGTTTCCCTTTACAGTGGCTTGTTCCACTGTTTTCTCATAAAGACTAGCAGCAGTGGCGTCCCGAGGGGGGGGCGGGGGGGCGGCCCGCCCCGGGTGCCACTGACTAGGGGGGTGCCACCGGTGCTGCCGGCACCCCCCGCGCTGCTTACCTTTTTTTTTTTTTTTTCTCATGCGGCCGAATCCTCTGGATGCGGCCGCCAAGTGAAAAAAAAAAAAAAAATCACAGCGACCGGATGTGACGATACGTCACATCCGGCGACTGTGTTTCCCTCCTCCGTGCAGGAGGGAAGAGAAGACTGCACGGAGGAGTCGTCCGTCCGGGAGAAGCAGCGATTTGGTAAGTGATGGGGGGGGGGGGGGGGGGGGGGGCTGGCACTATATTACTGGGTTCTGACTGGCACTATATTACTGGGCTCTGGCTGGCACTATATTACTGGGCTCTGGCTGGCACTATATTACTGGGCTCTGACTGGCATAATATTACTGGGTTCTGGCTGGCACTATATTACTGGGTTCTGGCTGGCACTATATTACTGGGCTCTGACTGGCACTATATTACTGGGTTCTGACTGGCACAATATTACTGGGCATCTGACTGGCGCTATATTACTGGGCTCTGACTGGCATAATATTACAGGCATCTGACTGGCACTATATTACTGGGCTCTGGCTGGCACTATATTACTGGGCTCTGGCTGGCACTATATTACTGGGCTCTGGCTGGCACTATATTACTGGGCTCTGACTGGCACAATATTACTAGGCTCTGGCTGGCACTATATTACTGAGCTCTGGCTGGCACTATATTACTGGGCTCTGACTGGCACTATATTACTGGGCTCTGGCTGGCACTATATTACTGGGCTCTGACTGTTACAATATTCCTGGTATCTGACTGGCACACTATTACTGGGCTCTGACTGGCACACTATTACTGGGCACTGACTGGCACAATATTCCTGGGCACTGACTGGCACAATATTCCTGGGCATCTGACTGGCATAATATTCATGGGCACTGACTGGCACAATATTACTGGGCATCTGACTGGCACAATATTCCTGGGCTCTGAGTGGCACACTATTACTGGGCACTGACTGGCACACTATTACTGGGCTCTGACTGGCACTATATTACTGGGCTCTGGCTGGCACTATATTACTGGGCTCTGGCTGGCACTATATTACTGGGTTCTGGCTGGCACTATATTACTGGGCTCTGACTGGCACTATATTACTGGGTTCTGACTGGCACTATATTACTGGGTTCTGACTGGCACTATATTACTGGGCTCTGACTGGCACTATATTACTGGGCTCTGACTGGCACTATATTACTGGGCTCTGACTGGCACTATATTACTGGGCTCTGACTGGCACTATATTACTGGGTTCTGGCTGGCACTATATTACTGGGTTCTGGCTGGCACTATATTACTGGGTTCTGGCTGGCACTATATTACTGGGCTCTGACTGGCACTATATTACTGGGCTCTGACTGGCACTATATTACTGGGTTCTGGCTGGCACTATATTACTGGGCTCTGACTGGCACTATATTACTGGGTTCTGGCTGGCACTATATTACTGGGCTCTGACTGGCACTATATTACTGGGCTCTGGCTGGCACTATATTACTGGGCTCTGACTGGCACTATATTACTGGGCTCTGACTGGCACTATATTACTGGGTTCTGGCTGGCACTATATTACTGGGCTCTGACTGGCACTATATTACTGGGCTCTGGCTGGCACTATATTACTGGGTTCTGGCTGGCACTATATTACTGGGCTCTGAGTGGCACAATATTACTGGGCTCTGGCTGGCACTATATTACTGGGCTCTGACTGGCACTATATTACTGGGCTCTGGCTGGCACTATATTACTGGGCTCTGACTGTTACAATATTCCTGGTATCTGACTGGCACACTATTACTGGGCACTGACTGGCACACTATTACTGGGCACTGACTGGCACAAAATTACTTGGCATTTGACTGGCATAAAATTCATGGGCACTGACTGGCACAATATTACTGGGCATTTGACTGGCACACTATTCCTGGGCTCTGAGTGGCACACTATTACTGGGCACTGACTGGCACAATATTCCTGGGCACTGACTGGCACTATATTACTGGGCTCTGACTGTTACAATATTCCTGGTATCTGACTGGCACACTATTACTGGGCTCTGACTGGCACACTATTACTGGGCACTGACTGGCACAATATTCCTGGGCACTGACTGGCACACTATTACTGGGCACTGACTGGCACACTATTACTGGGCTCTGACTGGCACTATATTACTGGGCTCTGACTGGCACTATATTACTGGGCTCTGGCTGGCACTATATTACTGGGCTCTGGCTGGCACTATATTACTGGGCTCTGGCTGGCACTATATTACTGGGTTCTGGCTGGCACTATATTACTGGGCTCTGACTGGCACTATATTACTGGGTTCTGGCTGGCACTATATTACTGGGTTCTGACTGGCACTATATTACTGGGTTCTGACTGGCACTATATTACTGGGCTCTGACTGGCACTATATTACTGGGCTCTGACTGGCACTATATTACTGGGCTCTGACTGGCACTATATTACTGGGCTCTGACTGGCACTATATTACTGGGTTCTGGCTGGCACTATATTACTGGGCTCTGACTGGCACTATATTACTGGGTTCTGGCTGGCACTATATTACTGGGTTCTGGCTGGCACTATATTACTGGGCTCTGACTGGCACTATATTACTGGGTTCTGGCTGGCACTATATTACTGGGCTCTGACTGGCACTATATTACTGGGTTCTGGCTGGCACTATATTACTGGGTTCTGGCTGGCACTATATTACTGGGCTCTGACTGGCACTATATTACTGGGCTCTGGCTGGCACTATATTACTGGGCTCTGACTGGCACTATATTACTGGGCTCTGACTGGCACTATATTACTGGGTTCTGGCTGGCACTATATTACTGGGCTCTGACTGGCACTATATTACTGGGCTCTGGCTGGCACTATATTACTGGGTTCTGGCTGGCACTATATTACTGGGCTCTGAGTGGCACAATATTACTGGGCTCTGGCTGGCACTATATTACTGGGCTCTGACTGGCACTATATTACTGGGCTCTGGCTGGCACTATATTACTGGGCTCTGACTGTTACAATATTCCTGGTATCTGACTGGCACACTATTACTGGGCACTGACTGGCACACTATTACTGGGCACTGACTGGCACAAAATTACTTGGCATTTGACTGGCATAAAATTCATGGGCACTGACTGGCACAATATTACTGGGCATTTGACTGGCACACTATTCCTGGGCTCTGAGTGGCACACTATTACTGGGCACTGACTGGCACAATATTCCTGGGCACTGACTGGCACTATATTACTGGGCTCTGACTGTTACAATATTCCTGGTATCTGACTGGCACACTATTACTGGGCTCTGACTGGCACACTATTACTGGGCACTGACTGGCACAATATTCCTGGGCACTGACTGGCACACTATTACTGGGCACTGACTGGCACACTATTACTGGGCTCTGACTGGCACTATATTACTGGGCTCTGACTGGCACTATATTACTGGGCTCTGGCTGGCACTATATTACTGGGCTCTGGCTGGCACTATATTACTGGGCTCTGGCTGGCACTATATTACTGGGTTCTGGCTGGCACTATATTACTGGGCTCTGACTGGCACTATATTACTGGGTTCTGGCTGGCACTATATTACTGGGTTCTGACTGGCACTATATTACTGGGTTCTGACTGGCACTATATTACTGGGCTCTGACTGGCACTATATTACTGGGCTCTGACTGGCACTATATTACTGGGCTCTGACTGGCACTATATTACTGGGCTCTGACTGGCACTATATTACTGGGTTCTGGCTGGCACTATATTACTGGGCTCTGACTGGCACTATATTACTGGGTTCTGGCTGGCACTATATTACTGGGTTCTGGCTGGCACTATATTACTGGGCTCTGACTGGCACTATATTACTGGGTTCTGGCTGGCACTATATTACTGGGCTCTGACTGGCACTATATTACTGGGTTCTGGCTGGCACTATATTACTGGGTTCTGGCTGGCACTATATTACTGGGCTCTGACTGGCACTATATTACTGGGCTCTGGCTGGCACTATATTACTGGGCTCTGACTGGCACTATATTACTGGGCTCTGACTGGCACTATATTACTGGGTTCTGGCTGGCACTATATTACTGGGCTCTGACTGGCACTATATTACTGGGCTCTGGCTGGCACTATATTACTGGGTTCTGGCTGGCACTATATTACTGGGCTCTGAGTGGCACAATATTACTGGGCTCTGGCTGGCACTATATTACTGGGCTCTGACTGGCACTATATTACTGGGCTCTGGCTGGCACTATATTACTGGGCTCTGACTGTTACAATATTCCTGGTATCTGACTGGCACACTATTACTGGGCACTGACTGGCACACTATTACTGGGCACTGACTGGCACAAAATTACTTGGCATTTGACTGGCATAAAATTCATGGGCACTGACTGGCACAATATTACTGGGCATTTGACTGGCACACTATTCCTGGGCTCTGAGTGGCACACTATTACTGGGCACTGACTGGCACAATATTCCTGGGCACTGACTGGCACTATATTACTGGGCTCTGACTGTTACAATATTCCTGGTATCTGACTGGCACACTATTACTGGGCTCTGACTGGCACACTATTACTGGGCACTGACTGGCACAATATTCCTGGGCACTGACTGGCACAATATTCCTGGGCATCTGACTGGCATAATATTCCTGGGCACTGACTGGCACAAAATTACTTGGCATCTGACTGGCATAATATTCATGGGCACTGACTGGCATAATATTCCTGGGCACTGACTGGCACAAAATTACTTGGCATCTGACTGGCATAATATTCATGGGCACTGACTGGCACAATATTACTGGGCATCTGACTGGCACAATATTCCTGGGCTCTGAGTGGCACACTATTACTGGGCACTGACTGGCACACTATTACTGGGCACTGACTGGCACACTATTACTGGGCACTGACTGGCACTATATTACTGGGCTCTGACTAGCACAAACAATAATACTGGCTCTGACTGGCACAATATTCCTGGTATCTGACTGGCACATTACTGGGTTCTGAGTGGCACTATATAACTGGGCTCTGACTGGCACACTATTACTGGGCTCTGAGTGGCACACTATTACTGGGCTCTGACTGGCACTATATTACTGGGTTCTGAGTGGCACTATATTACTGGGCTCTGAGTGGCACACTATTACTGGGCTCTGACTGGCACACTTACTGGGCTCTGAGTGGCACACTATTACTGGGCTCTGACTGGCACAATATTACTGGTATCTGACTGGCACAATATTACTGGTATCTGACTGGCACACTATTCCTGGTAACTATAATTGTACAATTTTCAAACATTGAAAAAATTGTGGGTGTTTTCTTGCATTTTTATTGTGGGGGGGGGTGCCACACTCGGGGTCCGCCCCGGGTGCCAAATGCTCTAGGTACGCCCCTGACTAGCAGCTTATTTTCTCTATGCGACTCATCTGTCCAATCCACTGAGATATTTCATTGTCAATATCCTCAATCAGTGTATCGCTGGGTTTGTATACATTTATAATAATAATTATTTAAATATGTTTTTTTTTTTTTGTGGTAAAGGGTTCACTTTGATTTCACAAAATAGGCGCTGTGTATATCACATTTCTACTTACAGTGTATGCTGTTTGTTTGTACCGTCTACACTGTGTATTTTTTTTGGCAGCATTTGGGTTTCTTTTTTAAGTCCTCCCACTTTTGTCGGTGGGTTCCGTTTCATTTAGCATTGTTTGGTTGCTTCGCTATTTTGAGAGGTTTTTGTTGCACAGGGTTTTAATATTCTTTTTATTATTTTTTGTGTTTCAGTAGTGGCGTCAGCAGACATTGCTAAGTGACTTGGCAGTGCCATCTTTCCCTCCATACAGCTTGACGGTGCCATCTCTGTCCTCCAAAATATTGACAAATCTTAGTTGCAAAACAATTCTTTTATTATTCTACAAATAAAAGTGTCAGACACTGTAAGGAAAGAGTAATACCACAAATAAAGTAAGGAGGGTGAAACACCTTTATACATGTGAGGGCTTAAATAAAATTAAAAAAAAAAAAAAAAATTATATATATATATAATTATTACTGGCTTTAATAGCAACAGTGAAATTATTTCCCAATATAATCTTACAAATTAATAACCTATTTACAAATACTGGATAGCGGCAATGCACTTATTTCAAACTGTTAACATATAACACATTCATGGATTTGGCATGTGAATCTCTGTGTATACTTTACGTATTTGGACTTTCTAAATAGTCTGTTTAGCCAGGGAGTGGACTGATCGATCATGCACCGACTGAACTGAATTTATCTATCAGATCTCTAATGCAACATAACTTCCCAGAGCCTTTCGCTAGTCTAAAATCCCTGAAAATGAATGTCTCACTGCATCTACAACCAAATGCAGTAATTAAAGGGTAACAATATATTGATTTATTCTATAAATGTATATCCTTATGCTGTAAGCTTTCTCCTGTACTAGTTGTTTTAATGTACATTTTGTTTGTTATGTTCCAATGTCCAACATTATATTAGACTTGCTCTCCAGGTAGGCTTGCTGCCAATGTTAAGTCTATGGTGACAATAGCAAGGCCGGCGTTTGCATGAGGAAAAGGTGGCAACCTTATCTTCAGAACACAATTTAAAACAAGAGGCATTTCAATATATTCTTCCTGGTTAAAGATTTTACAAACAAGATAAATGATAGTTAGAACATATAACCCACCTTTTCTTGTACAATCGCGACATATGGTAAGATCATCAAAACATCTCTCTGCCTGCACAGCACCTCCTGAAGAATGAGGACTTCAGCCACAAGTGTTTTCCCCCCACTGGTTGGAAGTGAATATATTAAGTTCTTCCTTTGTTTTAGGGACTCCAAGGTCAAACACACATGCTGCCAGTCTGTGGAAATAAAATTAATTTAATCAAGATGATCTCAGTCTAAGTTTTCTGAGCAAAGTTATAGCGATGTTAAAGATAGAAAGGTATATATGCGTAATGACACGTACATCACACATTATTAAATAAAGATGAGCAATGTATGGCATAAAAAGTCAATAATACACCTGGAATGTTCTTTGGAAGCTTACCTTATATATATTTATTAGACAGCCAGACATGCCCATCATAGACAACGATATGGAGAATGTGAGTCATACTGAAACTGAAATTATTCTGCTGCACTATTATGTTTCATATGGTTTCAGATGATATTAAATCTAGTCCTATAGATTGGAAGCTTGTGAACAGGACTCTGAACAGAACGCTACATAAATTGTTAGCATCATTAATATCAGTGTTTTTGTAGACAGAAATTTACATAAAATAAAGTGTCCAGCATTTATAAAAAAGGCAAAAAATATATATTTGGCCATTTGTGAGTTTAAGAAAACATGCTTAGCTTACTGGAGGCCACCATCTTGAATTATTTATCATGACATACCTCCCAACTTTGCCCCCCGGCAAATCGGGACGCCATGGGACGGAGTCTGGGGAGGGGGGTGTCAGTGTTACCTGCTCATGTACGGAAACATGGTCACCCAATTTTGATCCTGGCTTCTGAAGCCAGGATCGCTACTTTGCATGCCCAGTAAGCATTCTCTGGTGTCTGGGATCGGGGCCGCGTGATTGTGGTCCTGAGTCGCGCAGTCCCACAGAGCACTATCTCTGTCCCGAAAAGTGGGACAGAGGTAGAGCACGGCGGGACAGCAGGACATACCTCCCAAATCAAGAACTGTCCCACGCAAAGCGGGACAGTTGGGCGGTATGTCATGATTATTCCTTGCTAATATTTAGTTCACCACTCTGATGAGAGCTGATTTGTCCACGTAGTTTTAGAAGGAGGCGATCACAAGACAGGTAAATAATCACTATAGGATCTAATCAATAAACAGAGAACTGCAGGAAACGGAGATGGGAATTTCAAACTTTAGGCCAATGTAGATACATTTTCCAATTCAGCTGAATGGGAGATTCTTTTTCCAGCTAAGCTACTATGGCTTTAAGTTTGAAATTCCCATCTCAGTTCCCTGCAAGTCTCTCCTTTTTGAGTAGACCCTTATATAATAACAAATTGGTCTACTTTAAATGTGACATCAAATAAAATGTAATAATTGTAATAATAATGTGATAAATATATATAAATATGAATTATTAATTAATATGTAGAAATATTATCAATTCAAACTAGATAAATTAAAATTTATATAGAAATTAGACATGGAAAAAAGTAAATAGCAGCAAGAAAAATGAAAAAAAGATATATAAGGCTAAAAAAAAAAGTAAGAATTTTTGTAAAAAGAAATATTACCATAGAGTTTTTTTATTCCTCTAAACTGATTAATTAGATCACCAACTCGGCTGGGTAATCCATAAAAAGGTCCAAAGTCAAATTCAGAGGATGTTTCCACCGTCTTCTTTGCAACATCAATTTCTTCTAAAAGAATGTTTTCTTTGAGCTGCTTTGTCTTAGACACTTGTGGACTTTGGCCTTTGGCATTGCAAGCCAATGTACTTTTTAGACTATCCTTTAAGCTTTTCCTTCGTCCCTGTTGATGGTCTACAGACAATTTGGAAGAAATAATAACAGGTTCTCCACTAGTGAGGGTCATTGAGCCTTGTGGTCTAGCAATATCCAAGTCATTATTGAAAGTTATGTTGTTTGATAGGGAGTGTGAACTACTAGCCTTGCTAACATCAGGCAATTTGCTGTGTGTGGAATATGAATTTGCCTTTGCAGAAGAAACTGGAAGTTGATGAGTTTCTTCATAAAATAGGAATTGTGAGCCTGGAAGGTCATCTACAAAGTCATCATGAACTTCACTTGTGGGCAAAATCGTTTTGTTAGATTGCTGTGGCACAATCTCTTTGCTATGAGCAGATCCTGTATTTTGGATTTTTGCAATGTTTAGATTAGAATCTTCAAATTCTCCTTTTGTACTTTCATGGGGAAAAAAATCTGAAGAATCTGGCATAGACGGCTTCTGCAAGTTGTCCAGTTGAGCTAAAAATGAAGTGTCTTCAGCAAAGCTATCATAATCGCCAAAGAGATCATCATCACTAATACTGTCCTGCATAGAAAGAAAAAAACAAAACACAGCAGATATTATATACACACACACACACACACATACACATCAAAAGTCTTTGATTCTGCGCCTATGAAAACAGGCACACTCAGATGCTGAGGCATGTACCACTGGCAATCTTCTAATTTTGTCAGAATTTTAGTTATCAAGGCATCTTGTCTAAAGTAGAACTGCAAATACAGTTCAGTGTGAGTTGCAAATTAATAATAATAATAAACTGTACTGCTAAGGAGTTATATTTACCCCTTCATAAGGTATGGTACTTTCGTCCTAAAAGAAAGCAGCACCAAAATGCAGTTTTTTGTTCCTGGTTCACAGTGGCAGAGACACGATCAAGGTCTGACTCTGTGGGCTTGTGATATCTATCACCCATGACGTTGCGGAGGAGGGCCTGAAGCTGGAAGTTCGGTTACAGTGCATTTTAGCAAAAATGTAGGTACTCACTTTGAGCATCGGCTACATTTTCCCTGTCAGACTGAGTTCAATCAAAGTAGCCTCATCTGACGGGTTTGACCCTGCTGCAGATGCTTCAGTGGAATCCGAAGCATAGCTTATCGCAGGTAAGTTAAGGACGGTCTATAACATATTACCATTTATTTCGGTATTTGTAAATTACAGTCACACATCACTATAGGAGCCCTGGTAAACAGGAAAAAAAACAAATGATTAAAAAAAAAAAAAAGAATAATGTTGTTTTATTTCATATTTTCAGCTTTTCATTGCTACTTTTTAGAAGAAAATGTGAAATTATAAAAACATGAATGAAAAGACTGTTTTTTTTAAAACAGGCTTTTTAAAATAAAATAGTAAATGTGGCTAGCAATGGTATTTATTCACTAAAAAGTGAGCTGTACACACAAAAACCCCCACCAGGCATTAATAGCAGAGTTGGAAAGATAGCCAAGTGTTGATTTTTTTTACCATGAAGCATTTCATTTCCGAGTTTTGTGGTTCACCTGCTACACAGTTTTTGTGAATACATCCCAACTTCCATTTAATCCCTCCACACATGTATTGTTGCTCCAAACATTTGAGAGCAGAAATACTACCTCTCTGAGTGCCATTAATTCAGGTTGCTCTTCCTCTAATGTCTGTGAATGAAATGTAATCTTCATATCTTTGTCTTCTTTGCTATTGGTCTTTTTCTTTGCTGGGGTGAGGCAACTATGGCCAGAAGGTAGACTCCTTTTCCGTACAGAATTTCGCCTCCGGATCTGCAGTCCACCAGATTCCATTACACAGTTGTGCAAACGTTCCTCACATTGTTAAGTGGGCAGCAACATAGATTAAACAAATTTTATTAAAACTTTAAGCAAGGTTACTGAAATACAACCATGCTCGCTGTAAGTCTCCAAGATCCAGGTTTATCAATTGCATGTGTAGTTTTGATTTCCAAGAACTATAGCCATGGGTCACTGGGGCATAATCAATATCTCTATGTAATGGGTTTGCACTGTTAATAGAAGACTAACAGGCCTGCTGTGAGCAAAATCATTCATTTAATTTACATGTTAAGAATTGTAATTAGCAGTTAGTAGATAACAGAGTAATCAATAATATTGTTTCAGAGTACTTCTGTAGCAGATGAAGCTGTGATATTTCAGAATAATCACATTCTTTTAGTTATCTTAGGAATCCTTATATTGATCCTAGACAATTCCAGGTTAAGTTCTGCCAGTTGTTGTATACAGAAGTTTAGATCTTCCACTTTTATCCTCACCTGGAAATGGAAAGGCAACATAAGCATGAATAAGCCTGCAAATACTTAATTTTGTTATAACAAAAATTGCACTCAGTATATTACTTTAGGTGCATAATGAGAACAATTGCATTGTTCCAAATCACAATGGTGCTTTTTAATAACTGAGCAGTGGTAGTTAGTAATTTTTTTTTTGTTTTGCATATGCTTAAACCTAAAATAAATACAATTTGAAATGTGCCCAAAAAACTGTCACACTTTTGTTTCATATGTTTGTGCACTCGATTTTCTAGATTAGAATTTAGTTACTGAACTGATAATCCTGTTATTTCAACTAGCCATGCTTTTTAATAAGAATAAAAATCATAAAGTGTTTAACCAGGAAGGATGCATTCAGATATAATCATTTTATAGTTTGTCCTGAGGATGTTCTGTTTGCCCAAATGCATGGGATGTTACCATCACTAATTAAATGGTACTCATTTTATATATCTCAGAAGGATGAATTGCTGCGTTGACCCAACCAATAATCGAACCTGTAAACCTGAGGGTTGAACATATCTTAAAAATTGTTGACCAGTCTACTGAGCTTTCTCACATTCATACATTTGAAACTTATTTTATTTAGTCATTGTTTTTTTTTTGCATTAGCATATCATGCATAGAAGGTAGCTATTTCCAGCAGTAATTTTTAGTATTATACTAGCTCTTTGTCGTCTCTACCAAATACAGGTTATAATGGAAAAAAATGGATCTGAAAATTCGTTCTCAAATAAATTCATACTTTCATTAGGCTTCCACATGATGACATATTGTATCACTTGGAGAAAAACAAAAAATGTAACTAGTTTGCCGGTATTTGAAAACAGACCAGCTACAACAACAGTGTCTAGAAGCAACAGTGGCAAACAGGACTATTGACAAATATTTTAAAACCTCTACACTGGTGAAGCAGATCCGTATGGGAGCTGATGTTGGATGTTTGCATGCAATGGGATAACAGTATCAATAAAGCTCAAATCTATATTAAATGTTGAGGTGTCACCAGGATCCTGACATTGTTAAGCTTCGTGCTAGACTTGATCCAGTTTTGCAAAAACCTATGGCAGATTGCACTTAGAGCAGAAAGAAACCAATAACCTGATAAATCCGCCTGTGACCCTAACAGCCCTCACCCGCACAAAGTCATAGTACTCACATCAGTCTGGTCCAAGACATACACTTTTCAAATTTCAAACATGACCATACCCTGTATTTGCATTACGTGCCCCGGACCAGCCAATCAAAGACAAAACACATACAATGATACTGAAGGAAGTGACGACAGAGGCCGAGTTCAAACAGCATGCTTTCCTGTCACCCTGGTGACGAATGAATGTAAGAAGAAAACACATTAGCTATTCAAAGTCGTTTTCGAAATCTCGAATACAGTGCAGACAAATTCTTATTATATCTCTAGTGTCTACAACTCAGAACACAGATTGGAAGGCTAGACCCTTTCAGTTCGCCCAGTTTTTAATAAAATGATTCAGAGTGGTATATACACATTGTATTGCATAAACCAATAATATCTTGAATTTGGCCGTTCATGGGATCCCTACTGCTGTGATACTAAATGTCATCGATCCGTTTAATAAACGACATAGATTATTCATATTCAGGCTTTCTAGTTGTACTACTCCCCAATTTGCGGTCATGTTCCTTTGTATGGAACTGAATTTTGATGCACGCAGTTCCCAGCCGGAAACAAATGTTGGTTGCACTGACAGGATACAGTGTGATGCCTTCTCTCCTCCTGCAGGTCACAGGACAAGCTTCAGGATGCCCATGCTAAGGTTGCTACTCAATGCAGCTCGTAGCAGACAGTTCACTGCAAAACTATGTAGCCCTCCAGCGCTCCATGCCACTGGGAGACCAATGACAGGTAGAGACATAATGGCAAATCGCTGACTTGGAAAAGCGAATTAAAAACAGTATTTTTCAGTGATGCCTAAATCGTTGGCTTTCAAGCTGCAGTGATTTACACTGTCAAACAACATACTAACATAGCATACGGTAAATGTAATCTAAAATAGCTGGGATGCCAAAGGCTACTCGTCACTGATATATATTACAGTTAAAACATTAATAATTTGTCATGTGTGAAAAAAATATTTTGCTGACAGTTGTCCTTTAAGTGTTGAACATGGGGAGTTGTGAGAGTGAGTTGTGCAAACTTGCCATGCCAATGATAAAAACTCTAGGAAGAAGACTTAATTTTATACTTAATGTAGGTTAAACTGCATTCCGTACCTGAAGTGGACTTTGTAATACACACAATTTGTGGAAGATATGTCAGCTTTAATGACCCAAATTAAACGTATTCTGTTTCCTTCTCAAATGCTTACCTTAATAAGTGCAGCCATCTTGACTTGGTTTGCTGGATTATTTCTCATCATTATTCCACAGATGAGTGAATAATTTATAGGTGTCTGAAAAAAGTCATATGGCATAGTGCTTTCACAGAGGTAAAATGAGTTTAATAATGGACGTGTGAAGAACAGTACTGGTGGATTTGTAGCATTTAAATTTTTTTATAGATATATGCAAAGACAACAGAAAAAACATGTGTTTTTATAGAACCTCTGGAAAATAGTTTTTAATTGAATTTCTTTTTATGTTTCTAGTAATACAACAAAGACACCAAACTTCTCAACATGTACATGAAGATATGGTAAGAATATGTTCCGCCTTTTGTAGTGTTTTTTTTCAATGTGTATTTTGATGCTGTAGACTTGCTAGACCATGCATATATAGAAACATAGAATGTGTCGGCAGATAAGAACCATTCGGTCCAACTAGTCTGCCCAATTTTTTTTTTTTTTGAGTACTTTTATTAGTCCCCCGTTCCCGGTAAAGAAGCTTTACTGAACCGAGTACTGGTGTTACAGTAAAACCAGCATGTCAAAATAAAAGGGTGAAGAGGACATATACAAAAAAAGTAAGCAAGTAGAGAACACATTTCTTCTGAATTTTTATTACCCAAGAAGTCGCAAGCAACTTTGCAATAGAAAAAAGTTAATTTGCAGATCAAAACACAAGTGATGTCACAGACAATTTAAAACTGTTTTTTTTTCTCTTAATTTATGCATTTCCTTGCAAGTCTGCTAACACAATGTATAGATCATTTTCAGATTTTTTTTTTCTACCTGACCAGTAAAAACAATATTTAGGTGACACTCCAATTAAGAAATCTTAAAAAAAAAAAAAAAAAAAAAAAACCTTCTTCCAAGAATAATTATCAAAGCATAGATTGTTTCGGCAAATAACAACCATTTGGACAGTCTACTCTGCCCATACTTATACCTGTTGTAATATCTCCATACATTATTTGGTCTATTTAAACTTCTGACTTTGTCATCTTGTCTTGGTAACTCTCCTCCTTTTAAAAATACTTTCCACAACTACAGAGGGAATCATGATTTCGAAAAATGTTGTTTTGAGCATCGGCTACATTTTCCCTGTCTTAGTGAGGCCACTCAGTGTGACTTCAAATGACAGGTTGGGTCCTGTTGCAAGTCTTTCAAATCCGAGCACAGCTCATCATGGGTGGTTGAGACGAGCGGTTAGGCTCAGGGCATTGTGTGCTAGGATGAGCGGTTCAGCGTGCGGCGTTGTGTGCTGGCATGAGCGGTTAAGTGCGGGACGTTGTGTGCCGCGATGAGCGGTTAGGCTCAGGCGGTGTGGGCAGCGATGAGCGGTTAGGCTCGGGGCGGTGTGGGCAGCGATGAGCGGTTAGGCTCGGGGCGGTGTGGGCTGCGATGAGCGGTTTGGCTCATGGCGTTATGTGCTATCCTAGCATCTTTTGGGCACTGATAATTAAAACTGCATAGAACATCCAAGTGTCATGAAGGGGTTAAAGGAACAATCATTCCTAATTTTTAAGTCTAAATGTGCTCACGTGCAGACACCAGTACTCAACAAGGATCTGGATGCTGGGTGAATTTGCCCACAAACCAGTCATATAGGAGCCTCAAAGACAAACTTAGCTCCCTCAACTGATCCTTACAAAAAAAAATTATTATAGCTAATACTGCCCTCTGAGCCTTAAAAATAAATGGACATCAGACATCTAGGAACTTTTTTTTCCCCCTCCATATTTTAATATTATGAATTGTATTGCAGCCCTTGCAGATGGAAAATCCTTATAAAGAGCCTCCCAAGAAATGTATATTGTGTGGAGTGCCGGTGGATTACAAGAACACACAGGTAAGGATTTCAAGTTTACAAAAGTCTGTTTCTTCGTGACTGAAAATCTTAAGAGTATATACATGATTTTGTGCTTAAACCTTGGAGTTTCATCCCAGCTTGCTCCCTGTCATGTCCCAAATGCAAAGTTGGCCTAACTATGGAATTATCAGAGCAACTACGTTTGACACTGGTAGACTCTATTCTATGACATATGGAGGCTGAGTTGGACTGTGGCACCAATGTGCCATTAATGATTTATTGTTTTAATTTCTCTATGTTGTGCAACTATAATTGTTAAGTTACAATTCACTCGTAAGATAATAAAACAATGGATACACCAAAAGATATAGTGCTCCGAAAATAGTTGTTGCACACTGGGGTGAGGAAGATGTCTGCCATTTACAGAGCCAGACAACGGAGTGCGTCCCCAGGAACAGTCAGCCTTACGCGTTTAGCGCCATCCCTCTATGACTAAGCTGGCTGTTTCTGGGGATGCACTCCATTGTCTGCCACTGTAAGTGAGTAAATAATATTTTTTACATTTCTGCCCGGTGGTGTCATCATTATTTTGGAAGACTGAAGATTATTTTTTTTGTCCATGTCTTTGCCAGAGTTACAATTCACTGTCTGTTAAATAAAACTAAAACCCAAAGAACCAGGACCACATAATTGTATTTTATCCTTGATCTGCAGTATTATTGGCCAGTTTGTTTTTTTATGGACACTGTTAACTTGTACATTGCCTATGCTGTGAATGTAAAGAATACAAAAATGAAGTGATTTATACATTACATTAGCAGAATAGCACTCAGAGCGATACAATAACAGAAAAATATGTTTTAAACATGCTTGCCTGATATGCACGTGAACTACTTTTCAATAGGAAATGTGTAATTTGCACATCAAAACACAAGGTGATGTCATAAGCAGGAGTCACCACAGGTACATTTGAAACATATTGCTCTTATTTGCTTGCAATTTTGCTAACACAGTGTATAAATCCCTTAAGTCCCTTTAAAATGACATGCTGTTAGTAGGTAGAACAATGGAAAATTAAGACCTTTTTACAGTAAAAACAAATTGACCAAGTATATAAAAAAAAAAAAAAAAACCCCACAGAGCCATGAAAGAAATAGTGATGTATGCTTAATCCATTAAGGACACATGATGGTCCTGGCACACCATGAATGCCAATTTATTTTAAATTCTGATTTATAAGGATAAATGGCATTAAAAGAAAACTTTCTGCCCTAGAAGGTGATACTGGGCATTGTCATGGCTTTCTACGGGAGTCCAGAAGTTTAGTCAGAGCCACCTGGTAACCCAGTTACTATTCACAGACTGTAGATAATGAAGTCTGGCTATTTATGGGGATTTTGACTCCAGTTGTAAAACTCCACACACACTTATCAGAATATAAGTCCTTAAGCTGTTATATAGCCTTTCCATGCATTCTCAAATCCCCGCACGCCCACAAAGGGTAATACAATGGCACGTGTGCAGGCCTGACACACCAACGTCAGGTTCCCAACCATGCCTTATCACAGCTTACAGTAAAAGTGATTTATTTGTTCTGTGCAGTATTTGCATTAGTACTGCTGTATTTCATGAGTGCAGAGAGGCCTTGTTATATCTTATTGGTGAACACGAGTCATTATCCATAATAGTTATGGTCCCAAGCCTTTTGGATAAGGGATACCCAGCCTTTACTAGCATTTGTAGCAGCACAATGGTGCATCTGTGGTTTGAATGTATAATAACCGTTGTGTTTTGATTCCCAACAGTTGCTGTCTCAGTTTGTTTCGCCGCACACCGGTCGGATCTACGGAAGACACATAACTGGTACAAATGCAGGTTTCATCAATGATATGACTTACCCTGCTTTCTAATGAGCCCATATGTGGAATATGACACTGCCTATATTTTTTGGCCTCAATAAAATTCCGGACCATGCTTTATGCGAATTCCAGTAAATGCATACATTGAAAGGAAAATGTTTACATTTGTGTGTGGTTTTGCTGGCTGACAGCATTGTGTGCCGAAGATGATGAAATATTTGCCCTGCCAGTCTATTGATTGCATAGGGTTTATAAGAGAAATAAAAAGAATGTTAGCGGTGGTAAGAACTTGTGTGACTCGTAATAAGGTACTCATTATTTGGTTTTGGAGATTGCTGGAAGCAGGGAGAACATCTCTAACATGACCAGGGTTATATCTTGTAGCTCTAAGCCCAGTGTAGATTATTTATGACAGGAGCACACTAAGTTGGAGCAGTGCTAAATATTCACCATATAGTCCTGATTTGCTTTGCCAGTATGAGGATTCCATTATTTTCTTCCAATGGCACATCACAGTGTCTGTGTGAATTCTCATTCTAACAGAATAAATGTATCATTTTGCCCACCAGTTGTGATATGTTGGTTTAATTACTCTCCTTAGTTGTACTTATTAAAATTAACATGAATTATTCTGTTCTTTTTATTATCCAGGGTTATGTGGGAAGAAACAAAAGGAAATCTCAAAAGCCATAAAGAGAGCCACAATAATGGGTATGGATTAGTTATGTATTGACTTGTCATAAACAACAATTGCTTTTTTCTGTAATATAAAAATTGTGCTATGTGTTTTGCAGGTTTTATGCCAGTTACCTACAAGGACCCTGCATTTCTCAAAGACCCTAAAATATGTAACATTTAAATATAGTAATTGTTTGTTTTTTGTTAATAAATATTGTTTTGAAGGAAGTGGTTCTGTGTCTCAACCAGTCGGTTTGAACATGAGATTACACAAAAGAAAGCAAGGAAAAGGTCCTGTTTTTTACATAGATTATTTTGAGGCAATTGTGAACATGAGCATGTTTAGCAGTAAATAGATGCCTTTAGAAATCTGGTTATGTATAATTGTCTTATCCACGAATGCAAGACAAGAGGTGATGTTTATGTAAACTGGTCTAGAAGATATTGCTAATCATTTAAACCTGGAATAGGTTACGTAACTCTAAAGATACAGAGCAGGGGAGCACTACAACCCATAGTGTATGCTGTAAAACATGAAATACATCACTTCTTTAGATCACAGCCAATTTTTTTTGAGTACTTTTATTAGTCCCCCGTTCCCAGTCTTATAGCTAGGATAGCCTTGTGTCTATCCCACGCATGCTTAAAATCCTTGACTGTGTTTACCTCTACCACTTCTGCTGGCAGGCTATTTCATACATCCACTACCCTCTCAGTAAAGTAATACTTCCTGATATTAGTCTTAAATTAGAGGGGCAACGATTTAAAAGTATGTCCTCTAGTTGTGGTAGTTTTTCTTCTTTTAAATATACTCTCTTCCTTTACTGTGTTGATTCCCTTTATGTATTTAAATGTTTCTATCATATCCCCCCCCTCTTCCTCTGTAAACTTACATGCATCAAAAGACTCAGTCTTTTTCCCTAAATGAGGTCCCTTACCCTCATTTTCATTTGTAAAAACTGAACAAAAATATTAATTAAGGCAGTCTGCTAAGCCTTTATCCTCTTCTACATAGCATCCTTCTTTTGTTTTTAATCTAACTAATCCTTGTTTTACTTTCCTTTTCTCATTTATGTATCTAAAAAATGTTTAATCCCCCTTTTTCACTGAGTGGGCTATAGTCTCTTCTGTGTGTGCTTTGGAAGCTCTTATAGCTTGCTTTGCCTCTTTCTGCCTACTCTTATAGATCTTTCTATCTTCCTCACTCTGAGTATTTTTATAATTACTAAATGCTAGCTTTTTATTTACTATTTTAGCCACCTATGCAGAGTACCATGGTGGTTTCTTCAATTTTTTGCTCTTACTGGCAAGCCTAATGCAATTTTCTGTTGCCTTCAGTAGTGCAACTTTTAGATAATCCCATTTCTCCTGGACTCCATTTAAATTGCTCCAGTCTGATAATGACTCGTTTACACCTAATCTAATTTTAGAAAAGTCTGTTTTTCTAAAATCTAAAACTTTTGTGTGGTGTGACTGCGTCACTGTTCTTATATTAAACCACACTGTCTGGTGATCACTAGATCCTAAACTTTCACCTACAGTAATATCTGATAACAAATCTCCAATTGTGAACACTAAGTCTAGTATGGCCTGCTTTCGAGTTGGCTCCTCCACTACTTGTTTTAGAGATAATCCCAGTAGGGAGTTTAGGATATGCGTACTCCTGGCGCAAGTAGCTATTTTGTATTTCCAGTTCACATCAGAAAGATTAAAGTCACCCATGATGATCACTTCTCCCTTCATTGTCATTTTAGCTATTTCCTCAACTAGTAGATTATCTAACTCCTCTATTTGTCCAGGGGACCTATAAATCACATCTACCCGAGTTACCATATGATTACCAAATTCTAATGTAACCCAAACTGACTCTATGTTCGCCTCACTAACTTGTATTACGTTACATTTTAAGCTATCCCTCACATACATGGCCACCCCTCCCCCTTTTTTACCTTCTCTGTCTTTTCTATATAAAGAGTACCCTGGTATTGATATGTCCCAGTCATGTTTTTCATTATACCATGTCTCAATAACAGCCACTAAATCTACATTCTCAGTTGCCAATATTGCCACAAGTTCATGGATCTTATTTCCTAAACTGCGAGCATTTGTAGACATGACCCTAAGCGTATCATTTTTCAGCACAGACTACAGGTACCTTCTGTCCCTGTTTTGGGGGGCAATTGGATTGATGTTTTATCGCCATTTTGCCCCCCTCTTTTAGTTTAAAAACCTAGCAAAACCTCTGAACTGCTCACTGAGAACATTCGTTCCCTTTTGAGAAAGATGCAAACCATCTTTTTGTACAGTTCCTTTCTATCCCATAGTGAACTTCCACGAGAAACAAAGCCAAATCCTTTCTCCCGACACCATTCCCCAAGCCCCAAGTTGAAGTCCCTAATACGCATCCGTCTATCATTCTGAATGTTATGCACAGGCATAACTTCAGAAAAGGACAGTGTGGACACAACCTGCCATATATCATTGGCAAGAACACGAAAAGCTTCCTTCACCTCTGAAACCTCATTGCAAGCCAAATCATTTGTCCCTAGATGAACCAGTACATCCAATTCTCCTTCCTGATTTGCTTGCTTAACAATATTAGAAATACGCCTCCTGTCTCTGCGAGCAGTAGCTCCAGGAAGACATCTCACTAAGCCAATACTGTCCAACTCAGCACCTCTTATGATAGAATCTCCCAACAACAACTGCTTTCTACCAGGCCTCACCTTCTCCTTGCACACCGTAGCCACATAGGAGAGTGGTTCCTCAAACTCTGCGTCTGAGCCTGCCTCCACAACACCACTGCACTCTGAAAGTGCTGAAAATGAATTCTGGACAGACACAGACTGCGGGACATGCCTTTTATCCACAACTCTAAGCCTACCAGATCCAACAGTAACCCACCTGCCATTCCTAGGAAGCCTCTGTGGCAATGGCCTCTGTGGCAGTGACTTCGCAACAGTCTCAGCCCGGGTTTGTTTTACAGATAAATTACAAATCTCGGACTTTAAAAATGCAATCTCCTGCCGCAATCTTGAGAACTGTCTACAGATTAGACAGCCTCCAAACCTCCAAAAAATGGAACGTGAAACAAATGCAGAACAATTATCACAGTAAACCAAATCTGCCATTTTAAGAATTTAAATCAAAAAGATCTTTTAGTTTTGCTCACCTCTTGTATACTTCAGACTACCTCCAGAGTATCTCCAGAATATCTCTTAAATATACTCTTTGAAAAGCAGCTCTTAGAAGAGCAGCCAAGCTATTAAATTAGCCAAGCTAATTTCCACTATGCCTTATATACACCCACAACACACACCAAGGTTCTAACACCTATAAGGGCAAATACAGATCATTTCCAATATCACACCAGGTACATGAATATTCTTCTAAACACATATTTATATATATATATATATATATATATATATATATATATATATACACTCACAGTATTCTATATATTGCGATTATATATGTAGAAAGGGATTCCTTTTCTTAAACCTCGGCAAGTGATGAGATTATTTGCAAGGTGGGACTGTGGCATACTATGCTGGTTTACCATTGAGAAGTTTGTAGAACATTGAGAAGTTTGTAGAACAAAAATCACACTATTAGGCAGAGATGAAATATTCCATCTCTCATCTAACTGAATTGGCAGAGCGAACTTCATATTTAAACAAATAACATTTCAGCACAAGTTTTAAACACTTGCATGTGCAATATAATATCAAAAGAAGCATATTTGTCAAATGAAGCACTCTGTTGGATAAGTCCGTCAATGCAGTTGTAAAGTTTTGAGAATGATACATAAGGATTTTAGACAACTTAAAGTGGCTTTTTAAATTATAGGGTCTACGCCATAAAGAGAATTGCAGGGAATTGTGATTGGATAAGGCCAAAGTAGTGGCGCAATAAAAATTCTCCCATTCAGCTGCACTGGGGATTTTTTTTCCGACTCTGCTACATTGGCCTAAAGTTTGAAATTCCCTGCATTTTCTCATATATATTTGTTAATCTATTTACCTACAAAAAAAAAAATCAATATAGGAGCGATTTTATTATATACACCAATGTGCTCAAATGAAAAAGTACTTATATTGTAAGGATTCTGCTTTTAACAGACTGCATATAGTCTCTTAGGTAGTCTCCCTTCATGACTATGCAATAAAACAAATTTTGTTGATTTACCAGAAATGGAATGTGCAGACTTAAAATGTTGGTGATTGTGGTGCGGAGTAGTCCACCTTTACATTTTCAGAAATATCATCTTCTGTTTCTGTGCCACTATTCAACCAAAGTTTATCACCATCACCGCTCTCGCATTCTACTCTGGCAGAATGGGTCTTCCGAAGCACAAGCAACCTAGACTTCTTCACTGTTTTAAGTCCCTCCTGATTAGCCGCTGCCTTTCGTTTTTCATTCTTCCTCAAGCAGACTTCTGGAAAGTCTCTCTGTTTGATCATTAAAGTCAGTTCTTTTACCTCGCTGAGGTTGTGGTCGATGCTGCAACTATGTGTGATCTGCTGCCCATTCAGTGATAGGCAGCATGACTGCAGAAAGGCAGAGCAAGGAAAAAATCTGCGTAAGGCTTGGCACAAGAGAATATTTTCTTGAGGGGTATCGGAACACTTCTCTTCCTCTGAAAAGGGAAAAATAAAATCAGGAAAAAATGGTTATGCAGTAGACACAAATCAAAAAAAAAGACTTATGATCACAACACTCTAAAATCTACTTCTTTTAGTATATGGACTCCTCTGAGTAGGGATTTTTTTAACTGTTATATTTCTGCACGTCACAACACTCTTCTGCTCTTTGTTCACTGTACAGTACTGCAGAATATTTTGACACCGTTTACTATATGAATACCAAAGTGCTATTTTTTTTAATCAGTCAATTAAAGGGAGCTTGTCCCCTGAAAATTGTTAATAATATAAATGCAGAGGAAAGAAAAAAGTCAGTTTATAGTATGATTTTTTTTTTTTTTTTTTTTAAGTCCTTTCCTTGTATTATGATAAAATGGGGGTTATGTATAAAACTTCCGGCACTGTAAAATCTCCGGAAGCGAGAAAAAAAAAAAGAAAGGTGCAATTGCCATTCAGTATATATACATCTACATATAAAAATGTGAATGCACTTTTTTTTTATTCATCTGACACTTTACAGTCCGGAGTAGTGGTGGGGAAAGGACCTCTGCCAAACATTGATTGTCTGACAATCAGGTTCTTTTCAGCATCCGATTTTATGTATGTGAACTAACACAATTTATAGATCATTTTTTCGTTAAAAAGCATAACATTAAAAAGGAGTAGCTTTACAGATTGGGTATTTTAGGTAATACATTAAAAAGTATTAAAAATATGTTAACAAGACACCCAGAAGCTCAATCAACTTTCACAGTATTCATTAGTAACATACAAAATTTCTTTAAGCTTATTTCCATCTTCCTTAAATAAACAAGATCACTTGTATTACAGTACTTGAGTGTAATATTAATGGCACATCTTTCATTTACCAGATTTTGAGCAGAGCTCCCTTTTCTTTTCAGCTATTTTTTTCTTTATTTCATTCACTTCTTGCAGAAGTTTTTCCACTGATCTTTCGCTTTCTACCACTGTACTACATGTTTTCTGGAAGCCGATACAAAATGGGAAAGGAGAATAAACAGTTTGTAAGTCATTGTGTAAAACTGTTACATTCATGCTACATATACAGAGGTAATGGGGTTAAAGATACAAATTCAATCCTATGTTAAAAAGTAGTCTACCAATTTAACTTAAAGGGACAGTCCTCCCCCTACTTTCAGACGTCTAATTAACAGGAAGTGTGGGCGCATCTGTTCTCCCAGCATCCCGTGCCTGCAGCCCAGAAACCCCCACACCTGCAGATAGCTGATGGCAGTCTAATTATGTATGTATGTTTCCCCCTGTGACATCCAATGAGTAGGAGAACACAGGGTGCATGCATAAATAATAAGACTTCCTATAATGATATAGTGCTGAAGCAGGACTGACAGTACGGCTCCAAGTGTTTTATTATACAATCGTTGGGGTATAGTGCTTGTGTTGGAGGACTATTTACGAGGGAGCCCTCCCATTCCCTAGAGCCCCCCACCTCTGCAATGGGGCAGAGTCTTTATCAGCAGGAAAGTATCTGTGTGTGAGTGGACTGAATGAGTGTGAAGTTTTGATGCGAGTCGGGGTGTTTGTGTGACAGTGTGACAAGAGGGATATAGAGACCCCCCAATAATGAACGAGGCTGGGAGCCAGCAAAATGGCTCCCATCCGCTTTACTATACATTGGGGGACCAGTGAAAGTAGCTCTGAGTCCCCCCTATCAAAAAAGAAGCTGGGATCCGGCTAGATGGCCAAAATGCCTCCTAGACCCCCTAATGTATGTATCGGGGGCCAGGGAAAGTAACACTGGCCTCCATATAATAATATAGAGACTCTACATACTGGAGACTAAGCAATTTAAATGGATGTGTGTTGAATAGTTGAAGGAGCTCACTACTATATAAGATGAAGGCGCAGAAGATGAGCACCTGTGGAAGCCTATCACTTCCTCAGGATGTGGGCAGTGATTTTCACTGCTTTACTGGCAAACATCTATTTTATGGTATTTGTTTTAAAGAAAAACAAGGAACGTATGCAAATTATACACATACATACATACATATATACACATTCCTTTACTTTTGTTTTATAAATATATTTTTTACATTGTACTGTAAGAAGTAGACTAGATCTAATCATGCTACATAATTTAAAATATTAATTTATAAAGCAGTGCATGCATACTTTAGTAGGATCATGAGAGAGAAAATATATTGCTCCAAGTATCAAGTTTAGTTTTACAAAAATAAAATGATCATAGAAAAAAAATTGCAACTGGAGTGAGAACTAAAAAAAATAAAATCTAAACTTACCTTAAGCTCTTCCTGAAGAGTTATGTACATATCATTTATTTTATTCACTTCTTTTAAGGTATCATCTTTATTAAAGAATTCTAACCTATGGAAACAAAGTAAAAAAAAAATATCCAGTGGATGTAGAGTTTAAGTATTTCTTCTACTTCAGTTTTATTTCTCACGCTATGCTTTTATCCGGTTATGGCAGATCGTAACGTCTTATTTTAAAAGCTACTATGTGGCAAGAATATAAAGAGAGCAAATCTTCCTTTTCTATATTGTGTGCAGAAACCGTGCTCTCCGCTAATATTGGCAACTTTGGTATACAAGAGCAAAAATCTACTTTATTTTTTTAATCAAAAAAATACACACAAATATCATGCTGCGCGACTATTAGTGTGTGCGCACGCGAGTAGGAGTATAAGTGTGCGCACGCGTGTGAGTAGGAGTATAAGTGTGTGTGTGCGTGTGTGTGAGAGTAGGAGCATAAGTGTGTGCGAAAAGGAGTATAAGTGTGTGTGCGCATGTGAGTAGGAGTATAAATGTGTGTGTGTGTGTGTGTGTGTGCGCGCGTGCGGTGTTGGCACTTTGAGGTCTGCAAAATCGGTTTCGGACAAAAATTTGGCACTTGGGCCCAAAAACGTTCGCCATCACTGTGATACACCATATGTGTACAAAGCTGAGTGGAATGTCTGTGCTTTGATGCCAATGTCTGGCTCCCTATTCTTAGGCCTGGCTCCTAGTTCCAAATTAAATTTATCAATACGCAAACTAGAATTTGATAAAGTGTATTCCTGGAAACCGCTACATTAAATTGAAGAGAAAAAAAAAAAAAACCACACAAAACACAGAGACACAGCTATTCACTTTTAAATGGCACATACATCACCTCATGCATACCTGTGCTTATTCACCGATTGGTTAAAGCCAACAGAAACACAAGATCCAGACACCGTTTTATAGCCTTGCTGTTCTGACATACCAAGGTTAGAAACTACCAGTGGCACTCTCTGAAAAAGACTAAAGGGGCACATGCATGCATCAAATTAGAATTAAACATTATTAGATTGATCTAAATACTATAGCTATTCCGTTCTAGTCTAATAAATTATAAATAGAAGTTTTAATTTCAAGAAAATTATAGTCCGTTTGTATGCTGGTGCTAAAAAATGAAATATGTAGAAATAAAACACAAAACCACCTCCGCTGCTGACCTAGAAGTGCCATATACAGTACACTGCAAACATTTTAGGAAGAGGTATGGAAAAATGCTGTAAAGTAAGAATGCCTTCAAAAATAGACATTTTAATAATTTAACTGCTAACTAGATGAGGTTGCAGAAGACAGTTTAATGTTAAAAGCTGTCAAGCTCCTTTAAGCATAAAGAAACGGGCACGTTGAGGACAGTGGACGCAGTCGTTAAGAAAGACACATCATGCGTACTTCCCTTCACAATAGGAAGATGTCCAGCAATGCTATCAGCTGAGAATTGGCAGAAAACATTATATGTATAAGCCATACCATGTACATGGAAGCAAAGCCAAGAGACTCAACTATGTATGAAAACACAGGAACTGGGGTGCAGTAGGTGCTCTGGACTGATGAGACAAAATGTGAAATATTTGGCTATAGCAGAAGGCAAAGTGTTGCAGACTTTGGACAGCCTGCGGTTAAATGAGCGGTGTTTGCGATCTAAGATCTTTAACACCACTCAAGCGGTGATGCTTTAATGCTTTGAGGTCACGGAGCAATTCGCAGGCGCCATATTGGGATGCAGCATGGTCCTCCAATATGGCTGCTGCCCTCTTGTGGGTAGAGCGTCGGAAGTGAAAAAAAAAAAAATGTCACTTCCGTCGCTCTGATGCTGTTGCTAGAATGCCACTAGAGGCAGTCAGCAACATTACAATGTAAAAAAAAAAAAAAAAAGACAATTAGAAATCCCTTCTTATGGTGATAAAAACAATAAATAATTTGTGTGGGTACAGTATATGAGAAAGTGACAGTTAAACACAAACACCCCAGAAATGGCAAACCAACCCATGTCACCAGGGGCAAGACAAGGTCAAAAGGTCAAGCCACTAAGGGGTTACAGGATTGTTAAAGGAACATATTAAAGAATTTATCTTGAATAGGAATTTCATCAGCAAGAGCCAAGTTGGCTTTATGAAAGACAGATTTTGTCAAACTAATTTAATTGTATTCTATGAAGAAGTGAGTAAAAATATAAATATCAATGCCGTAATGGATGTAATATATTTAGACTTTGCATTTGATACAAATTGACTGAAATAGGCTTAGGACCAAACGTTTACGTGTGGATTGGCAATTGGCTGAAAAATAGAATACACAGAGTGGGGGTAAATTGGACAAATGTGATAAGTGGAGTATCTCAGGGATCTGTGCTGGTTCTTCTTTTTAATTTGTTTAATGATGGTCTCCCAGTGGGCACATGTCTCTGTGTTTGCCGATGCAACATAATTAGGGTAATACAGTTTGAACTAGATATGTGTTCATTGCAAGAGGATTTGGAAAATTGGGTAACTGGGCAGATAAATGGAAAATTAGATTCAATGCAGACAAAATACAAAATTATGCATTTTGGATATATAGGTTGAGTATCCTGAGAAATGGAAGTTTTTGGGGGTTTTTTTTTTTTTTATAAAGAAAAAGTTAAATTTGTACACATTAGAGAAACTGTGTCTTAGAGAACATACGATTTTGAAAGACATTCATTAACAGAATGGTACAAAGGACAAGGTCACCCGCTAAAACTTGAAGAAAGGAGATTTAGCCTCTGACATCGGAAGGGATTCTTCATGTTAAAGACAATAACGTTATGGTGCTATCCAATGCATTAGATGCCCTTAAAAGGTGCCTAGATACTTTTTTAAATAAGCAGAACATAGAGGGCTATGCATGTTAGTATAGGCATTAATATTTATTTAGTGCTAGTTGATCCAAGGAGAAATAAGATTGCCATTTGGAGTCAAGAAACATTTTTTTTCTCTATTTAAAGCAGAATTTGAAATTGCCTAAATAAGGATTGTTTGCCTTCTTTTGGATCATCAGCAGTAAAGAAGAACTAGGAAAAGGGTTGAACTGAAAGGACCCACGTTGTTTTCCAACCTAAACTACTATCTATTAGTTCATCCACTGAGACTGACATAAATGCATTTAATCAACAATACTCCTAAATTTCAGACCTACAATAATGTTCAGAAAGTTACTTGCCTGTCCTGAGGTTTATGTAAAGCATACTCCATCCGATGTGTGGACATTGACTCGGTTGTGGAACTAGATGTTAATAATAAGAACATAAGTCCTGAATTTGAAAAATATTCCTGCAGATTCTTATGGATAAGCCGCTCTCTGAACGTCATGACCTGCTCAGTGTTGTGTCGAAATTTGTACCAGCCAATTACGTTCTAGAATTTCAATAAAACAAAAAAAGGTTTTTCTTTAGTAAACCCAAAATAAGATTCCTCTTGGTCTATCTATCCAGGATAGTCAGAATATAAAGACAAAGTGCATTAAAGAATTCAGAGTTAATTCCTTCTCAGTATATAATGACCAAATATTGGTCTTGTTTTTATTGCCTCACAATGGAGGCTTAAACATAAAGACAACCAAAAAAACTTCAGTACATGGAGCAGGTGTGGAATGAACAATTTTGTGAATATGGTGTATAATTAAAAAGAAACAAAAATAATTAAAGATGTAAAGAGTTGTGAGTTTAAATAGGAAATAAGAGTTTACTTGAAATAATAAACTGTTACGTAAATTTATAGAAAAAAAAAACATTTGTTTTTTTATTTTAATCTTAAAAAACACCTACCATACATTTTATGCAATTTTTTTTTTATTTATTTTTTTTACTAAAATCAGCAATGCTGTCTGCATCGAGTTGGAGCTGCAATTTCACTCAGCTTGGATTATGTCTGATCTGACCAAAGGGTGATAGAACCTCAGCAGTCATGCTTCACTGCACGTGTACTAATTAGATTAAACACTAACACTAAACCTACATTAAATTTGCAGTCTGTTTTTTGCTATTCATTTGTCAGCTCATAACATCACAATTTTCTAATTAGTGATTAGATTTCAATATAAGAACCATATACTGGAACGTCCTAGACTGATAAAAATGTGTTGGTCATGTCCCATTTACCAACAAGATGTGAACATAACACAAGTGTCTTAAACCCTTGGTAACACAGGATGTTTTTACATATGCAGGGTTATGTTGTCATTTTCCTCTCTCCTCTACTGTACCCACACATATTATATATTGTTTATCGGTATAAGATGGGATTTTTTTAGATGACACTTTAATCATAACATATAATTTACTATAGAAATAAAATATGATAAAAAAAACTTGCAAAAAAACCCCACTTTCTAACTTTTACATGAAAAATCTTTTACACAGCTACACACAATTAAAATAAACCTGCTAAACAGATATATTTGTCCTGAATTTAAAATAGCCAATGTTTACATGTTTTTCTGTTGTCTTTTTTTGGAAGTTGTAGAGTAATAACTGAAAAGTAGCGTATTACCTTTTCCTAACCACAGTGACCTTTTAACCCAAACCCTAAATCTAACTCGAGTGCTATCACTAACCGTTATGTGAACCCTTTCTTTTTACAGTAATATTACTGACTGCCACTAGGGGCAGTCTACCAATAGAAACAGAAGTGATCACTGATCACTTTCAAAGCTTTTGTCCACAACAAGGCAGCTCCATATTGGAGTGGCATGCTGCCATCAATTGAGCAGCAAACCTAGGTGTTGCTGAATGCCTCCATATCAAAGCATTACAGCAACCCATCTGACCAGTGTTTGCGAATATTGATCATTTATAGCGCTTATTCCACTGCAGGACATGCCAGGCATGTTGGAAAGGGTGTTACATCCCTGGACTTGCAATATTTTATCCTGGTCTAATGCTGGAACAGTTTACCTATAAATATTCATGTCCTGTGCTCATTCTTATACTACAGTACCAACATCTTAAGTCTGGCTCATGGTCTGCCTGCTCCCTTCTACTACAGCATCATATTTCCTAGTTGTTTAATGAGCATTTGCATACGGGTTTGCATTCACTACTGCTCCACTGTCACCCTTCCTAAATGATCACATTATCATTCGCATACATTTTTGCCTTTTCATTAGCATTCCCAAATATTTTCCTCCCTCCCATCTTACATGATTGACACAGACACACCATTAAAAGCAACTAATGGTCTCCAGTGCGTCTTAGTGAAGAAGCAGGTACACAAAATGATTTCTCCTAACGGTACCATTCAAAAAGGATATAAAAACAGTACAATATATATATATATTTTTTTTTAATTGGAGTTTAAACATACACAAATTATAAGCTATAAAGATTTTCTAGTTTTGAATGGAGAAACACGGAGCTAAGAAGAAATGTGGTGGGAATTTTATAGTGCACTTTTTTTGTCTTCAGGATACAATTATTTAGCAATATTCCCTCTGAAACAAGTGTGTCTATTCATTATAAAGTAACCCTTGGGGAACTGACAACTGAACTGCAAAAATAAAGTAGTAATAGTAGAATTTGCCAACTTGCCTATCTTTTCAACTCTGTGAACAGTTCATTTGTACATTTCTCATAGTTGATGTTTTAGCAAATAGACTTCAAGGTCGACAGAAGTATTGTGCAAAAATCAACAATACACTTACTTTTTTATGGCCTGGAAGTAATTTCTTTAATGAAGTCTTGTTGAGCTCACCCTGTGCGCTGTAAAAACTAGACAAGATAAAGTGGACTATTAGCTTAAAGTTTGTCTACATCAAATAATTTCAAAATATGTGTATTGAATTTATGCTTTTTTTTTTTTACCTTTAAATAAAAAATTAAACTAAACAGTGAGGATTTTTATTTCTCCACAGGCGTACTTCTCTGTCCTAAATTATTAAGAGATAAATACGGAGGTCTGACTCTTTAGGAGGCAAAAGAAGAAGAAAAAAACTCCCTTCTCCCCAAAAGGTGCCAACTGAATGGCAATTTTAAAAATACATTTTGATTCCCTGAAATAAACAAAACAGTATTTTTTAAAGTTTCTCATTTGTGTGTGTTTTCTGTTCTTTAATAACACAATATATTTGGTCGAATATAACAAACCTTGAAAGTTGGTAACATGATACATGCTTCTGTATATCTGGGGAAAAAGAATAAAAGAATATGCTGAAAAAAAGGATTTGCAATACAAAAATTATTACTTCAGGAACAGAAAGCAATGAGCTAGACTTCATAAGGGATTACCAATAGTGTTGTATTTCTGCCTAGGGCGGCAGAATAGAGGGGGGCAGCAGCACAGCCAGTGCTTACTTGTTGGTGGTACATACTCCCCTACTGTCTTGCTCTGCACAGACATCTAGCCACCCCCATTAGATCACCTGGGAGCAGTCTGGTGCTGTGAAAGGGATGTACAAGAAAATGGCGCAATGGAAGGGAATGTGGGGACAATCTGGCACAGTTATAAAGCATATGGGGAAGTCTGGTCTAGTGGAAAGGTTATGCAAGAAAAGTGGGCAACCTGGAGAAGGGGTGTGATAAAGGAGAGAGGGTGCATGCGTTTAGTCAGGCCTGGGGCAGCACAAACCCAAAATACAGTACATTTGGGGAAATGGTGTTGAAACGCAGTAAACCTATTCAGTGCAGGGCATAATTACCCATGCAACATTAGCAAATGATTTGCTTGACAATGTAAATCTGTTCAGATTTTGCCATCACATTTTAAATGTGATTGTACTATGCACTCTTCCTATAAACTTTACTGATGGTTACATTTATTTATTCCTTGTTGGTGTAATGGTTAGGTGTCCATATACACACACAGAAGTCATGGAGGAAGGGTCGGCCAGCATCGGAGGATGTCTGTGCAAACCGAGAAGTGCACATACATCCTACGGCTGCACCCAGTAGACACCAGGAAAGTCTGTGGGTGCATTGGCAGTCCTGAGGCCAGATTGGCAAATAAAATAAATATATTTTCTTAAATCATCATTTTTTTTAAATATGAAAAAAGCATTTTACATGTGAAATAATAATTTACTAGTAAAAAACTTTTTTCCTATACGGTACAAAATACACACACATGTACAATGTTGGAAAAATAGGGCATTTGCCAATTTTTATTTTGCCTTTTACAATAATTATTTACAGAAAAACATTTACTTTGGCAAGATACTTTATGCAATATGTATATTCAAAATAAATATCCCCAAACTACCAAATGATTTATGACATATAATCAAAATAATAATACAACTTCAAACCTTATGTTCTAACTAACAAAGAGAGGGGAGATAAAGCAAAGCTATATCTATTTATAATACAAACCCATTGTATAAACCACTTCTACATCGTCCATCTGGGAGTCAGTGATGCTATTCTTAGCCTCTCCCTTCACTTCACCAAGAAGAAATCCTTCCTTTGTAAACAAAAATAAACACTCAAACAAAATAATAAATTGTAAACATCTATATCACGCCAGCAAGTGAACACTGCACTTTAGGGGCAACATGCTGCTTTTGGGGGTATTACAGACACAATGGTAAAAGACCATCTCATCATCACATGAATCAGTCCCACAGAGCTTACAATCGAAATATGAAAGCGTGTGTGCGTAAGAACATAAATATACAAGCAACATATGAAAAATGTAGAATAATACAATCAAGTGGGATATGGTAGAAACTGATATTATTACAACAACAAAAATATGAAAAACCATTATCTATTTACGTACAACTGCATGGACTTTTCACTCACCCCCACCCCAATTTTACCTCTATTTAGCTTTTCCCATAACTAATTGCCCGTAGGTGACAGACGTAACAACTCCTCTACTCACAGTGTCTGAGGGAGAGTTCAAATGGTGGAAGACGAGGGCGCCAAAAACAAACCCATTGATGAGCGCTGTGGTGCTTTCCCCCTCCATGCTGCACAGACACACAGCGCACCAAGCACTTCATGCAACTAGTCACCAGCGCGATCTGCAGGACAGCTTGTAATAACGCAATGAAATGATAATAAACAGAAGAGTGAAGTGGCACAGCACCCTCCGGATATCCAAAACTGCCTCGGAGCCACACAAACATATAATAAAAAGCACGTACAGACGAAGCAGGAAGCAGTCGGTACAGTTCCATGCACACCGGGCTATGCGAGCAGCAAAGAGAAAAGAGGACAGACAGGCAGCTGTAGAGCAATGTGAGAAGACACACAGAGACCTCTGCTGGGCAAACATCACAATACTTATCTCAGAAATGACGCCCACATAGTCAGGAATAGTGTTTTATATGTAATATAATAACTGGATTTATTATTTGTTTACAGTCAATTCATCCATCTGCTTTAACCCCTTAAGGACAGAGCCTTTGAAACATTTTTGTCCTTTCTGGACAATGGCTATTTTAACATTTCTGTGCTGTTTGTGTTTAGCAGTAATTTTCTTCTTCGTCATTTGCTGTACCCACACATATTATATATTGGTTTTATCGGGACGAAAAGGGCTTTCTATGGATGCCATATTTTTGATCATATCTTATCATATTATTAAAAAAAAATAATAAAATATGGTAAAAAAAAAAAATACACAAATTTCTTTGTTTTTATTTGAAACAACTTCTCCTCATCGACAATAGCGAACGAAAAAACATGCTAAATAGATTCTACTATTTCTCCTGAGTACAGGGATACCACCCATGCATAGGTTTGTTGGGTTGTTTGGGGGCTAAAATGCCAAATTTGTGAGGAGCAGTTTTTTGTTTTCCAACTTGAAATTTTTAGCCAGTGTATTTTACCCCATCAACCCATATATTTTTTAAAAGTAGACACCCTAGGCTATCTCAAATGGTGGTATTTTAACACTTTCCATGCACTAATTCTACCACCAGCCTTTGTCAAAGTTTGTGGTAGTAATTTTTTTGTGTTTTTTTTCACAAACCTTGTACTTCAGACATGAATTTACAGATTTTGGTATGTGTCACTGCCAAATAACACCCCAATAAGTGTTCAGCAACATCTCTTGAGTACAGGGATACCCCCCATGCATAGGTTTGTTGGATTGTTTGGGGGGTAAAAGGCCAAATTTGGGAGGTGAAGTTTTTGGTTTTCCAATTTGAAATTTTGACATGCAGACAGCCTGCACCCATGTCCCATTTGGGACATATTTGAAACCAGCCAGTGTATTTTACCACATCAACCCATATATTTTTTAAAAGTAGACACCCTAGGCCAGGGGTCCTCAAACTACGGCCCGCGGGCCACATGCGGCCGCCGAGTACATTTATCCGGCCCGCGGGGGGTGCTACCGGCACCCCCCGCTCCCCGCTGTTTACCTTTTTTTTTCTTTTTTTTTTCTTGCAGCCGCAGAAGATGCGGCTGCAGGAAAACGAAAAAAAAAAAAAAATCACCGCGACCGGATGTGACGTTTCGTCACATCCGGACCCGGTAACTGTTTCCCTCCTCCGTGCAGGGAGGAGGGAACACTGCGCGAGACGTCCGGCCGGGGACACAGCAGCTGGAGGTAAGTGATGGGGAAGGGGGGGGAGGAGGGAGGTATAACGAGCACTGTACTATTCCTGGGCATCTGAATGGCATAATATTCCTGGGCATCTGAATGGCATAATATTCCTGGGCATCTGAATGGCACACTATTCCTGGGCATCTGACTGGCATAATTTTCTTGGGCTCTGACTGGCAAAATATTCCTGGGCATCTGACTGGCATAATATTCCTGGGCTCTTACTGGCACTCTATTCCTGGGCATCTGACTGGCACACTATTCCTGGGCATCTAACTGGCACACTATTCCTGGGCATCTGAATTGCATAATATTCCTGGACATATGAATGGCATAATATTCCTGGGCATCTGACAGGCACACTATTCCTGGGCATCTGACTGGCACACTATTCCTGGGCATCTGACTGGCATAATATTCCTGGGCTCTTACTGGCACTCTATTCCTGGGCATCTGAATGGCATAATATTCCTGGGCATCTGACTGGCACACTATTCCTGGGCATCTGAATGGCATAATATTCCTGGGCATCTGAATGGCATAATATTCCTGGGCATCTGACAGGCACACTATTCCTGGGCATCTGACTGGCACACTATTCCTGGGCATCTGACTGGCATAATATTCCTGGGCATATGACTGGCACACTATTCCTGGGCATTTGAATGGCATAATATTCCTGGGCATCTGAATGGCATAATATTCCTGGGCATCTGACAGGCACACTATTCCTGGGCATCTGACTGGCACACTATTCCTGGGCATCTGACTGGCATAATATTCCTGGGCATCTGACTGGCACACTATTCCTGGGCATCTGAATGGCATAATATTCCTGGGCATCTGAATGGCATAATGTTCCTGGGCATCTGAATGGCATAATATTCCTGGGCATCTGACAGGCACACTATTCCTGGGCATCTGACTGGCACACTATTCCTGGGCATCTGACTGGCATAATATTCCTGGGCATCTGACTGGCACACTATTCCTGGGCTCTGACTGGCACACTATTCCTGGGCATCTGAATGGCATAATATTCCTGGGCATCTGACTGGCACACTATTCCTGGGCATCTGAATGGCACACTATTCCTGGGCATCTGACTGGCGTAATTTTCTTGGGCTTTGACTGGCATAATATTTCTGGGCATCTGACTGGCATAATATTCCTGGGCATCTGACTGGCATAATATTCCTGGGCTCTTACTGGCACTCTATTCCTGGGCATCTGAATGGCATAATATTCCTGGGCATCTGACTGGCACACTATTCCTGGGCATCTGAATGGCATAATATTCCTGGGCATCTGAATGGCATAATATTCCTGGGCATCTGACAGGCACACTATTCCTGGGCATCTGACTGGCATAATATTCCTGGGCATCTGACTGGCACACTATTCCTGGGCTCTGACTGGCACACTATTCCTGGGCATCTGACTGGCACACTATTCCTGGGCATCTGACTGGCACACTATTCCTGGGCATCTGACTGGCATAATTTTCTTGGGCTCTGACTGGCATAATATTCCTAGGCATCTGACTGGCATAATATTCCTGGGCTCTTACTGGCACTCTATTCCTGGGCATCTGAATGGCATAATATTCCTGGGCATCTGACTGGCACACTATTCCTGGGCATCTGAATGGCATAATATTCCTGGGCATCTGAATGGCATAATATTCCTGGGCATCTGAAAGGCACACTATTCCTGGGCTCTGACTGGCATAATATTCCTGGGCATCTGACTGGCAAAATATTCCTGGGCATCTGACTGGCACAATATTACTGGGCTGTGACTGGCATAATATTACTGGGCTCTGACTGGCATAATATTACTGGACTCTGACTGGCATAATATCCCTGGGCATCTGACTGGCACACTATTCCCATTGAAATACTGGTAAGTTTGTTGATTTAACTTTACTTCATTTTAAATATTGTATTTGTTTCCGTTTTGTTTCTTCACTGCAAAATAAGATATATGCAGTGTGCATAGGAATTTGTTTATAGTTTTTGTTTTTACTATAGTCCAGCCCTCCAACGGTCTGAGGGACAGTGAACTGGCCCCCTGTTTAAAAAGTTTGAGGACCCCTGCCCTAGGCTATCTCAAATGGTGGTATTTTAACACTTTCCATGCACTAATTCTACAACCAGCCTTTGTCAAAGTTTGTGGTAGTAATTTTTTTGTGTTTTTT